>CALNVZ010002100.1:17401682-17419966 GCA_940671915.1 Paracentrotus lividus
ATATACACTTTAGATACATCTTGATACTTCTTAACCGTAAATATGAGGCTACATTTTAAAATATACATGGTATATGAAAATCAAATAATAAAACATTGCTCAAAAAGTTTGCCGACTTCTTAATGAAGAGTTTTTTTTTCTGTTTCTTTCGAAAAGTTGTTGAATCAACTGGTCATTTACTATGAATTATACTTTTTTTTTTATGAAGGGATTAAATTTATATTTTTCATTATTCATGTGTCCTCTTGATTTTTTCTAAATCCCTGTTATGCTCCACAAAAAACCCCAAAAAATATTGCAAATGTGAGAAATAGACGAATTACATTTTTTCATTCCAAAGAGACATATTCCACTGATATTGAAATTAAAGAATCTATGTACACTTTATTTTATTTTTTTAATTGTGATATAAAGTCTCTAAGACAATTGGACTAAATTGTGTAACATTATTAACTCATTTGGCTGTTGGTACGAGGTAAATCGGTAATTTAAAATCAGTGATTTATTTAATATTCACATTCACATTTAATTCCCGGCTGGAACGAAACTCTTGAAATATAGACTTACATCAGAATATCGATACATAGATGAAATAGTTTGCTCAATCAAGTTCAGAAATAACATTTTCTATCACACATTCATGTTTTTCTTACATGTGATTAAATTTACCACATAAAGTATTTCCTTCTTAACCGCTGATCGATATGATGTTTTTAACAAATACATCGTAAGAAAATTACCAAAGGTCTGACAAAGAAACATCCAAAAGGCAAGCATTGTCACCAAATAGTGTACATCATAATTTCTTATATCCAACATTTGCCATATTCCAATTGGAACCACTGTAAAAATGTACCACCCAGCTGTCACAAAAACCATGTGTAGCGCCCTCTTTATTAACCCAAACTTGGCTAGAACACCAAGCTGTATGTCATGGCGTGGATCTCCAGCTATTTCCTGAGCATGTATTTTGTGTGCATGTCTGTACGTCACCGCCATAAGCCAGGTGTAAACGAAAATCAAAAGGATATTAGGAGTCAGCATTGCAAGGACAAGCACAATGAAGGTTTCTTTTGTTTGGCCCCATGACACCTGATAGAGGACGCATATCCCAGAAGATGTTCTCCAAAAGGATCTGGATAAATCTGAAACATTTCCCGCAACCAAGGCAGCAAAGAACATTCCCAAGGACAATAGTAAGGTAGCAAAAGTCCACACCCATATTTTGAATTCTGTCACAATAGCGGTGTATCTATATGGCATCACGATGGAGAGAAGACGATCCAAATTTTGTTGAGCATACAGCGATATAGAGCAGTTGGAGAAGAATGAAAGAAACCCACCACTGATGCTGCAATAAATGTTCTTCGTATCCCAGACGTCGGTAACAATCAGAGGTACCATGAATCCATAGCTCACAGACAAAAGTATATCGACGATGGCATGGGTTTTATAGATGATTTGACCAGAAATTGTCAAGTCTTGATGTGATCGGACGACTTTGAACTGTATAATGTTCAAACATGTCGAAAATAAAGCGGTAACGCAGATAATTACAGCAAAGGTAAGATAAATATGTTGCGGAACCATATTTTCAGCGACAGTCCGATTGGACACAGTGTTGTTGAAGATGTCCTGCATTTTTGTAGAAAGCAGCAGCAGTTTTTAAAATTATTATTATTATAAATTTTTAATGAACAGTTTCATGCAATATCATGAGTAAAAATATAGTTGAGAGAATCGTGTAAAACGTAAAATAGGTCTAGTTTGGTTCGAAAAAAGTAGGAAACAGTGAACGAATTCCTTATTATGTGCGTTCGAAAGAACGGTAGAGACACATCCCACAATGATTATTGGATCATCCGCATGTCCACTCGTCTCTTCTTTTCTTATGTTGATAATCACGCGACTGCTTGCTTGTCAAATAGAGTGAAAAGCTAATGGATATACTCAAACCCTAAACGTACTAGTCAAGGATAATTCTACATAAATGACAGACGATCTTATTTTTGTTTAATCAAAAGAGAATAGATTTGTTTGAGGCCCTAAAAGAAACAAATAACAGATCATACTACAGGCGCTACGGTGGCCCTCTCATTATAAAAAAAAAAAAACGTCATTCAATAGAAGTTAATGTGTATTAACTCCACAAACATTTGTCATTATGAAATATTCAAGGATTTTTGTACAAAATATGTAGGGAATAATATGATTAGAAATTTCATTTAATAAATACAATTTGTATTGAAAGTTTGCCTATCCTGCCTGTCGTTTCATGTTGATTGCAATGGTTAGAATAAACTTACGTTTACCGTATATTAATTGTTATTTGTAACATTAAACAATTTTTTAGATCATAAAACTGTTTACAATTTGAATAAACCAAATTGCACCATATGGAAGCCTCATCCAAGCAGAATAAAAAAGAATGCTGATGGACCAAATGAGTTGAAGGAATGAAGAAGTTCTGGAAGTTGTGAAGAACGCTGTGTATTACCTTATATGAAAACTTGTGGGCTTATCATTTCAAGCCCATAGGACCAGTTTAAAGAACCGAACAATAACTTTAAGCTGGTTTTCTCCTACGGCTACGAAGCTGATGTTACCGCTGATCTTCTTCTTGAGAGGCATCTCCTCGACAACATGGTGGACATCCATATCTCAAACGAAGGCATTAACGAGAGGTAAGAGTTGTTCGTTCGAAAAGGTGAGGGACCACCATTGGTACTTCACGTACAAGCTACCAAAAATTGGAGCATCATCTCCGTATACTATCTTCCAAGCCTCTTACAGGAACAGTGATTGACGCCTTGTGAATATGTCCCCATGTACAACGGGGGAGATATTAACAGACCCTGGGGTATACCGCCAGATCTTCCTTCTTTAAAATAAAAGAGCACATAAATGTTCAAGTCATCCACGCTAACTCCAATTTTCTGGCTTCCTCACTGCTTTAGGTCGTCAACAACATAAACAACGTGGGGGCCAACAAACATATATTGTGCAATATTCTCCTCAGCAAACGTAGTAATTGGCGACTTAACTAAAGTCTTGATAAGGTTGGTAGGCTGCTAAGAAAATGGAATACTTCGGTGTGAGAGATCACAACATTTAATAAATATACAGTTTTCTCTCCAACTTGGAACAGAAAGTTGTCATGGATGGTCATACCTAATGTATTGAGGTCCAGACAAACGTGCCACAATGGTCTCTACTCAGACCTTGGCTCTCGATGCCTTTTCTACATAAATGACTTGCCAAAACAATTGTTCAATAACGTTAGTCTCTATGACGATGACATAATTCTATTCCATTCAGACGCCTGGGGATTACTTCTCGAAACCGTCATTAAGTCTAACTTCATGACTAAATCGGTAGAAAAGATAGTGAACAACTTGTCCACAAGCGGGTTTCACGAAGCCCTCTCTGACAAGATCGAGGACAACAAGCTGACTAAATACTTATGACGGCTCCGAACCTGTCATATCTTTTGGATAGCCCTTATACGTCAATCAAACGCAATTTATGGCAAGCGATCGGTTAAGGCGAATTTTATTAGCCTCGGCAATCTAGATTTCTCATTTCTGTTATTATAAAATGTGACAACCTCTGGATCTTGGTCTAATATACAGAAAATAAATGGTTGTTAATGATCGAGTACTTTTTATATTTATTAAATATATCCAATCAAGAAATAATACTGAGTAAATTTATAATCATCATTTAGCCTACCATAAAGTTACATAAAGAGACCCGTAGAGACTACGTTGGTAGTAAAATCGATCTCATTAGTCCCAAAATATATTAAATAAGTAATTTTGAATAGATATTATAAAAATTTTCAATGTATTCTTGATTTCTTTTTGTCAGCGAACAAAAAAGAAAAAAAAAATAGAGGAAAAACCTCAATCTAGCTCCATTTTCAGCTTGCATAATTTTTCATAGTCTGTTTGACGAAACTATCAAATTAACACATGCGGGGGTACCCGTCTCATCTTCCGACGGGGTCTTATTAATTTCATGATTGACACCTTCTAAATAAATGCAGTAAGTGACAGTGTGCATTTTAATACATATTTTTTTTAATATACATTTTACATGATTATATGGGTTTTCATACTGTTTTTAACCAATTTAATCCCGTCAATTGTCGATAATATTGAAAATACTTCTAAAACACAATTTCTAAATATCAGGAAAACCGTGATTAAGGCTATCACTCTTTGATATATTCTCCGATAATATCGATATCACTAATTGTCTAGCTTCGAAGAGCTTCGTGTAATGATGCATGCAGTCACACAGACACTTACGTATAGTTACGTTTTTGTTATTTTATCCTTATTTCATCTTCTATTCCATCATTTCGTATCCTTTTCTTTGTTTTATTGGATGAACAATTATATCACTATTTCCACTGCTGACTATGAAGGGAAGGCATTTGTGGGGATCCGCAGAAAAAAGGGCAATTTTTGGACGCAACCCGGACGTAACTCAACGTAATGGTGGTGTCACATGCACCGGGTAAAAAGAACGGGTCTTCGCCGTTCACCGAAAAACCAAAATTTGCAACACGGCAATAGAACGGCACCGGCCACATAACATTTTTCATCATTTTCACCGGGTCTGTATCGTTCTTTACCGGGTCTATACCAGGTCCTAGCCAGTCTGGTACCGGGCTGACCGTCCTCATATGTAGTCCATGCTTTCTTCTTGTCCGTGCGATTACCGCTTGGCCACCGACCTTGCCGCTCTCTGACAGGAAAGAGAAAATTGTTTTCTTCGCCGGGTGACTCACCGTTTTCCACCGTTCGCGACCGTGCAAAACAGGTTGATGCGAACGGTGGGACACGGAGGATGGGTCGGTGATGACCGGTCAAAAACTCTCACGTGATTTTGTCTTCGGTTCATGCCCGGCGAATGTTTTGGGCATGCCCGGGCATGCTCAATATTTTCGCCGGGCATGAACCGCAGGCACCGGCCGACGGAGACCCGGTGTAAGGGCGGTATAATGGCGTTGTGATGACGGTATGCGGATGATGTGAGGACGGAACAAACGCTCCACACCCGTCCACAAGAGCGGTCATGCACGGTCTTGGACTGGACTGGTGGATCTACCCTTATGGTGTCTTCAAATCACGTATATGGTGTCTTCAATCCGCCCTTTGTTTTCGAAGCACTCGATCTCATCGTTCTCTTCACAAGCTCAGAGATGAATGATATTGCCGCTTTCAAAAGATACGTTATGATCTGAAATACTTTAATTGTCATTGCCGGGGAGAAGAATTTAAGATTTGGTCCTTTTATAGACATTTTTTTAAAAATATTTGTTTCTTTTGTTTGATATTAGTTTCTAAAGTTTCATTTTAACAGCTTTGCAAATAAATATTAGACTATACTTTCATAATAAGCTCCAATATAGTTTGGTCTAAATCGTTTGCCCAAATTACATGTATACTTTATACCCGCCTTTCATTTAAAAAAATTGTTTTACACTGTCCGTCATAAAGGTGGAATATTTTTTGCCGCTATAGCGACATGATTTTGCTCTGACTTTAATTTCTTGAATATGTTTGTCCCTGCTTTTACTTTTTGGGACCCTGGCTATATCTTGGACGTTCTCCCAACCCTTCATGTTGACCTTTTTCTAAAAATTTTTTGTCAACCCCCGTCATGCCCATTTTTGTCATTTTTTCTCATTTTGGGGCCCCTTTTTGTTTTCCCTGCCGATCAAGCCCCCCTCAGTCCTACCCCTAGGAAACGCGACTGAGGTGTACTGTTTTATATTGTTCTTTAAGTTAAATCTATATTTTTGGGGACAGGCTAAGGTCTCTTGTCTAGGGGAGGGGTTGAAGTAAAAAACGAGATTGGTGTGAATTCGGAATATTTTATTCCATCTTTATGCTGAAAACAAAAGAAATGATATACCAACTTTAACCCTTAAATATCATCATTTTCCGCTTAAATTTTGTTTAGTCTTGATGACAAGGCTGTAAATAGTCATTATTGATAATATTTTATTCTGATTTATGTTTGGTTGAGATTTTACAATACAATTTAGGGAAGTTAGAAATTTCCATGGTGTATAAATGAATAAAATGAATGTTGAACCCCAATCAAAATCAATTTTGACCCCTCCCCTAGACAAAAGAGTCAAGCCTGTAACCATGAATCTAGATTTAATTTGAAGAACAATAACAAATCTCCACCTCAGACATGTTTCCTTGGGGTAGGACTGAGGGGGCCTTGTTGGGTCGCGTGAACAAAAAAAGGCCCCCAAAATAAGAAAAAATGACGAAAATGGCCATCTTCTGGGGGTGACAAACTTTTTTGAAGAGAAATCCCCGGGAAGGGTTGAAGGAACGTCCAAGATATGCCCAGGATCCCAGAAAGTGAAAGCGGTGACAAACACATTCAAGAAATTAATAACGGAGCAACATAATGTCGCTTGAGCCAGAAAAAAAATATCCCACCTTTATGACGAACAGTGTAGTTTTATCGAATATTATTTTAATTTCTCCGCGAAAATTTCCTCATGCTTTTGAAATATTTAAATCTTGTTATATCAAATGAAATATTGTTATCATAATAGAAGTACTTTTTTATTATTTCTAATCATTACATTATGAATTGTCTAATATTTTGTCATAATAATTCATTGCAATATTCTTTTAGCGAAATTATAACACTCTATAGAACCGCATCAACAAAAATGTCTACATCATTCATAATTCTGCTTTTTGGATATTTTTGTATGATCCATGGATTAGTTTTTTGTTTCATTTTATTTTCATTGTTTTACACGCGACCCCTTTAAGTGATTTTACTGTGATTAAATTTATTAATCAGAACTATACAAGACAATGCCTTAGTATAATGTTTTTATTAGTAAAAATATGTGCAAATGACATTGTATTTTATATCTGACAAACAGCTTTTTAAGATTGCCAAAAAATACGAATTTTGTTTGCCATAGATTGTATATAATTCATGTAATTAATTTAATTTCAGTAGGGTATTTAGTTATTGTAATGACATACCGAAATGGAACCACTTTTCAAGGAAGTCTAAAAAAAAAATAAAAAAAATACAAAAAGAGACTTACCCAGGCATTTCCCGACCGAAAATTTAGGTAAAAATAGTGCCTAAAATTGAGAATTAGGGGCCTTTGCTCCCCCTCTTATCGCCTGCCCCTTCCCCAGAATAAATAAATAATAATATACATATGAATGGATGGAGTGACCCGTGTGGAACGACTCCTACCCCATGTTTGTTGTTTGAATAACGATGGGATATTAGACGCCCAAAGACCAAAACGCAGACCCCCTATCAATAATTATAATCAAGACATTAAAAAAAATAATATTATTTCAAAATGAAGAATCTCTGTGGGAAAAAAAACCTCTTCAGAATTCTAAGTCAGAACAATTTAATAAGTACGACCAATTCGATATTGCATAAAATCTATTATAAGGTGTAAATAATTAAACCAGAACTGAACTGATTTGAAAACAGAAACAGGGGCTTAAAGTAAATGAAACAAATGCAACAAAATATGTGCCCCCTATGAAACTATAATTTCCGAGTAAACCAGCCCCCAAATAAAGTTGCTAAACCTTTTTATGTCATATGATTTATTCTTCATGGTATATAATACTTTTGTTTTGTAAAATATTACTCTGGGTATTAGTTTTTAACTTAAATTCATTCAGTTATTGATTGATCTTGTTGGTAAACAATCAAGGGGACAACATTTAAAAACGTAGTTTCCACGTATTAAGCGCTATATAAATGCAACTATTATTATTATTATTATTATTATAGTTTTCATGTACTAGGAGTTGGCAAGTTTAGGCACAAGGGGGCGTACTTGATTCGGAAAAGGAAAGGGGTGATCGATTCATGTTGCCCGACCTCACCACGGTCCATCTCCGTCCTGCAAACGGGCATGAAACGGTTGCGGCGTCCTCATTCAGTCCTTTTACCGCCCTTTTAACGACTGGTGCGGTTTAAGACCGTTCTGAAATACCCGGTCATCACCCGGAAATAACCCGGAAAGAGTTCGGCTGTTCTTGAAAAATCCTTTCGGGAACGGGTGCCCAGCGAACTCCTGTGAATGTGTTGGACGGGCTTCAACCGCTTCACCGTG
The DNA here is from genome assembly GCA_940671915.1 of Paracentrotus lividus. Taxonomy (NCBI): domain Eukaryota; kingdom Metazoa; phylum Echinodermata; class Echinoidea; order Camarodonta; family Echinidae; genus Paracentrotus; species Paracentrotus lividus. The sequence continues at coordinate 17,409,832 of CALNVZ010002100.1, forward strand.
TGCCACACCGTTTGCCGCCGTGTGCACAAATTTGGCCAGAACGGTGGCGAACGGTGGGCAAACACGGCAAATGTGACACCTGCATAAGTGTCTGTGTGACTGTAGCATTACCGACATCTAACTCCATGGTTTGCGGATGTAGGATGTAGGGTGAGAGTGCGTATGTGCAAGCGAATGTAATTTGAGTTTTAGATGAGACAAGTTACACCACATCAATTCTGCGTTTATTTTATTTTTAAACGCTGCTCAAAACTTATTTGTTTTTATAATAAATAACTGTAGGAGTGACTTACACTCGTATATAACAATGGCCTTAGGGCAACATTTAAAGAATCTTTGAAATATGAACATGTGAGAAATCACAAATAAAAAGAGCTGAAAAGAGCTGAATTAAGCTGAATTTTAAAGAGCTTTTGTACAGATGAAAGCTAAAATAAGTTTAAAATGCGTCAGGGCAAACTACGACGTACCGTATACTATGTATTAAGGTTAAGTTGCTGTCATGATACATACAGCATGAATATCTTTTGGAATATTAAATTCTTTTTATGGATCGAGGACGGCACCTAATTATTATTATTTTTTTACACTATACCAAATGCATTACTTCAGTTACAGCATTATGTTTACATTAACATACATGTACATGCAGGTTACATTCTAATTTATTCAATCCTACTTCGATTAATTAGGCCATGATATTGTCATTAGTTAGTTTCCGTTATTTAAAGCGTATAGAGATATTTTCTTAATCCACACTATAGAAAAGATCGTTATTATTTTTTAATCATAAACTATTATGCAATAGCCTCGTATCATACTCACATGATGGATCGCAACCATTGTGCGGTATACATACTCATCAATATTTTAGGGACAGACAACATGAATAAATTGTACCGTTGCCTTCCATTGTCATGCTTGTCGAAAAGGAAAAGAGAAATATATTCTAAGGGTATAATTGCTGGTCCTGAGTCAAATGGGGACAGAGAGAAAGAGAGCGAGAGAGAAAAAAAAGAAAGAAAAAACACAAGAGAGAGTGAGGCAGTGAGATGGGGGTATAGATGGAAAGATGAAGGGGTTAAAGAACGGGGGCAGCTCTAAACAGGGTATAACAGAAGAGAAATAGGTTATGAGTCAAATTTAATTACCTAATTACACCAAACTGTCAATTTCCTCAATTGCTCATCTCCTTTTCATCTACTCAGCAATAAAACGAATAAATTAACATCTTTTGGTGCCTATATAAGCATGATAAACGACAAAGGAACAAAATATTGATAACCCCAAATTAATGCAGAGCAAAATATTGTAATTTCCGTTCAACTTTCCTCGGTTGAATGAAAGCTATTCTTCTCTTATTACTCGTGAGGTACATGTGAAAACCAATTATGCACTTGTTTGTTATGAATGATAAATGTTCCAGTTAATTTGTATTTAGAATTTGAATTAAATTTGTTTCTTGATTAGTGTGTTAGACATGGATAAGTAGGGTGTGCCGTGAAAGGAGTGTGTGTGTGTGTGTGTGTGTGTGTGTGTGTGTGCTGTGCGTGCCTACCTGTGTATGTGTGTGTGTGTGTGTGTGTTTTTGCGCTCGTGTGTGTGGGTTTGTTAGTATGATAGTGAGACAGTCTGACAGACCGACGGACATATATATAAATAGAAACATACAGCAAGGCAGAGCGGAGGAGGAGGTGGGATTTTTCCCCCTTGTTTTTCTTTTTATTTATTTTTTTCGACAGAGATAGTGAGTGAAGTCGAAAAGATAAAGAGAACGAACATTCATGAATGGAATATGAAAGAAGGAGGTAAAAGAATAATTTGTAATTTAGATAGATTCACAGACTGACAGACATAAATCTGACAGCACATAATTATCTTTGGGTGGATCTGGAAAAAAAAGGTAAATTGATGTAACATTTTGCCATTCTTTCTCAACTTGAATTTTTCGTTTACTAGTATTGAGTTCACATAATATCAAAATATATTTTTCAAATTATGGTCATTCTATACAATACTGATGCATTATAAATTGAATTACGTATCAGTTCACATTATGAGACGGTCTTTGGATCATGAAGACTCTTATGAGATAAAAATAGAGAAGAGTAATGAAGATAATAGATTACTTTATTTTATTACATGTAAAAGCAACAAGGAAAATGATGACATTGAGTGGCTTTCAACACTCATTTCCACTCATATATTATGGTAATTGATTGAGATGCGTGATAAAAGTATTTGTACACCGCTCGGAAACAAAACAAGAGGGGTTTTTTTTTGGGGGGGCGGGCTCGCCGAGAATCCAATCTCCCCTCTAACACAACCAGGGTATGATGAACAAATTTTAAACAAGTAAAATAAGAAAATAGAAAAGATACAATGTTACACATTTCTTTTGAACCTATATGGGGCTGGGGTATTCTCTTTTTAGTCGTAACAGGGGGTCAATTCTCGTACGGCCCACAGCCCCTATATGACAAGCATATGAAGGCACAAGAGGCAACATAGAGGGCGTAATGTAAAATAGCATGATGTGGATATTGAGAGAGAACGAAGTCTGTAATTTAAAAAAAAAAAAATTAGTATTTGCACGCTATGTTAATTATACTTCATGATGATGGCGTACATGTATAAATCATCTGCTCGTAATGCATTTGGGATTGACGTAGGGAAATCAATTGAGTTTGATTGATTTTAACTTTTTTTCTTCATATAAATCAAATTAATAGAGTTGTACATCTATTTAAATAGAAGTATCCAAATAAAATACATTGTTTGCTGACTCTGTTATGCCACCAGTAGAATGATTCTTATCAATTGGCTATCAAAATGTATTCTTTAAAGTATTTTTTTTTAATGATGATGACAACCGTAATGTGAAATACATGTGAAATAAGATTCATTTATGCTCAACAGCATTGGCAAACAATCTAGACCTCCGGAAAATGTGGTCGGCCCGCCAGACCGTATAGTCTTGACAATGTCTTGTCAAAGTTCCCGTTTCATTTATCCATAATTTGTCGGCTATGGAATTATTAATCTTTCCAATATGAAATGATTTTTGATAATATTGAATTATGCACCATAAAGAAGGATGTGATTCTACCCCTACCCCTAACCCCCTCCCCCCCCCCCCACCACAAAAAAAACACAACACACAAACAAAACAAACACACACACAAGCAAATGAAGAAGATTTATTATAATAACTGCTTTTGACATTATTACCTTCTAAAAAAAAATATAATAATAATAATCACCTAGTCTAATTGGACTTAATTTTTTTCTTTCTTGATGGCCTAAACGAATTAATTATTTTTTAAAATTTATTAATTGTTAAAAACCAATGGTGCAGATGTAAGATGCCCAATGTAAGATGTCAATAATCAAATGGCCAAAGTGACTGTGTGTGTGTGGGGGGTGGGGGGTCGAGGGAGGAGAGGAAGAAAGGATGGGCGGCACATAAACATGGAGATATAGAGGTATAGATTTAAAAAAAAAAAAAAAACAGGGGAGAGAGTTATATACATGTGTACCATCCATGCAGATTTGAAATAAATGTCGATAATGCATGAAGCCCCCCCCCCCCTTTTTTTTTTGGTTGGGGGGGGGGGTAAGATATCAGAAAAGGCTGCGTTACACAGGGAAATACAATTAGCACCACATCTCATTGTTCGCTGACCCCAATTCAGTCAAAAGGACGCGACGGAGTGATACATGACAATAGACCTAGTGAATGAAATTCTGGAAATCGACGGAAACGTTTTTTTTTTTCCCTATCCCTTCATTACCAATATTGCACACAGACTGAGCAATTATGATAGAATAAACAATTAAGAGGAGAAAGGCAAGAAAAACAACATGAATGCTAGACGGCTCCTGTTTAATAGCAGACGATGTGCCAGACATGGGTCAATACACGACTCTATCAATCCACACGATGCCCAAGTCACAACGCCGCGCGAACTCCAAATCAACGACTAACTTGCCATTTCGCTGGGTAATGTATCTTTTCCTCGGATTAATGCCGTCGTACTGATGTGACTGTGGTATCAACCAGACGTGATTGGGTATAGAATAAAAGTTAAAAATAATTGCTTTCAGGACATGTGTGATTTCTAGAATTGGTTCCCATTAACTTGCCTTTTAGATAGCGTGAGAATAATTGCAACATTCGGACAGGTTCTGAGCGGTGGCAGACCTATTATATTTACTACCAAAAAAAAAAAAAAATGTGTCACATATAAACTCATACGCCAAGAAAATGTTTGTTGTTTTGTTTGGTTGTTTTGTTTTTGTTTTGTTTATGTTTTTTTTTTTTTTCTGGGGGGTGGGGATGTTAACAATTATTTCCATTTTTATCTCTTCATTTGATTTCACTGCAATTTAAAATGGAGACAGGGATTTGTGACCTGTAAAATGCCAAGGTTATCTCTCAAGGAAGACGTTACATTACTTCTTTCGGCTTCCATCTATAACTTGATATATTGGGTCTGATTTTCTCATGTGGATATTCTGCCACTGTAATAAAACCGATGAGGGCTCCCTACTGAGACCGCTCGCACACTGTAAAAAAGAAACAAAAAGGGGATACTGCCTTTTAATGACAGTAAATCTGCTGTCAGAAGAGTCGTCATTGATTCTTGATACAATTTTTGTTCCTCTTTTTTTCCATATAGACCTAGTGATTAGCGGGAGGGATGTAAAAAAAAAAAAAAAAAAAAAAAGAAAAAAAAAAGACAGAGAGAGAAAAGGAGAAAACAGGTATGCATCAGAATGGCTCAGTTTAGTTTAACAGGGATAAATCTTTAATTTTCAGGTAAAAATATAGATATTTTGTTTAAGGGGAACTCTAGTTTCTAGTTTCTTTATTGCGCTGGTCACAACACGTCATCAGTGCAACGTGCATCTCTCTACGACATCGAGAATTGCAATTCGCAGATAGTTGCACATTGATAAGGGAATGAGATTTAGGGGGTGAAACCATTGGATGACATCTAACATTAGAGAGAAGGCGGAAATTCATGTCATCAAGAAGAATTTATATTATTGGTCTAACTGCAGTTGGTCCAATTTTCTTATTATCTGATACCACAAGGGCTAAACCCATTTGACCTACGAACAATTTGGTCTAATTCCCTTTGGTCTAATACATACTTGGTTTAATTGTCACTTGGTCTAAAGACCACTTGTTGTAATTGCCAATTGCTCTAGTAGCCAAATGGTCTAATTGCATTTTCGTCTAACTCCCAAATGAACAGATATTGACAAGCGGTATTAGACACGAGACGAAATGGACATTACATGGAATAGAAATTAGATAAAATGGTAAATGGGCTATAAAAAATATGGCAATTTACCGAATGAGAGCCGTAGAGAGAGAGAGAGAGAGAGAGAGGGAGGGGGGGGCGATATGAAAGACAAGAATAGCTCTGCGTGGTACCAAAATTAAAAACAAAATAGATGCTGCGCATGTAATAATATTGGACGCCTCTCCGCATTATTCTTTTAGCAACGCCTTTCCCTCGCTTTCCATTAACGTATTGTATTTTTCTTGTCGCTCTCTGTTTTCATAGTTTTTTAATGAACCACGCTTCTCGCAACAGACAATGAAATGTCCTTCAACTTCTGATGTACTATATCAAGTTATGGTATATACAAATTTGTGAGATGTGAAAGAATGTAGTCATACACGTTTGCTATAATGGCCATGGTCAACCCATATGGATACTCACATACCCTACCTTTTTTTTGCATTTCATGTTTATATGATTTCTGAATTTTTGATTCAGTTATCAGGTTTGATTTCTTCTTTACTGGCTTTGTGCTTTCTGAGAAGCAAATATACGGAATTAATTCAATAGCTTTTTTTAAATAGACCAGTTTACTGACATATTCAAATCTTATGCATACATTTTCCTGTCGACATAGTAACAAGGTATTCAAAAACCTGTAATAAAAGAATGAACTATAATACACGGAATCCAGTTTGCATACATTAGTTGTTGCTATGTCGGGCAAGCCTCTGACAAGCCTTCAGGTTGTCAAGAACAACCTCATAAAATTTGAATATGTTAGTAAGCTGGTCTATTGTATAAATCACTGTCTACCTATCGTGTTGGTGTCAGAGCAGTTAAAAACTTTTCTGTAGCACACGATGATCTCCCCTACCGAAAAGTGTTAGTTGCCAGTGCCAACATATTCATGAACTTTATATGCATATGTAATTTTCTTCTTGCTCACATTTGATTAAACAATGGTTAACCGTTAGCTGATGTTGTCATTAATTAATCATACATATTATTATCATGAAAAATAGGACTTCAGCCCTTAAGCCCCCCCCCCCCGGACAATATTCAATTTTGCTTTGTTTTGTTTAGTTTTTAAACTTCCATGCATTCGTTTTATATCCCTATTTGTCTTCACCAACATCCCCCCTCTCTCTCTCTCTCTCTCTCTCTCGTTTTTTTTATTTTTTTAATTTTTTAATTTTTGTTTTTGATGGGCCCCTCTCTCTACATCCCTTTCTATCTGCCTTCTTTCTCTATTAATTCATTCTCTCAGCCTATATATATTTCAATGTAACACCGCGCTACTTGCCAGCGACAACAACTGCATAACCTAGAAAGAAAGAAAAAACATCCAACATCAAAGAAATTCCCGCTCTATTCATGGCAGCCATGGACCTGTGTCATTAGCATTGTGATTTTATTAATGCATGAAATAGTTTGTCACGCATGCCTTCTATTTATTTTGCATTCTTTTATTGAATTGTACGGGTTCGTTTACTTTACATATGATGCGTTCTGTAACAGTTGTTAATATTGATGGCAGTCTTTTTTTCTGCCTTCTCTCGAATTGCTCTGCCTCTCTCCCTCTCTCTCTCTCGATCAATACACACATACATGTTTCCAAGGTTAGAATGCTGATATAGGAAACGAGGTTCGATTGTTGAACGGCTCATGTACAGTATAAAAACTGAGCAATTTAGTTTCATGGAGTACAGCCTTATGTTCGGGAACCACTTTGCATCGGTAATAATAACATTTTGATAAACGCAAGTGTTTTTTTAAATACTATCTCAACACGAGACAATTCGATTTCCTGAACATGCACATAATTCATTTGAGCTCTTAACAATTATAGTTTCATAGTTAGTTTAATGTTAAATGAGCATATATAGTGAAGATCAAAATAATAAGGTAATTTAATTTCAGAGGAATCATATCCCAAGCTCAATTATTTTGGCAATTTATTTAAAGTAATGTAATCAAAGAGCTACTGTTCACCTCTGCATTCATACTTTTTTTTTTTGCATTACTGATGTCACACATAATCGTATAAACTAAAAATGAAAATGACTGTTACAACAATCCAATTTTTGCAAGTGTTTGTCTGAAATACCATCTTAACATGCTTAATGTCACGATTGCCTCTTCACACCGTAATTGATTTCGTTCTTAATTCAGTGTTTTCTTTTCTTTTTGACGGGGTATGCGGCATATCGAAAGTTTAGGCACTACTTTTTCTCGCAATTATGTTCTCTTTAAAATGGTAATTTCATATTTTATGCCCGCTAACCCCGCTTAAACATAAAAGATCTTCTTCATTTTTGCAATTTATGTCAAACTCTCATTGTCAATTTGGTTTCAGAAAAAAAAATCAACCTCTATGGTATTCGTGGAAAGATCTTAAATTGGTTTAGAAATTATCTCAGCAACAGGAACTTTTGACAATAGTCAATCTGACTTAAAATATACTATGCGGAGTACCACAGGAATCCCTTTTGTGCCCTCTCCATTTTATACTATATACAAACGATTTTGAAAACTCATCCCGTATCTTACAGTTTCAGATGACTTTTTTTGCAGATGACTTTTTTTTTCTCTCTCACGAAAATTCTTCTTTACTTTAAAATGTAATAAATAGGGAATTAAAATACGTGCAGTTATAGATTGTGGCAAACAAAATATCTCTGAACATTAAAAAACAAAAACTACTCAGTTTATGATATTCGGTTACTCTTTTATTAAAGGCTTTGGAAGGTCTCATTATATTGAAGAATTGTAATCTCAAGCAGGTGAAGAAAAACATGTTTTTGAGTGTCAATATTGGCTGCGATGTCATGTATCTGAAATTGTGAGGAATACTGGTGTCCTGTATCGACTAAGAGAATTTTTCCCTGCACACTGATATTACCCTATTTGAATTATGGTTTACTATTTTAGGGAAGTGTGCCAATTTACATTCTGACACTATTCTAAAGATTAAAAAACGGGTTATTCGGATTATTAATCATGCATGCACAGTTCACATAGTTACAAATAGCTCTTTCCATTATATATATTTTAAAGATTTGTCAAAAATGATGTGCCATACATTTTTCTCTACATTTCAAAGAAATGACGTATATCATAATTATCCAACTCGTCACTGTCATTCGTTCCACCTTCCACGAGTACGTACATTCTTTAAAAAAAAAAAAAAAATCTTTTTAGCAGTCCAAAATTTGTTAACAATAACCACGCGAAATAATTGAAAGTCCATTTTTATTTTCTTGCAGGTGTAAGCTGAAAACTTGCTGATGGATTCTTATTCAGCTGTTATGGAATAGGGGCTCTTGCTAAGTTCTTTGTATTTGTCTTTGTTGCAGCATGATCATAAACGAATACCATTTTGTTGTTGTTTTTTTCGTTTTGTTTTGTTTCGTCATGATTTTTTTTTTCTATGAAGGCAGAGCAATTTCCTTATTTTCTCAAATTTCTCAATCGTCAGTTTTTACTTAAACTGGATTCTCAAAAGTTTGTAATATTAGTCTGTCTCTTAACATTATTTTTGATATTTCTTTCAGGATGCAGGATATCAGCTATGCTTTCAGGCTGATTTCCTCTCATTTCTCTAATATCTATACTCAGTCTTTTATAAATTAATTATTCATCGACAATTACTTTACATCTAATGTATTGGGTTAAATTAAGGCAAGAAAAGAGAAATGAATAAATAAAAATACTAGATTTTCAAAATATGTCCCCCACCGAAAAAAAAATGGTCGGAGGGCAATCGGAAAACAGAAAATGATGTGTGGGGTGGGGGAAGATAAAGATGATTCCCAATGTGCCAGTATTTATTTCATGAAAACATCTGTTAGTTCAGAAGAAAATGATTATGAACCATAACGACATGAAAATATACAATACTTTTTAGCGTGTGCAATGTGGTAAGAAGGATTAATGTCTGCGGCGTACTCTGTCTACAGTGGTCAAGCTTACTTGTCAATCAAAAACTTCGAAGAAAAACCACTAATTAGAGGAACACATGAATTGATTAGAAATATTGATAATGTATATATTATTTTGCGTATTTATATTATAACATAAAAGTTAGTAAAAGAAAATACGTACCAATATTGATATTATTATTCATACTTTAATTATGCATAAGTTATAATAAAAAATAACCAATCCGGGCACCTTAGGACACGATAGGATAACCTGTGTGGAGGATTACCCTCCAGGACAATTATACTCAAGAAAACAACACCCTAGCATGAATCGCAGAGTCGCGGGGGTGGGGGGGGGGCTGCAGCCCCTCCACTTTTTGCAACAAACTTGTACAAAAACGCGAAATGACCATAGCTGTGTGATTTTCAGCCTGTTCAGCCCCTCCAGTTTTGGCTCAGCTCCTCCACTTTCAAAAACGCTTCGTTTCCCCTGCCTAGGACAACTACCCTGTAACAAATACTCACAAGTAGGATCAGGTTTGCGGTAGTACAGTTGTGACTGTGGGTCCACAGCAGATTACCATTTACTTTACAGATTGGTAAGGGTGGTATCTCACTTCGCGGAGACGTCTCCGAGAGGTCTCCCCGACAACTTATATAAAAAAAATAATAATAATTATGCGTCGCGGAAACGAAATTTTCTATTCTGTCGCGGAGACGTCTCCGCGAAATGACATACCACCCTTAGTACATACGTATTTTTTTCTTATATATCAAAAGAAGAAAATATGGCATATACGCCAAACAAAAGTCCTTTAATTGTCAATTATGTTATCTTAAAAGTAAGCGCATTTTTCGTTTAGAGTTGAAAGAAATTGTAAAACAAAAAGGAAAATGACAGAAGTTTTTGTG
>CALNVZ010002100.1:17419984-17438107 GCA_940671915.1 Paracentrotus lividus
AATGAAATGTAGACATAAACCCTTATCATGATTCATTCGTGATTTCATATTGAATCATCGCATGTAATGTCTGGGGCTTTTTTATTCTTAATTTCTTTGAAAGTCATAATACCGTCTCCAAAGGGGACTGTCGAAACAAAGCAAAACCCCTGTTTTTATAGCTTTGTTGACGAGGAGTACAGATTGGCTGCAGACAATAAGAATAATGGTTTGTCTGTCTCCCTTGAATGTTGCTTAAGTTAAGATCTTATACGTCCAAGTTCTCTTAATTTTGCTTTTATCGGCGACAAGACTCTTAAGCAATAACAGCGTCCTTGCTTCGGTACGATAACGAACAAGCCCGAAAGAGATGAAATACATCATGATGGAACCCCAATTGCGATGGCAATTTCATATCATGCAATATATCGAAAGTATTCTGAAATTTTTTTTACTTTGAATGGTCGGCATTAAACATCAAACGCCATGGTCGAAGTAGAAAATGATCATCATAAAAACATTCTTTTTGTTGTGTTTAATTATGACGGGAGTATCTTGCACCAACATCCATACACGGCAAGATCGATTGGGTTTAATAGGTATAGTGCACGTCCGCGATGCAACGAGGATGGAACTCTCTTCAGCAAAGCTTTCTAACCTCGACTCTGATAATAGGAAAACATAACAAACAATCAATATTTGATTGGAGAATGGTGTATAATCAGAGTGGTGCCTAGGAGAGGTTTTATGACGGGGACCACGAAATACGTCCTCGTCGGGCAGCGTCCGTCCATTACGGGAGCGTTGTATTCGTCATTGCTCGTTGATTTTCATGATTGCGGGGGTCGTCGCTCTCATGTGGGGGTGTTTTTTCCTCGCACAGCTCTCTAGGACCGCCACTTTGTTGCTGATTAATGCGCTAGACACATGTACACAACGCAAGGCTAACGCATTAAAATTAACATGAAAATATCCGTTGTGCGCGGGAATACAGTGCGTAAACACAAATATCACATATTAAGATATCAAACGAACATACAGCGTTTGTCCAGTACGCTCGACGCATGAGTAACGACTGTTGACGCACGCCTAACGAAAACTAACTTACGGACTGGGCAAAATTGGCAATTGTTGTGCGTTCACCTTTAGTTACCAACTGTCATGACTGTGACTGGACCAAGGTTTCCAAGACGCCTATGTTTCATAAAAACGAAATGGATGCGATAAATATGAAAACGAACACGCTTCAAATTTGGGCATTACCTTGCATGCCTTGGAAAAATATCATTGACTCCCACTTCATGAGCTTAGCGCCATCCTGCATCACCATTTTTGACATCATCGTCATTTCTTTGTAGGGGTGATATAGTTAAAAGGCACCCCAATCAAATACTTGTTATTGTCTATGTACCAGTGTAATTAGATAAATGTGGGGAGATATGGAAAGTATATTGCCTGACGTATTCAACATCAGGTCATAAATATTCTGTTTCTACGTCAACAATTACGATGTCATATTGTTTCATTGAAGGTTCATGGAAGGTTATTTGTCTTTAAAGTGAACACCAAAGTTGATCATCCCTCCCTCTTTTGAGAACGTTATATCGGAGTAAAAGAACAAAAATTGAAGTAATATGCATAAACATCAACAAGAAAAACAACAAATTTCGCTTGTTTTACTTTGTCTCTGCTTCCTTTTTCTTTTATCTCTATTGTTTTCAAGCCAGACGTTAGTTTCCCCCTATTTTTGCGTCATGTTCTTACTTATTTGCTTATTGTGGTGGAAATGTATTTGTTTTGTATTGTTAATCGGGCAATTCTGTTAGACATTTTTAAAGGGCAAACGCCTTAAGCGTCCAAGAGATGCGGGAAATAGTACAAGAAGTCGCCATCCAACAAATGCCCTGGTTTATTTTATTTTTTTTGCACCTCACCTTTTCATCTGCATTCCCATTTCTGATACACCCCCTTCTTTTGCTCAAAATGTGTCGTTACTTTCAGACCAATTCCTTTTTTTCTTTAAGATTTTCAACAGAAAGTGATTGGAATACTACACTGTTAGAACGCGGTTTAAAAATTTCGCGGTTTAAAAAAATGTTGGTTTAGAAGTTAAACATTCTTGTTGAATATTTAAACATTGTTGTTAAAAACAGGAAAAGCGAGTTTTTTTTAGCCTTAAACAAGACCTCTTTAAAGAAATATCACACTGTATTAAACAGGTTTTTGTTTAAAGGCCGAGGCAAATGTCACGTGATAGTCATGAGCCAATAGCATCACTCGTTACATGCAAGGTAAAACATTTCAATCATGGCGAAGGATTTATGCCCCACACATTATATCAGCGTATGTACACATGTGTTGGCTCAGTGAATAGAGCGTCTGCCTTATAATCGAAAGGTCTCGAGTTCGATACCCGGCCGCGTTAACCAAAAGTTGGAGCGTTTTTATTTTTGGAGAGAAAAACAATACTGTTGATGTTTTAAACAACCATTAAACAACAGGTTGTTTAAACTTTCAACAACAAGAGTGTTAAAGTTTGAAACAACTACAGGTTGTTTAATTTTTAAACAACATTCACCGGTTAACACGCAGTTGTTTAAGATTTTAAACAACTTGTTTAATTTTTTCTAACAGTGTAAAGTCATAAAGAGGCTTTGAAAGTAAAATGAGATCTTGGACAGATGTTTTGGAATGAATCTCATTATTTGTTTTAAATGACTGCTATAAGGAAGCAATATAATAAGCAAGCAACCAATGGGACCTACGACTCAGAGTCGTGACGGATGGACTTGGTAATAAGGATTAATATCTTAACAAAGGGCACCAATTTAGCATCGACTTGGTTTCAAACCAGGGTTCTTCCTGTTACAGAACTACATTCAACTGAGCTTTAACCTACCCCCTTGTTGAGAAGAGAAAATGCAAGAAGAAGGGGAAAGAGGGGCATAGTAAGAATAAATAAAAGAAGGAGCCAATAAAGAAGAAGAGGGAAGGAGGAGGAGGAGAAGAAGAAGAAAACTTACGATGGACTACTCATGAGACAATTGTTTTAAATCATGGAAAATAGGTCAAAGTCCGAATCCGTGGACTCATGTTTCGGACCATTTCCTTTCATAATTAGCTATCAACAAAGTTATCTTGAAAATATATCCGTTAAATTGGGTATAACATTATTCACTCTTATTAAGCATGTTTGCTTAGCAGGTGCCTGTTACATCAGAGAACACGATTTGATACAGGGCAAAACTCAGGAAAATCGCGATAAAAGTTTTGATACGTCCCTGGGGCGAGCTGAAATTTTCGAGCGATCTAGACCGGGTTTTTAGGCTCGAAGGGGCTTGTACTGTCTGCGGCGGCGACGGCTCACGGCTCTCCGACAAGCCCGAGATGTGAAAATAAGTAAAACAAAAAGATACAATTGATTTGGGAAAGGTTAGATTTTATTAATGTATTTGTTTATTTACCTTTACAATACCGATACTTTGCAGGTGACACGGACTCACATACGGCCGCCTACGTGAGTGACGCGACCTACAAAATGGCCGCCTCCATCCCCTTCACTCTTTTCGGACTTGAAACTAACAAGAAAAGATCATTATTGGCAATTTTATAATAGCATTTTTCTGGGATAAAAGTGAACCGTCGCTTATAATTGATCGCTATCCCACACACCTTATATATGTGTGGAATGAAACCAGTTTCAATCAGAAGAACGTACTTCCATGTATAATCTCTCTCATTTAAATCTTATTTTTTCATTATTTCAAAATGTATATAAATAATTTTGGTTTGCCTAAAGGGTTGTTAGCAGAATTGGTGTTATCGAAATGTACAGAGATTTAATACCTAAAATGTATCTAATCCTCAGATCATTTTAGTTAGATCCTTGAAGGATGTTTGGTTCGGTCTTAACATTCTCAAAATGGCCGATCTGGTTTATCTTGATTTCAGACTTGGAAGATTGGATTTTCATAGCACGTTGAATTCACTGTTCTTTTTTTTAAAATTATTTATACTTTGATTGGGATGAAACCAAGGTTCTGCTCTTGGAGTGCTAATGATGATAAGTCATATGCATATTATGTTATGATGTATAACCATGTTTACAAATAAGTGATATTAATAATTTATGAAGTTCGAATGTTCATAGAGATCATAATATGTGGACAGTTTGATAGCATGATAATGCTTTCTTACGTCATTATCCAAAAAAGAGTAAAAAGAATGAAGAAGACATGGTGTCACTTTCTATAAGAAAGTTAATGCTAAACCGCTTGGTTTCTGACTCATTATCTCATTTGTTTCACATAAATGGATTTGCAAATAAAGAGCAGGAAAATAAGTATTTCAACGGTCATGACGGTAGGATGTATGTCGATCTTCGGATAAATCATTGGCGTTAAAACTAAAATCTGAGTTAATTCCTGGTTGAGGTTTTCCCCATCTTTGCACACACAAAAAATAGAAATTGAAGTCTGGTATAATAGATAATGAATTATTTCTCTCTATTAAACGTATAGGGGAGACCGGATGAAGTTACAAAATTCACATTTGGGCCAGATCAATTCTAATGAAAGAATCTACGCACTCCATCTTGGGTCTGTAGTTAGCCTATTATGTCTGCTAAACCCTGAGGCATATTAAAACTTGAAACATGTAAACATTAATTAACTACAGCTTAATTAGTGAAGACATTTTTTTTGTAACAACCTACCGCCGTATACGGTAGTGTTGTTCACAGCCATAAGGGGTAAATTGTTACAATTATGTATAACATACGGGTGAGTTTGACATGTGGAACTCTCTTATACCATACTTTGTTTCAACTTTCAGTTTTCTTGGCATCGTTAACATGTAGATCAGTAGAGCTCTAGATAGACAGTAATAATAGAAACATAAAAATTATTAACACCTGAAAATTGAGACAAAAATGTAATTTTACATAATGTATATGTAATTGGGGTGAAGTTGTTACATCATTACATGGTTTTTTTAACACCAGTAACAAGATATCAACTGTAGCACAGCCATTAGGCAGAATAAAGGCATGGCTATAGGGTACATTAGTGACATCATGTATGTTGCGTGTGACCATAATTCGCGCGTTGACCTTAATTCACGCACGCCAGATAACTCAAATTTAATCATAATTTTGAAATCTGATAGCACCATCAGAAGAGGGAGTCTCAAATTTCTTAAGATCAATCTGTCTTCACGGTACGGTGTATTGAATTGTAAAATTATGACCAACAATCGAAAATTGCGTGTCCGATACTCGAGAAATCCGACGTTCCCGACAGGGTCTGGAAATCATCATTTTCATTTATATACATCAAGTTGTGAGATGATATTAATATCATCTAAATTCTTGAATTTTGACTACATTTATTGTAGTCTCTTTCCTTAGAGTGATGGAATTTCGCTATAATATCTTTGTCAAACAGCGTGGGGAATTAAGGTCACACTGTTTTGTACTTTTTCAGCAGATAATGCGCGATCGTTCGATCGACATGGAATTTGAAATCGCGATATCGTCAAACCATTTGATCCTGCTTCACTTTCTTCTTTCGGCGATTCGAAGTGTAGAATTTTGGCCGTTCATTTGGTATTTATTAGTTTTCGTTGATTTTGTGTAAAATATGAAAAAAATGTTGATTGAATGTCGCATTTTCTATAATTTTTTAATTTGCGCGAACTATGGTCTCCCATCATACTATATTTACAATACCAGTCTAATTCATCATGTGCCTTCAGTTGTAAGAGCTTATTACAATTTCAATTTTTTTTTTCTCAAAAATTTATCTTGGACACTGTATAAAATGTTTTTTGTATGATTTATTGTTTTAATAAAACACGGAGAAAACCTCACGACGGGCAGATTTATCACACTATGTGTAAGCTGTAGCAAAAATTTTGATTCAGTTCCAGTTATTTTATCAAGCGAATTTAAAATTATGTACGGAGTTATCGTGGTTTGTGCATGAGACTGGCTCCACGATGCGTCACCGTCTTCTCTATTAACATGCACGGTTATAAACTTGTGACTAGCAACAGTCAAATAAAGGGAGGTGGAGTCGGATTTTATGTTACCAAACCTGAATTATGAATATTAGCTGAATTTATCAAATGTCAGACGTGATAGAAAATATTTTCATGGAAATTTAAAGTTCCGAATAAAGGCAATTTAGTTATTGAGTGAAGTTTATCGGCCGCCAAATTCTAACCCAGTTGACTTTATTCAATCACTCCATGCCCTTTTATCTGACAATACTTTGAAACAAAACTTGTATTGTAATGGGAGACTTTAATCTCAACATTTGAATAGTCAAGATAATCATGAACTTGCTTGTGATTTCCTCAACTTGATGCTATTAAATCTTACGTCCCTCTTATCAGAAGACCATACAGTTAATTCTGATAGTGCACATCTACACTTATTGATAATATTTTGTTTAATTATTTTATCTTCATAGTCACCTCTAGGTATTATGGTGTCTGAATATTTCTGATTCATTTCCCATTTATGCCGTGATGTCCTTCTCGAATTATATGATGACCGTTTTCATGACATCTTAAGATTCGTTGTTATGTCAGAAACTAACCTCATATAAACTTTAGGGAGAGGTTAGCGGAGAGCAGTTGATTGGTCTTCAGTGTACACTCAAAATAATGTTGACTATGTCATACAACAATTTTATTCATATTCTAACATCCAACTTAAATTTAACTATACTCTTTCAAAAACCAAATTCTAGAAACAGAAAAAGAATTCCTAAAAATCCTTGTATCACGAAATTTCTTCTTCAGTCAAGTAAACCGTAAAAACAAATTGTTTTATAAACAAAAGATAAACCCTAGTACTCGGAATAGGACTCAATATGTTCGGTATCGTAAATGTACTTACATCATCTATACGTGCCTTAAACAATTATATTTCTCACGCCAGTTTGAAAAACACAAATTTGATATAAAAGTACGTGG
Organism: Paracentrotus lividus; assembly: GCA_940671915.1. NCBI lineage: Eukaryota > Metazoa > Echinodermata > Echinoidea > Camarodonta > Echinidae > Paracentrotus > Paracentrotus lividus. Next base: position 17,426,945 of record CALNVZ010002100.1, read on the forward strand.
AAGGGTGATCAACGAAGCACTTAATGCTAAAAACGATACTGATCCACCTATACATTCATAAAAATAATCGCAAGATTGATGACCCTCAGATATGGGCCGTAGGTATTCAACGACTTTATTTGTTAAATTGGCCAATCTTGCAATAATATTCCAAACACGAACACAGACTTTCATAAATTTCTAAATGATCCTAACCCACAAGTCCTCTCTTTTTAAATCCCATTATAGAGGAAGAAACAAAGAATATCATGAATTAATCTTAATACAAATAAAAAGAGCGCTGGCTATGATGGACTTACAAACTCCTAGTAGACTTAAGAATATTGTGACGTAATTATTTCCCCACTCACTTTTATTTTTAATTGTCGTTAACCACAGGTGCAGTCCCTCTTAATATGAAAATAGCTAGAGTTGTCCCAATTTCAAAAAAGGACAAAAGAATCCCTTAATAATTACCGTCCGATTTCCCTTTAACAATCAATTTCAAAAAATCCTCGAAAAGTGGTTATACACGAACCACAAAATTTTCTCTTCGATAGCAAATTCTTTCTGACTCCCAGTTTGGTTTTCGCAGAATCATAGTACAATACATGCTACTCGCTTAGAAAAACTACTTATGCAATGATGATGTCTCACATACTATGGGTTCAAGATTTTCAAAACCTTTGATACATTTAACTGACGATATTAATTGAGAAATTACTCACTATGTATACGTGGTGTTTCCGTAGCGGTTTTATCTTTCAAATAGATACAATTGTAAGTATTTTCAATGGCCAGATTCCTCACTCCAAATTGTGACCCTGTTGGTGTCGCCATACAAGGTCCCTTTTAGGGCCCGCTTTTTATTTATCTTTGTATTTATGATCTAGGAATTCTTCCACCATTACTTTCATTTATTGTTTTGCAGACGACATCTATCTGTTGCCTAACTATCGCGACCCCCCAAACACTTGGGATATCAAATAAATAACTTGATTCTGAACATCCTGGATTAATATTTCGGGGATTTCACCCTTATACTTAAGTTTGATCTTTTGATGAGCAGTATACATTGGTTCACATTCGGGAACCCCATAACATGTTGATCTGTTAAAAGTATTTTCTTTATCGTCTGATTTTAGTGCAATACACTATGTCTTATTATAAATTTTAAACACATTGTATTGACATGCCTTCTATTTAGTCTAAATATACTGTTACCAAGGTAAGCTTTTTTGAAATGATTCAGTAATTACAACTTAAGTTTGATGCTCACTATAATTCTTGGACTTTTACATAGACAGTGATTATCTAATCTTGACAATTCACGACATTAGTTATACTCTGGCATGAGAACGGGTCTCTCTCAAGATAACTACCGGTATACTTAACAAACTCAAATCTACTCTTTCTCTAGAGGATTTTAATATGTCGGATATTTCTACTTTAATTATCCCTTACTTAACTATGGAATTCTGCGCGGGGGAAGCCGCTCTATAATTTGATAAACATTCTTTCTCGCATACAAAAGCGTGGCGATCAAGAAATGTCCAATAATGTAGATATCTGGCACCACACTAAGACCTTTTTTACTATCACAAAATTCTAAAAATATCAGAACTTGTTTCTTTTCAACTAGGTATATTATATGAACAAATTATCCAAACTAATGTCTATCTTGGAAATCTTTTTAAAATGTTCGGATGGATTAGATTCCCTACGGGTAGCATCAACGATAGTCCGTCGGAGTCTCTATTCAGCTCCGAGGTTCGAAGTCGTGTGGTCGCGATAGTCCGCGGGGGTGGGGGGGGGGGGGAAGTGATTGTTTGTACTTGAAGGTTCGTTATTTCGAAAATAGTAAAATAGGTTCTCATTATTCCGAAAATGGATTAGGCCTAAGTCCAAAATAGAAAATGGTTCGTTAGTCCGAAAATGGAAAAAAGGATTCATTTGTCCCGAACTAATGAAAAAAAAGGTTCGTTAGCCAGAAAAATAGAAAAAGGTTCGTGATTCCGAAAATAGAATAAGATGTCGTTGATTCGAAATAGAAGAACAAGGTTGTTGACATCAGTAATAATAGAAAAAAGTTCTCTGTATTTCCGAAATTGAGGCTTATTATGTGCCTGAGCGAATGGATAAGAAATGAAATAACCCTGGCCAGATAAGGGGGATTTTTGGGGTAGGAGGGGTGTCTATTTAACAGATCTGGCGTTAATTTGTGAATTTCGGAGAATTTATTTTACATAATTAGCACGGCGACTCTTGCTGAAGTTTCTCGCATCTAAAGATCGGGCCGTTTTTTAACATATTCTATATATTAATAACAAGTGATAATTGTATTAACTTCGACCTATAGGTGGTAAATGTTCGAAGGGCTATATAAAATGTAAATATGATATTATTATTATCCGCAATTCTTTCGAGTTCCGGTCTTATTTAATGAAGAATGTGATCTCCTCGACGTTATCGGACACGACTTCTCGTCGAAAGAAGGAATAATTTTTGCTTACTTTAAATCGGGCCGTTTCACGCTCATTAACTTTAATATTATTTCAGGCAAACTACTTTTTCATAAGAAATTATATCAAAACATCATCAGCGGCGACTTCTTCGGTAAAAGAATTTAAGATTTCTTTCTAAAATGGGCCGTTATCACCCTTCATAACTACTAATTATTAAATTCCACAGTTGATATCCATTCCGTATTCATTTATGAAAATATTCTTTATTCGGTTATAGAACACGCCGCCGATGCTTTCTTTTTTCGACATAACTTCTTAATGAAATAAAGACGTGGGCGATATTTAGTTGCGGAAATCTAATTTGTAGTTGCCCATTCGGTTTTTTCGGCTTCGCCACAGAAACTTACTAGGTATTTTCAGTTGTCGATTAACGGAACCTCATCTTCATATTCGTAAAACAGATCTTCGGAATAAGAACTTTATTCTATTTTCGGAATACGAACCACTTTTCTATTTTCGGAATAACGAACCTTTTTCTTGTTTCGGACTAACGAATCCTGTTTTTCATTTTCGGACTAACGTACGAACCTCTTCTATTTCGGACTAACAAACCTTTTTCTATTTTCGGACTAACAAACCTGTTAATTTCCATTTTCGACTAATGAACCATTTTTTCCATTTTCGGTACTAACCAACCTTTTTCTATTTACGGACTAATTGAACTTTTTTCATTTTCAGGAACTAACGAACTTTTTTCTATATTCTGGAACTAACGACACTTTTACTATTTCGGAATAACACCTTCAGAAGTAACAAAAATGCACCCCCCCCCCCGGCGACTATTCGAACCGCTGGAACTAACGGACCCGCGGCCTAGACTATCGCCCGCGACTATCTGACCCGCGGACTATAGCGACGGGTACTTATCGGACCCGCGGCTACGCCGCGATGACTATCGGAACCCGCGACTATCGGCTGTAACATCCCTACATACTTTCCTACTACGTCAGGAGCAACGCATATCACCTATGCAGCAGGTCCACAATCGTCGGTAGGCTACGGGGCACGTGCCATGACAACGATAGCTGGTTGCATGTACAACGCTACGCACAGGTCAACTGTCAACTTCGTTGGACTTTTCCTGCGTTTGTGTAGTAAGGGTTATTATATGAAAACTTCCTTGCTAAGCGTCGTTACTATGCTCATCGTGTTATGCGACATGACGAGGTACCTCCATCTGCACGAATTTCTCTTACGAAATCCATCGCTTAGGGAGTTGTCCAGCGATCGTACGGGAACGCGAGTTGTGACCGCCGCATTTACTCACGTACTCGAACATATTTTTATGCCTCAAAAATTATTCATTGTATAGTTGAGGACAAGTACTGGAGACGCCCTCCCCACAGAGATTATGAAAGTCCGTCTTTACTTCGACTTTGTAAACGTAAACTTAAAAGAGAACTGCTTTTAAAGAGCGTAATGATTGTCAATGTATACTGAGACTGGGTACCACGACACTGATATTGTCACTTCTTATATCTATTTTGGCATTGTATGTTCAGCTAAGAGAAAAGATTACTTTTATTTTATAGAAGATGTTTTCTGTTACCATAGCGCGAGCATTTTATTACCTTGTACAAATTTATATACATTTTTTTTTCTTCTTACTTTTTTATTTTCCTTAATTACTTTGCATTGGTCATGATTAAATATTCATATCCGTTCTCTATTTATTAACCACGTATCATATTCCATTGGGGCTACAGCCTTACAAGCTCGCTTTCCATATGTAGGTTCCAGCATTCATGTTTCTCTTAATGTAATCTTCTAACTTCATATATGGCCATCTTATTCCTTTATGTATTTTACTATTTATTATTTTTGTTCATTGAAATATTGTATAACGATGTAACATGAGAGATATGGAAGAATAAATGAAAATGAAATTTGAAAAATGTATATAGATGCCAGTTAGCACGTCTTCTTGTATCCCTGGTTATGGGCATTTTCATCATAGGACTTGTCGGACGTTTTATCCGCAAAGCTGCACTCTCAGTCAATCAGATGCAAGCATTTATCAGTAGCTTGTAACAGTTTGTCGGATAAAACCGTCGACAAGTCTTTGATGAAATGCCAGCTTTAGCAGCACTGAGATTATTACTGTAAGCAAGCTGACCGTGTAACTTCCACTCTTCCGTCTCCCTACATATAGTATAATCAAAGAGGTGCCAATTGTTGTTTGCATATTTTCAATATTTTCCCAATACATAGCAAATTCCACTCACAACCCACACGCCTTTTAAGTGCCTCACACACACCCCACCCATCCTTTTCTCAGCGCACACCACACACACACACAACACATACAAACACACGTTTATATAAACACCTAAAAGGCCATATACACGGATATAAAAGCACAAGAAAGATACGGATGAACTTATATCTTCTTCGTTTCATTTTGTTTATCTGCTTAAATTTATGTTTATGTTATGATTTTTTATTTTTGAATAGTTATTTCATATAACGTCCACTTTATAGTATATATACCCCCGCGTTTTGGGACACGGAAAATAACTTTAGACTTAAATATTTAATAAGCCTTTAAGAAAGCCAGTATTCACTTGCTCATTGTAAGAGTTGTCTTATCACTCTGATCTCTGACTTGTCTAAATTGAAGACGTTTCCGACAATCGATGTTCGGCTATTTGGGTATTGGGGGTTGTGAATAAGTGGATGTTCTTCATAACATTTTTCTACTAATTTGATAATACAGTTGATAAATTAAATTTGTCCTCTGTCATTCCTATGAATGGGTGTTCCTTCTGATCAACTAGATAATTCTCGTTTTCCGCCCTTACACTTGAGATACGCCAGACTTGGCATTCGAAGGACCAATCGAATCCTCCTACATGTACCCTCCTCTTATTCTTACTCTCCCTGCCTCTGCAGCCAAAGATAATTGATTCTGATTTGCCGAGTGATGATGAAGAGGATGTAGTCCGAATGTACTTGTACAAAGGTCGCAACTCTGTCTTTGGTACTCACTCTGGTGGATGTCATCAGATCTTAAAATAACAAATATTTTCAAATAAGATAACTGTTTTACTCTTTTATTCATTCGTTATTTTCTATTGTAGTGTATTTATCGCTCATCCAGAATCCGAGTGAGCATAATACACTTCTCTTTCTACAAGAAGGAACAGAGAGAAAATTTTAGAATGCAGAGAGTAGAGGGCAAAAGCACTTTAGATTTATGGTTTCCGAAAAATGCTAGATGAAATTGCAAATAAATTTGACATTTGTAACTAGATTAGTATCCTGGAAGTTTTATCTTGTTCTTACTAGGTTTGACCAGTTCATTGCTTGATTTATAATTAACAGTTACAAACAGTGTCTGCTATGCCTTATTATTTCTTTAGTAGTGAAGAATGTTAGAGACTGGTAGGAAAGAAGGTTGAACCTTTCTTAAATTAATGCAGCTACTAATTCTTTATAGTCTTTTAATAGTATTCATTGTAATGTCTCAATTCACCATAGTTTTCTCGTTCGAAGATTGATTATATTATAATATTAATATATCATAATATATATACATTGTATTTGTATATATATTATATTAGGCCTCTGTAAGTAGTTACTTTCTTCGTGTAAATATCGCATATTGGTGTGTGTGATGTGGTAGTGTGTGTGTGCTGATGTGTGTGTGTGTTTGTGGGTTTTTGTGTTGGTAGCATTGTGTATGGTCTCTATGCGGGTGGGCGTGGTCGAATAACCTTTGTTAGAAACACTCATTATCAAAAGTTTCGATAAGTTAGTTCGTACAGGACAACTATTCCTACCCCCGGACAATTATGCCCACCGGACAATAACCAGATAGGGTTTAGGGTTAGGTGGTAGTGTTGGTGGAATATTTGATGGGGTAGTTGTCTTAGGGATAATTGCCAGGGGGTAGTTTTTCAATTATTCTTCACATTAAGACCTAACATTAAAATTAGTATAGTTTATGAGTGGTCCGACTTGTCATTCAAATTGACTCTGTTAATTAGCTTGATGCAGTCAGGTAAACTAAAGAATCAACAAAATTAAGTCACTTATTTAGTCGCTTCCCAGAGTTGAGGAATTTAAAACATTACATTGACGAAAAGCAGGTGAGTTTCGAGTTACTTGAAATCGTGTCTTTATGTTCAAATTGCAGTAGATGATTTTTTCTGAAGGATCGCATTCTGTTTCGGCATCTTTTCAGCAGATGTTTTAAATGCCATTATCCGTTGTATGTCACCGAGTGAGCTTAGAGTGCGCTACTCGCTGCCTAACTCTGAGACTCGATGGGGATTTCCCTCGCTCGTTTTGTCGATGCACATTTACAGTAGTTTGCGGGCACAACCATGGAGGGTTGGTCCATAATGCATGTATCAGGGTGGTATTTCTGAGAAAGTATGCCCGAATTTGAGACTTCTAATTACGTTCTCGTGACATCTCTTTAAGTGATCATTGTTATCAGGCCCCTCCTATAGAGCTTTCAACCAATCAAATTTAATGTTGCGATCATCTGGTTTTAAAGATGTTTCCAATATTATTTTATTTTATTTATTTATTTTTAATTCTTAATGATGTTGAATATTGGTAATGAATGTATTATACAATGCAATACCCTGATAGCAGACTGAACGTTTAAAGACGTCTTAAAACTGGTCAAAACTGGTCAAGCCGTCATACATTCGTAAACACGACATCTTTAATGATGGTCTTAATGACGTCTTTCCAACGATTAATAGAATCTGATATTTAAATATCTTACATGTTTCTATGCGAATGTTGATTATATGTCTTTCTTGTTGTAATGACTTTCAGAAGACGTTAATCTATTTTTGGACAAAAAATGTATGACTAGTAATAATAGACGTCTTATATGATGTTTTACGACGTCTATAAGAACTTTTCTTAGTTCATTTTTGACCAAAATACGACAAATCTTTAAGACGTCTTTAAAACGTCTATAAGACTTTTTGATGTCTTTACGACGTCTATAAGACCAGCTTTTCTTGTCATTTTTTGACCAAAATACGACATCTTTAAGACGTCTTTAAACGTCTATAAGAAACTTTTTTGTTCTATTTTTACCCAAATATGATTATCTTTAAGAACGTCTTTACGACGTTTATAAGATCACTTCCTTGTACAATTTTTTTGACCAAAATACACATCTTTAAGAAAGTCCTTAAACACGTCTATAAGACAACTTTTTGATGTCTTTACGACGTCTATAAGACTACTTTTCTTGTCATTTTTTTTGAGCCCAAAATACGACAATCTTTAAGACGTCTTTAAAAACGTCCTATAAGACAACTTTTTTGTCTATTTTTTACCCAATAAAATAACCCGATTTTAAATTTCCTTTTTTAAAAGAAAACCGTTTCTTTTAAAAACGAACGTTTATAAGACAACTTTTTGCCTTTCATTTTTGAACCAAAATACAAATGTTTTCCTGGTTGGTCATGAATAATATCATTTAAGCAGTATTCTGAGATTTTGAAAAAGAGGGGAAAATGAATAGAAATATGCAATCTTAAGCCATGTAACGCGGCATTTGGCTTATTGACATAATAATTGTTTTTAAATTATTATCATATTATGTATACACAATTTCAAGGTGCTTAAATAATGACAATTCTTCTATTTCAATTAACAAAAAGTGTAATTTAATAATAGTAACTGTATTTCTTCAAACATTTTGGTACTGTAGCACTTTATGTTAGCAGGACAGACACAACTGCAGTATAATAGGGCCTTTGTGTAGGACGCTTATAGGTTTAATTATTAGGATATGGTTAGTGATAGGATAGGATAGGATCAGTATTAATGTCAACATCCCTGATAGCACAGTGACGTCCTTAAATACGTGCAAGGAAAATTTTATGACGTATAATTTGCAACCCGCCGTATGTACGTCTTAAGACGTCGTATTTTTACGTGCATAAAGAATGTCCAGTTTTAGACGTAATAATGACGTAAAAAATACGAATGTTCTTTAAGACGTCAAACGTGGGTGCATTACGTTCATAATTAGATGTCTTTTCCTTGACGTTCTTTAAGTACGTCTGTACTGACGTCTTTAAGACGTCATTTTAAGAAGTCACTCGTGCTATCTAGGGACATGTATTGATATTTCCCTTTTGTTTAAAATAATGAATTCTGTCACATCTTACCTAAAATATGTAATTACCTTCACGACCTTGTCGAATATCGATGAAAGAAATTGTCATTTCCCTGCCATTCCAATTTTGAATTTGTAATGTAAATCATACGTCGACGAAGTAATAATTCTGCATGACAATAGATCTAAAGCATGGTGAAGGAAAAACAATCCTTTAGTTATAAGCGGACATCTGAATATCCGCATACTGATAATAAATGGACGTCTGGTAACTCTGCATAAGAACACAGGTTGTTGCTTTGTTTGTTGTTGTTGTTTTATATTTTACGGCGCTTTCATTCACTTATATGAATATTACCTAGGTAATAAAATACCGATGCGACTTATACTGAGAAGTTGTGACTAGTAATACTTAGGTAAATTATGAAATGTTACTAGTTTTCAATTGTGATCTGATTTATCACCGCTAAACAATATTTTTAAAATTACACGAAAACATAATTGTGGATCTGCTGGACATGCTAATAGCGTAAAGTTCTGATGACATCCATAAAACGTTCTAATTGGTAAACCTATAAGAGGAATCTAGACATGTCAATGTGGCGTTTCTTTACGACCAATGATGACTTTGAGTTTGACCTAAGATTGTTATGAGTGAGGTAATTACTGAACTAATTTCAGGTTCCCCTCGCCGGTTTGTCTCGATGCTGTCGCAGCTGCCTTACCCGCGTCTGGTCAGAGTAGTCGCTGTTGAAAGTGACTCACAATAAACCCTGACGCTGAGAAATAAACGCTGAGTAACCTTCCTCCTGTCACATTTTAGCATTAGAGTGTCAATGTGGTTGTAGGAATGGTCTCAAACTATGCGACAATGCAACCTTCAGTAGAAAATGAGCTACCCCCAAAACATAGCTGTGCGCCAACCGAAGACGAAATGATCCCCGTCAACGGTCCCCACGTTTATATTTGGTTTAACAGCCTCTATCAGACCTTCTGGTCGGCTATGCCTAATTTGTTGAGGCCCCTCACTAACTACACAATATGAAATGTGGCCGACGTCTCGGTGATCAGACGTCACGATGACGTTCCTATATGAGTTCCAATTGTCCAACGTGAAACTTATATGTTTTTCAAAACCCTGCATTTTTGTGCTCCGCAATATCCAAAGTGCACGTCGTCCCATGATACTGAAGGGAAACCAATGGTCCACATCCATTCAGGTCTTCATTTGGCTCCTGCACACCTGTGGCCCAAACAGATGTCACTATGGTCTACACAACCGCAGCCTTTAAAAACCCTACGAACGAACGCCTCATGGCCCAGAGATTTCTTTTGACCAATAAGCCATCCCGGCATCCTCACAATGTAGTTCAAATAAAGACTGTAGGGCATAACTGTGGACAAGTATGGATTTCAGTGATAAATGTTACATATTTCATTCGTAATATAGGATCGGTTCCAGAATGTTGTTACTTATGATATTGCATAGAGCCATGTATATAACATTGAACTTTCTTTGAAACAGAGTGCGTAGTGACCATGCAAGACCACGAAGATTACCAGGAGTTTCATGGGTAATTGCTGATGTCACAGCATGAGCCGGATAAAGAAAACGTACGAGAAACGAATAACTCTGTTTGTTTTATTCCATCCTGTTAGCTCTTTCATTCTTGAGGAAAAGTACGTTTGATTTTTTGGCTACCGGTTAATATCTTCCGCCAAAGAGACCATAAAACGTTATGCGTGACCTTTAACGGTTAAAGTAAATCCAATGATGAAAAAAAGGGACATGCAGACGCTTAGTTTTATTGGATATTAACGCGATTTCAAAATTGAAATGTTATTCCTTGTTCAGTTTTTGAGAACAGCATAACGGATGAATAATTGCAACATTCATTTGACTTGTGTACATTTTCAGTTATTTGACAGTGAGCATGAGCAAGTCATGGCTATGTTGTGGATCTCCGTCATTGTCCCCCTGACTTGCCTTCTATATACCCCTGCATGATCCGTGCCAGGAAACGACGGATATATCCCTGTATAATCGTAGATGATTGCAGACTCTGATGAACTACTGGCATGCCTCGAAAACGAATCTGATAACGAAGACAGCTTAAACTGATCGATGATAAATGATGACTCCATTTTAAGTTGATTTCATTGAGGATGAATTTTTTTTCCCGATATAAAATACTTGTGACGTAAATAATAATGGCATACTATAAACTGGAGGATATGATAGTTCCTAGTCTCATTATGCTAATCATTACTTCTAACTTATGATTATTTATTTGAGAAGTTCCAAAATGTATTTGCTACGTTTATCTGGTCTGAAATACGTTAGTCATAAATAATTGTGTTTGACATGAGAAAAAAGGTGATCAATGTCTGACATTAATTTGTAGCACAGTCGAATGTAACGACACTGTTCCAAGCCGTCCTTTGCTTCAGATTTGTCCTTTAATACCCGTCACAACTGAGCTGTTCTTACTACGTCCTTGCAGAATCCTTGCCGACGGGGTGTGTGAACGCGAGTGGACTAGTAAAGCTTAATTCGGGCAT
>CALNVZ010002100.1:17438207-17452952 GCA_940671915.1 Paracentrotus lividus
GGTAGCAAACAACCTTCACGACGCACGATTACTAGTATTTCAGTTTGGATTAACGAACCTCATCTCATATTCGTAATAACAGATTCTTCGGAATAACGAACTTTATTCTATTTGGAATAACGAACCCTTTTCTATTTTCGGAATAACGAACCTTTTTCTGTTTTCGCGACTAACGAACCTTTTTCCATTTTCAGAGACTAACGTACGAACCTCTTCTATTTTCGGACTAAACAAACCTTTTTTTCTATTTTCGGACAACAAACCTTTTTTCATTTTCGGACAATGAACCTTTTTTCCATTTTCGGACTAACAAACCTTTTCTATTTCGGAACAATGAACTTTTTTTTCCATTTTCGACTTAACGAACCTTTTCTATATTCGGAACAACGAACCTTACTATTTTCGGATAAACGAACCTCAGAGTTAACAAACATCACCCCCTCCCCCCCCCGCCGGACTATCGACCCGCGGACTAACGGGACCCGCGGACTATCGGACCCGCGGACTATCTGACCCGCGGGACTATAGGACCCGCGGACTATCGGACCCGCGGACTAACGGAACCCCGGACTATCGGACCCGCGGACTATTCGGGCTGTAACCATCCCTACATACTTATCTACACGTCAGAGCAACGATATCCCTCATGCAGCGGTCACAACTTGTCGTGGCTACGGGGCACGCTGCCATCAACGTAGCCTGCGTTGCTGTACAACCACCACAGGTCCTGCTCAACTCTTGCGATCCTGCGTTTCTGTAGTAAGGGTATTATAAAAACTTCCTGCCACGTCGTACAGCATTGTAACCTTGCGAGTACCTCCACTGCACGAAATTTTCTACGAAATCCATCGTAGGGAGTTGCACGTCGAGGGTACGCGAGTTGTGACCGCCGCATTACACGTACTCGAACAATTTTTGCCCAAAAAATTATCATGGTTATATAGGACCAAGTACTGACGCCCTCCCTACAGAGATTATTGAAAGCCGTCTTTATATACTGTTTAACGTAAACTAAAAAACTGCTTTTTAAAACGTTATGATGCAAATGTATAATGAAGCGACCGTTACCACGACCTGATTGTCACTTCTTATATCATGTTTTATTTGCAATGTATGTTCCCGCTAAGACAAATACTTTATTATAGAAATGTTTCTGACCAGCGGAGCATTATTCCCTGTACAATTTATATACATTTTTTTCTTCTTTACTTTTTTTATTTCCTTTTACTTGATTGGTCATGATTTAAATATCATATCCGTTCTCCATTTTTACCAACGTATCATACCATTGGGCCTACAGCCTTAACAAGCTCGCTTTTCATATGTAGCGTCCCATCATTTCTTCTTATGCTTAATTTCTACTTCATATTGGGCCATTTATACCTTCAGTTTATTTTTACATATTGTATATTGTTCATTGAATATGTATAACGAGTAACATGAGAGATATGAAAATAAATGAAAATGAAAATTGAAAAAATGTATATAGATGCCAGTTAGCACGTCCTCTCTTGTTCCAGCTTTAGCACACTGCAGAAACTGTAACAACTGACCCGTGTAACTCCATCCCCGTCTCCCCTACATATAAATTACAAAAGAGGTGCCAATTGTTGTTTGCATATTTTCAATATTTTCCCATACATACAAATTCAACTCACAACCACACCCTTTTGTGCTGCACACACACCCACACCCATCCTTTCTCGCGCACACACCACACACACACACACATTACAAACACACGTTTATATACACGTAAAGCCACTATACCACGGATATAAAGCACAAGAAAGATACGAGATGAACTTATATCTTTTCGTTTTTCATTTTGTTTTATCTGCTTAAATTTATGTTTATGTTTGATTTTATTGATTAGTTTATTGCAATTACGCACTTTATAGTATATATACCACCGCGTTTGGACACGGAAAATACTTTAGACTTAATATTTAATAAGCTTTAAGGAAAGCAGTTTCTTTGCATGTAAGAGGCTATCACTCTGATTCTCGATTTGCAAATTGTGTGAACGCTCGACAATCGATGATTCGCCTTTTTGGGTTAATTGTGGGTGGAAAGGGTGTCTTGCTACCATTCCTATTTGAATAAACATGATAAATTTAATTTTGTCCTCGTCATTCCTTTCTGAAATGGGTTTTTTGGTCCTTCTGATCAATGATAACTCGTTTCCGCCCTTACCCTTTGAGACGCCAGACTGGCCATTCAAAGAGACCAATCGAACCCTCCAGACCTCCTTCACTTCCTCCCGCCTCTGCCAGCCAAAGATGATGATTCTTGTGCCCGAGGATTGATGAAGAGATTGTAGCCCTATGTATGTTACAAAAGGTCGCAACTCTTGTTCCTTGTCTCCCTGGTGGTGCATCAGTTTCTTAAAAGTAACAAAAATATTTCAAATAAGATAACTGTTACTTCCTTTTATTCTTCGTTTCATGTAATTTATATCTCAAGAACCATGATTCATTTTTAACAAAGTAACAGAGAGAAAAAGAAGAAGAGAAGAGAGAGGCAAAAGCACTGATTTATGGTTTCCGAAAAATGCTAGATGAAATTGCACAATAAATTTGACATTTTAACTAGAGTATTCCGGGAAAGTTTTTATCTTTTTTACTTTAGTTGACCATTCCATGCTGATTTTAAAACAGAATACAAACAGTGTTGTTGCTAAAGGAGAGAGGACTTTAGGAAGAAGTGACCTTTTCTTTAAATTAATGCAAGGGCTAACAAAATTAATTAGTATTCTTGTTGCCCAACACCAATAGTTTTCTCGTGAGATATTATATATATTATATATATATATATATTACATTGTATATATAATTAGGCCTCTAAGTGCTTTGTGTAAACGCAATTGGTGTGTGTCGTGTTTGGTGTGTGTGTGTGTGTGTGTGTGTGTGTGCGTTTTTGTGTGAGCATGTGTATGGTTATGCGGGTGGGCGTGGTCGTTAACGTTTAGAAAAATCATTATCAAAAAGTTTCGATAAGTTAGGTCGTATCAGGACAACTACCTAGCCCCGGACAATATCCCCGGACAATAATCCAGATAGGGTTAGGGTTAGCGTATAGTGTTGGGTGGAAAATATTTTGATGGGGGTATTGTCAGGGGATAATTGTCCAGGCGGGTAGTTATTTCAACTTCTTCACATAAGACCTAACACTTTTAAAATGTTAAGTTATAGTGGTCGCTTTGTCCATTCAAAATTGCTTGTTAAAGCTGATGCGTCAGGTAAAAAATAAAGAATCCAGACAAAATTAAGTCACTTCATTTTAAGTCGCTTCCCAGCATTGAGAATTAACCATACATTGACGAAAGCAGGTGAGTTCAGTACTTGAAATCGTGTTTTATGTTCAATGGCAGTAGAGATTTTTTCTGAAGATCGCATTCTGTTTCGCATCTTTCAGCAGAGTTAGCCAATATCCGTTGTATTGTCACCGAGTGAGCTTAAGCGTTCACGCTGCCCTAACTCTGAGACTCGATGGGGATTCCCCTCGCCCGTTTGTCCGATGACAGCATGTACAGTAGTTTGCGGGCACAACCATGAGGTTGGTCATATTGCATGTAATCAGGGTGGTATTCTGAGAAAGTATCCCCGAAATTTTGAGACTTCTAATACGTTTTCTGACATCTCTTTAAGTGATCATTGTTTCAGGCCGCCTCCTATAGAGCTTTCAACCAATCAAATTTATGTGCGATCAATCTGCGTTTTAAGCATGTTTCCATATTATTTTATTTATTATTTTATTTTAATTCTTATTGATGTTGAATATTCGTAATAATGTTATTATACAATGCAATACCCCTGATAGCAGACTGACGTCTTTAAAGACGTCTTTAACTGGCGTCAAAACTGTCAACTCGTCATACCGTCGTAAAACACGACATCTTTATGATGTCTTAATGACGTCTTCCAAACGATTATTAGAAATCTGATATTTAAATATCTTTACAGTTTCTATGCGATGTGATTTATGTTCTTCTGGTAAATGCTTTCAAAGACTTAATTTTCATTTTTGGAGGCAAAAAATTTTATGACAGTAATATGACCGTTCTTTATGATGTCTTTACGACGTCTATAGACACTTTTCTTGTCATTTTTGACCAAATACGACATCTTAGACGTCTTTAAAACGTCTTATTAAGACAACTTTCTGATGTGTCTTTTACGACACGTCGTATAAGACCACTTTTCCTTGTCATTTTTTGACCAAAATACGACATCTTTAAGACGTCTTAAAACGTCTAATAAGACAAACTTTTTTGTCTATTTTCAGGCGCGGATCCAGAGATGAACTTTAACGGGGTGCACAAAGGTAGTTTAAATTTTTTTTCAAGTCACGTTGGCAGGCTGATAAGCAGGGGGGGGGGGAGGTGTGAAAATTAATTCGGCCATCGGCCCGTTATAAAATTCAAAACGTACTACATATAGGCGGTAGGTCAGGTCAGCAGTCCGTTCTCGGACATGACAAGCAAAAAAAAAAAAAGGTTATTAAGTAGCATTTTGACGGGGTGCCTTAAAAAGGTCTGTGTACAAAAAGGTATCCTGATTTTCCAACTTTACGGGGTGCTCAGCACCTTTAGCCCCCCCCCCCCCTGGTCCGCGCCTGTCTTTTACCCAATATGCATATCTTTAAGACGTCTTTACGACGTTTATAAGATCAACTTTCCTTGTCATTTTTGACCAAAATACCGACATCTTTATAAGACGTTCTTTAAATGTCTATAAAGACAACTTTTTGGATTTGTTGCCTTTACGACGTCTATAAAGACTACTTTTCTTGTCAGTTTTTGACCAAATACGAATCTTTAAGACGTCTTTTAAAAACGTCTATAAGACAACTTTTTTGTCTATTTTTTACCCAAATACGATATCCTTTAAGACGTCTTAAACGACATCGTTTATAAAGACAACTTTTGCTTTCATTTGAGCAAAATACATGTTTCTTGCTTGGTCATGAATATTCATAAGCAGTATTCTAGAGATTTGAAAAAAAAGGGGAAATGAAATAGAAATATGCAATTTTAAGCCTATGTAACCGGCATTTGGCTTATTGAACATAAATCAAAATGTTTTAAATTTATTATATATAATGTATAAACAACAATTTCAAGGTGCTTACATAATGGACAATCTTCAATATTCATTAACAAAAAGTGTAATTAATAATATAGTATAACTGTCTATCTATCCACTTTGTCTGTAGCATATTTTGTAGCAGGACCAGCACTAGCCAGTATTGGCCTTGTGATAGAGACAGCATGTATAATATAATAATTTAGGATAAGGTTGGATAAGTAGGATGATCAGATATTGTCACATCCCTGATAGACACAAGTGACGTACTATATTACGAATACAGAATATTTAATATAGACGTAATTGCACCGCGTATTGACGTCTAAAGTACTATATATATATCGTCATAAAGAATAGTCATTTTAGACGTAAATGACGTAAATACGAAGTCTTTGACGTCAAACAGTGGGATGCAATATTACTCTATAAGATGGTCTATCCTGAGACGTCTTTAGAAGCGACGTACATCTTTGACGTCTTAAGAGTCCTAGGGCAATCGGATAATTGATATTCCCTTTTGTTTAAAATAATAAGATGCGTCACAGTCATACTTAACCTAATATTGGTAATTACCATTCAACGACCTGATACGAAAATCGATGAAAGATTGTATCATTTACCGCCATATGCCATAGATGATATGTCACAATGTAATCATTACCGTCACGACAGTCATAATGTCTAGGCACATAGATCTAAAGCTGAGTGAAGGAAAATACTATTATTTACATACGTGACATACTGAATATCCGCATATTCACTGATGATAATAATGGACCAGGCGATACTCTGCATAAGAAAGCAGGTTGTTGCTGTTGTTGTTGTATGTTTCTTATTATTTTACGGCGCATTTTCATTCATATATGAACATATTTACCCTGAGGTAATAATACCTAGGGATGGGACTTATATACTGAGAGGTGACTAGTAATAATTTAGGTAAAATTAGACATGTTATAGTTTTCAAAATGTGATCCTGTATTATCACCCGCTAAAACAAATATTTTAAAAAGACGAAAAGAAATAACTTGTGATCCTGCCTAGGGACATTTAGATGGCTAATTAGCGTAAAGTTCTGATGACATACCTCATAAACTGTTCTAATTGTAACCTAAGTAAGAGAATCTACTGTATGTGGCGTTTCTTTACGGACATTGATTGATTTGTGATGTTTGACCATAGAGTTTGTTATGAGTAAGGTAATACTGACTAATATTCAGGTCCTACTCGCCGGTTTGTCTCGATCGTCTGATTCCGGCAGCTGCCTTCACTGCGGGTCTGATCAGAGAAGTCGCCTGTGAAGTGACTCAGCAATAAACCGCTGGAGTTGTTTCTGTAGATTGGTCATGGGAGTTGAAATAAACCTGAGTAACCTCCCATTCCTTGTCAATTTAAGCATTATCAGAGTCAGTGGTTGTAGGAATGTCTCAATGCGACAATTGTCACCTTTCAGTCAGAAATAAGTATCCTTGTTCTAAAACATAGTGTAGCCGCCAACGAAGTACAGAATTAATGCCACACGTCAATCGGTCCCACGTTAATGGTTTAATTAGTCCCTTCAGCTAATCCCTCTCTGTCGCTGATGCACTAATGGTTTTGAAAAGGCCCCACAACCACAACGTACACACACTAATCATGACAATGTGGCCCGACGTCTCGGCTGATCAGACGTCTACGATGACAGTTACCCATGGGTTGCAATTGTTCCAATCAGGTTGAAACTTATAGTTTTCTCAAAAACCTGCCATTTTGTGCGTCGCAATATCCCAAGTCAAGTTACGTCCCAGATACCTGCAAGGTAAACCAAATGGTCCAGACATTCCATCAGAGTCTTAGTTTTGGCTCCTGAGACACCTGTGCCCAAAGACAAGATGTCACTATGGTTAACACCCGCCTTAAAACGACCTACGAACGAAACGGTGCCTCATGGCCAAGGATTTTCTTTTGGGAGCCATAGCCATTCCGGGCATCTCACCATATGAGTTTAAATAAAGGACTGTAGCCTAACTTGACAGAGAATGGGATTAGTCAATAAAAGTTATACAACTCTAACGTAATTAGGATCGAGTTCCGCAGGATGTTACATTATGTGATGCATACCCACGAGCCACTCGTATATTACATTGACTTTCTTTGAAAACAGGTGCGGTAGGACCATGCAGACCACAAGATTAACAGGAGTTTCGATGGGTAAATAGCGGATGTTCACACATAGGCCGGATAAGAAACGTACGAGAAAGATCAACTCGTGTTGTATTCCTATTCAACCATGTAGCTCCTTTCACTTGAGGAAAGTAACGTTGATTTTGGCCCCACCGGTTCGGATCGACTATCTCCCGCAACAAGACGATTCACTTAGAACCACGTGCATACGGAAGCTGACTGTATGCGTGATTCTACGGACTAACAGATAATCAATGCAAATATTGGAGAAAAATAAGGCATCATGTATGTACAGTTTTGGTATGATTTACAAACGAATTACGACAGATGAAGATGTTAATTCCGGCAGTTTTTAGAGATACTAGCATAACGGATGAATTGCAAAAATATGCAAGTCATGCATTGGGCTAACATGTGTATTAATGTCAGTATGTCGGTAGTGAAGTCATGAAGCAGTTTCTAGTCACAGTCTCCGGTCAGTTCGTTCTTCCGTGCAGGTCTTCTGACCTTTCGTTTATGATAACACCCCTTGCATACGATCTCGTGCCTCAGGAACGAGACGTGTAACTCACTTCATCTTCTCATGTATTTAATTCTAATTCGCTAGAGATGAGGCAAGGAGCTACGGACGATATCTTCTGTGAAACTACATGGCACAAATACGTCTTCCGAAAACGAGAGTCCTGATACGAAGGAACAGCTACTGGATCGTGATCAATTAGGATGACTTCATTTAAGAGGTTTGATTTCATTGAGATGGAATTTAATTTTCCGATATACCAATATATCTTTGCCGGTAAAATAATGGCATTCATTACATAAAACTTAGGAGTATATGACGCCCTGCTCATTATCTATCATAAACTTCTAACACTAACTGATTATTTATTTGAGAAGTCTCAAAATAGTAATTGCTACGTTAATCATGGCGAAATACGTTTATGACATACAACTGTGTTTGACATGACGAGAAAAGGTGATCATGCTCTGACATTAAGTTGTAGCAACAGTCTGAATGGTAACGTATCACTGGTTCAAGCCGTTCCTTTTGCTCTAGATTCTGTTCTTTAATACCGCCCCAGTCACACTGAGCTCGTTCTTACTACGTCCTTGCAAATTCTTGCCGAACCGGGGTGGTGTGAACGAGTGGACTTAAGTAAAGACTTAATTCGGTCTGTTTACGAACTTTCACGGACGAGGTCGGCTCGGATAGATGATATATATGCATTATCTATTCGATCCTCACTTAGCATACCTAACGTGTTAGTTGCATTAAGAGGTAAAGACGTGATGACGTATTGAGGACTGCTTACCGTAACGTCATTGGCATCGTCATTATTCAGAAATATGTGGGTCAAGATTTCTACTCAGACCAATGCCCTTTTGTCATTTTTGCCCCCCCAAAAAATGTATAGATTTCTCTCATTGTCACAATGGGTGACAATTTCAACGGTGGATTTATTTCGCTATACCACCATCAACAGCCGAACGAGTTCTTACCATATTTCATTGAAAATATTGAAGGACGTGCTTAATATAATGTACACACGGAAGTGGACGTGCTAAAGACCTATTTTTAATCTTTGTTGGACATGGCAGCCAGGCTGGAAGGCAAAGACGCCTTCCATTTTTTAATAAAACGGAATGCAATAATACCGTCACAATGAACTAGTTCTCACTACGTTCTTGATGAACGGCTCAATCTGTTATACACACGGATTGAACGTAGTACAGACCTTTTTACAATCTGATTTACGAACTTGGTGGACGGGCGCGGACGGAAGAGAACGGAAAGGCAGTACGATTTTTTTTTTAACATGTTAAAAAAAAAAATCGGGCTGGCTTCTAATTCTAAAATTAACGGAGTGACAACGTACCTTCAGATGGGAAGGACTTACTTAGAACGAAAAGGATGTAGTACTACGAACTGTGCTACCTAGTTTACTTTTATCATGCTACACAATGGCAACTTCTGCTGACGGGGGAAGTGCTATGAACGGTATAGAGTGAACGAGGCGGTTCTCTCGGTCTCTGTAACTGGATAGCAGCGGGTTGCAGACGAGGTAACGAGGACTGTTTAGGTCATGGTACTAGCATCGTGTAATGAGAAAATATTTGATAAAAGTTATGCGATTCCAGGCCGATCAAGCCCGTTTAGCATTTTTTTAAAGAAGGGGCAAGACGTTATAGAACTACGCTCAGTGTGGACGGCCTCTCTTAATCCAAACTAAAGTCACTTCGTTAATCAAATTACAAATAGACTATAGGATGGTTGTCCAATTTGTGACTTCTCCCAGGGTTAGCCATCCCACAACACTTTAGGGATATGATAATGTATAAAAATAATATATAGTAAGCAAATTCTTATATGTCGCATATCTTAGATTTTGCACCAGCTTCTCAAAATAGAATTTAAGAATAATAAACACTACGAAAATCGATCAAACTTGGCATGTCCCCATTTGCTTGCGTGTTGTTATTACACATTTCGCCACTATCAATAAGTGCTGCATGCCACGAGGCATTCTCAACCTCGTTCGGTTTTATTCGTTAGTCGTCTGAAAATATTCATTTCGAAGGCACCGATTGATCAGGGATTCCGGTTAATATGCTTTATAAAAACTATATCATGACACATGAAAGGGTCAAAATGACAACGACAGCAGAGCTGTATCAACACATTAATTAATCTTCCGATTGTCCAATCATTGATGTGGTTGATAACTCTATGTTGTCATTGGTCAAATTTAAGCCTTCAAGTGTACATGATTATTGCTTTTATATTTCTCATCCCACCCCTATGTGTCTCTCTCTCTCCCCCCCCCCCCACGATGGCTAGGAGGATGGAGGGGTAAGAGGTGGTATGATGAGGCATTAGTTGCATGTTTTCATATCTTGTAGATAATAGGAAAATTAAATCTATTTGAATATGTTTTGTGTTGTAGTTAATTGTTTTGGAGAAAACTGCAATATTTCTTAATCTCAAATAGCAAAAGATCAAGTTTTGTCGTTACTCATCAAACCTGATACCGACTGCTTAACCTGTCTGTAAAAGCAGATATGGAGTGCAAAATGAAATTTTAGCCTACATGAGGGGCACATAGAGTTAGATACTAATTAAAAATGACTTATGCCACTTGTTTCCAGTTGCCATTAAAAGACAGCCGTGGTTTGCGTTTCAAAACGAGTGGAAATTAAGGAGACCATTTTGTTTAAATTTGTAGTCTGGAATGAATACATGATTAATTTTCTCTTCTTCTTTATTAATAGGGAGAAAATAAATTGAGGGAGTAGTAATTTCGTTGAAAAATACCAGACCCAAGCCCGCACTGTTTTCTTGCAACAAAATTGATTCAGTTGTGTTCCGATTCATTACTCTTTCATTAGCAATAGTGATTCGAATTTAGGTTGGTTCTCTCAAATCATTGATAATGTTTGGTTACTATTATGACTGGATATTTCCTGATGTTGGGGACATATTTTGAAAAGTTAGGTAAAGAATCCATGATAATGATTGTATAAACTAATTTGGGCCCCAATAATCCTGTCTCAACAATCACTTTCATTTTTTCACTGGGAATCAAAGACGTCGAGGTTTGATCTCGTTTGTTTACATACGCAACTCACTATCGCTAGGGGTAAAGAAATGTGATTTGTTTTGAACGAGGCCGCATAGCATCAATCGACAGGTACATGGCCGTGCATTTGCTTTTAATATACGTAAACACACAGTTAATGCCGCCTTTTCAGTTGATTCAGCCAAGTCAGATTGGAGTGAGCGGTGATATTTTTTTCTTTTTTTCTAGCTGTATTGCAAATTAGAAGATGCGCGACATATCGCATTGATGTTGCCTGTTTTAAATGGATTTCATATGACAGGAGCGTGGTGGATTTTTCAACCGCGCGGAAATGGAAAACTAGCGACATTATCGGGAACCATCCCATAGTCTAAAAGCCTAATAATAAATTTAGACAGAGACACATTATACTGTCTTTCTCCCAAGAGAATTGATTGATAGGAACAGATCATTATAGGCGTTGCTCTCGCCAGGGACACGTCTTACAACTTTAAAAAATAAAGGGTCAAAATAACTCAATTCCGAGTCAGTTCGGATCGTACATAATTGCCACACATCTGGCATGTCCATAATTGACCTAGAATAGTGTAAAATATCCCCAGAGTAGAATTATTTTGTCCCTTTACCTGTTTTTCTGAGTTATACGAATCATCCTTTGAATTATATAACCTAATGGTCTGTTGTGCTTTTAGTGATAGGCCCCTATTGTTTGTGTTCGAGAGCAGTTGCTGTTTCAGGAGATTCCTTGCAGTCTCGGCGTAGGACCTCAATTATGCCTTTTGTTCAGTGGTAAAAGCTTTTGAATTTCTAACGGCTACCAAAGCCGTGCGCTGAGGGAAGAGCAAAAATCATCAAAATTTTACGTGCCTGTATCTCCCTTATTTGCGCATCAAAATGCATGAAAATTTCAGAGAACATAAGAAATGATAATATCATGCTTCTTATAAAATGGTATCACAAACATGTGAGTGTTCTATGAGATACGAGCATTTATCCGTTTCAAAGGTCTCGAGAAATAGGTTTTGTATTTTTCCCGACACAAGTCTGGGAATAAATGAATATAAAAACAAATACCAAATTCATATTCTTCAAACATTACTCTCGCTCCCTCTTTATTTTTGTGTTTGGGCAATGAGCAGTTTTCTATAAATCTACCTTCAAAAATGCAATACTTTGCATTGAAATCTGGAAACTGCAGTGGCCCATGACAATGACAATGACAATGGCAACGGTAGTGACAATACGACAATTACAATGACAACGATCGGATTAGCGCATCGGTCAGTGGCGCATGCGCTCTACCGAACTTGCAATCGGTAGCGAGCGTCACTGTTCATGGGACTACAGGTTTGCAAAACGATATTGCACTTAGTACATGGGACTACGTCATATTACTTTTAAGGAAGGGTTGTGAATGACTTTGACATCAACCTTTTCCCGACATAACCGTGGGAAAACTTTTTAGGAAAAGATATTTCGGACACGGTTTCGAAATCAAATAATTAATCTCATACTAAAGTGTCGTTCTTGGGCAATGGTGGGAAACATGAAAATTAATTACTAGTAGTTATTTTAAAGAGATTTTTCTTTCTTTTTGGAAAGCTTCGTTAAAGCCTAGATTTAATAATATAAATACAGCTTTTAGAAGATATTATTTTTATCATAAGTAAGAAGAACTCTTACTAGTAAAAACAGTCGTTTGATTTGTTTCATTTGCTGGTAAAGCGAGATATCGTTGTTCAACCGAGGCACTTCTGTAGCGATTTTGCTGTATAAAAAATTGTCTATTTTATGCAAATGAGGCAGACGGCGCGAAAGCTTTTGCGATCTTAATTGGGGTGCTACGCTTGAACTGCTTGGTTAGGGTGGTATCTCACTTCGCGGAGACGTCTCCGCGACAGAATAGAAAATTTCGTCTCCGCGACGGATAAAAAGTATTAAAGACGTCTCCGATATCGCGGAGACGTCTCGGAGACGGATTCGGGACTACTTCAGACTGTTTATTTTTTTTATATTGTCGCGGAGACGTCTCCGCGATATCGGAGACGTCTCTAATACTTTTTATTCGTCGCGGAGACAAAATTTTCTGTTCTGTCGTGAGGACGTCTCCGCGAAGTGGGATACCACCCTTGGACCTCAGTTAATACACTAATGAGTCCTACACCAGAAATGGCCAAACGAAAAAACATCAACAAAATCTTGATTCGAATGGCTAAAATTGTGTGGATTGTTCGGTTTGAAATTTGTATGGAATAGGCGGATCTATCAAAGTCCCCCTCCCTCATTTGATGGCACAACAAATAATATAAAACGAAATCGTGTTCGATCGCTTTCCATTGGAAAAATTTGTGTGATCGGATTTTGTAAACAAACAATTAACATGGCGGCGTCGTACTAGGAAGTACCCTTCGATTTCGTGGTCTTAGCTTCGACCTAAGGGGTAGATTTTGCAGATTTTAATGCTTCCAGAGACAGCTCAGATACGAAGAAAGTGGTAAGGATGGGTGTGGATGTGTTTCGTTAAAGCAACTTTCGAACGATTTGAAGAACTTTAGATCTAACTTAGATCTAATTCTTGATAAGGGGGCCGTCACACTGAGGTCGTTTAAACGTTCTTGCCCGTTTTTGCCCGTTTTAAAAAAAAATGCTGAACGGGCTTTGGTCGGGTTGGAACTTATAACTTTGAAAAATAATTTCTTGAATACGATGCTAGGCAGTTCATAAATAGTTCTCGTTACGTCAATTCCGTCTTTATCGCGTCCGCAATACGTTGTTATCCAGTTGAGAACGAGTAAACTGCTCGTTCACTCTATACCGTTCGTAGCACGTCCAAACGGTCACTAAAAGTGCCTATGCGCAGCACGATAAAAGTTAGGTACCACGTTCGTAGTACGTCCTTCTCGTTCAGAGTAAGTCCTACCCGTTTAAGGAACGTTGTCACTACGTTTAATTTTAGAACATGTTCAAAAAAATCGGAATGCCTTTCCGTTCTCTCCGTTCGGGCCCGTTCGCCAAGTTCGTAAACAGATTGTAATCAGTCTGTACTAGATTCTAAAAGGTCTGCACTACGTTCAGTCCGTGTGTAAACAGATTGAGCCCGTTCACCAAGAACTACCTAGAACGCAGTGAGAACTAGCTCAGTGTAACGGGAATTATGACATGCCGTTCAGTTTAAAAATTGAAACGTATGTTCGTAGTACGTCCTTCTCGTTCAGAGTAAGTCCTACCCGTTTAAGGAACGTTGTCACTACGTTTAATTTTAGAACTTGAATAATTAATATACAATGCTCGTTTGCATGACGTCCTAGCACATCTTTAGAACGATTTGAGTACGGCAATTTCGTTTGTAGTACGTCCATCTCGTTTTAGGTACGTTGCCACCCCGTTAAATTTTAGGACGAGATGGGCGCCCGATTTTTTTTGAACACTTTTTTGGAAATCCGACCGAGCTAGTCCATGAAGTTCGTAAACAGATCGTAAGAAGTATTTACTACGTCCACTCAGTTTACACACAGACTATGCCCGTTCGGTAAAATTTGCAAGGACGTAGTAGGAACGAGCTCAGTGTGACGGGGGTATAACGATATATAGCGGTAACGTCTACCCAATCCGTAGCTCCGGGATTGCTGCTTCGTGTACGGGCTGCTGCAGACATATTAGTCCGCACTGTTCCGTAGACCTAGGCCCTGTTACGACCGGTAATGTTGCAGTGATGCATGATTTCACATCAACGCATTATTTCCGTCTGGGACCAACATTTGACGTCAACATCCGAAAGACGTGACTGGGATTCGGACCTCGTTCGATGCGCATCAGTTTGGAGGCTGTTTCCATATACCGGTCGTAACAGGCCCTACTAGAAAAGTGGTGATATTAGTCATCTAAAATCAGTTGGCCTTTCGTGAAATATTCTC
>CALNVZ010002100.1:17452977-17482666 GCA_940671915.1 Paracentrotus lividus
TATTTCATAGCAAAGAGTTAACGCCATCTTGCTCTCAAAGCTTGGCTGATGCATCTCGCTTAAGAGCTATGTGTATGTGCTCAATCGAAATCACAATTACATCCTTCTCCTTAGAGCCAAACGCACTCCACTGATATTCATTGGACATTGAATTAACGTCTTTGTTTCTCAATGGGCAACAGTCTTGTGGGTTAGTTGGAGTAAATATTTATTGGATATGAACTGTCAAGGGGCTAGTAGGCGAACACTGGTGATGTATTGTTGATGTCCTCTGGATCTATGATGTGTATCCGGGAAGGAGATATTCCGCGAACAATATCTCCTTGGTATTAGTTGACACTAGTATTCCCACTATGTTCCAACTTCATATAACCCCCCCCCCCCCACACACAACACACACACAACACCCTTTAAAAAAGCAATATCAAAGTCATCGGCCCAGAACCAGGATTCGAAATTAAGCGGGGGGAGGGGCAAAACCGGTAATTTAAAAAAGAGCGGTTACCAAAAATTTTTCTGATGTTAACAATGTACTATGCACATTCTAATTGAGAAGTTTTTTAAAATGAGGGGAGGGGCCCATGGCTGCGCAGCGACCTATGGATCCATCACTAAAACGCTGACATCTCTTTGTAACCGTGTAATTCAACAACCCCCTTTTTCTCCCATCTTTTTCTCAATATTGGTGGATGTTCATTATGAATTAACAATATCGTTTTTTAAAGCTCTTCTTTTTTCTACTTCATTCTTTCCTCTACTCTTAATTCAATATTTCCCTCTAGAGGGTTTGAATTCCCATCCCTCTCCTTTAGTATTAAGGTCCATTGGCAAACATGAATCTTCCCATTTGCCACCTGCTGAATATGAACTACATGTTTTCATGTAGAAAAAAAAAAAAAAATCATTATTACAGAAATTGTTTTTTGTCAGAGTTCTTCTGATGTAATGATTACTATTACATATACATTGTACCAATTGTCTTGGCAACAGTTGTCAAAAAATTGACGTAGGCCTTACACCTTTGCCATTGAGGTCACAGAAGAGGAGGGGCCGAACGAGAAGAAAATAAACAATCCTTCTGTCGTACACACATGAAGCCAATGATTATACCAATTTTTGATTACCCATTGGCGCCTCATTTTCTATTATCTCACTAGATCGCTTTAACACTCCTACAGACAAAGCTGAGAGAGGATTAAAATAGGTCAAAATAAATAGACGCAGCTTTCTCACCCAGATCTCATTATGGTGCCAAGGAGACTGTTTCACTTACCAATTTAAACGATAATCTAGCAGTAGTAGTCATGCATGAAATAAGATCAAATGATTCTTGTTTTATACTACCGAATCTCAAGCCATAAGGAAATAAATACTACCACACCAAAAGGAGGATTTACATCAGGAAAAATTGCGAGAATTTGCTGTGAAGGAAAAGAGTAAAATTAAGCATAATCTTCTCGTAACTGGACAGACCCAAATTATCTTCAAATCATAATTTTGGCTGTAAGAACTCAAGTTTCAGTCATGGCTTTTAAAAAAGGAGAAAGAGTAGAAGGAGTATATAGTTGTATTAATTATACCCAAATTTCAATGATTGCTAAATATGCTTTCTGGTAGTAATATTTTGCTCATGTGTAATGCAGATCATTATACATGTGTTAACTGTATTCTGCCCCTATGGAAATTGAAATCAAAGTTGTGCCCTCGTACAACGACCGCGGTGCCTAATACCCCTCATTTATATACGTTTCATGCAACTAATACAGATTTTTAGTTTTTAACACACATAATTCTAAATGGGGATCATGTTATCATTATCTATTAACAAGCTTACATTATACTGTACTGTAGATTATCTGCATGTAGGCTTCATAAACAGTATGAGGCTTCCCGTATCGCTTTGGTTAGTCAATGCCCTTCCATGCTAATGTATGTAGGATATGATATATAAGTATGGAGGAAAATTTTTGCAATATTAATCAGAAAATATAGATTATTAAGGAACCTTATCGGAGGTACATAGGTATTTGATGAATTAACATGGAGAATTCAGTTGGTATGTCGTCATGCAAAAAACTGACCAAAAGCCTCAAAAGATGCCAAATTTACGAAGGCTTACACATTATATTATTTGCCTTTAGATTCAAGTTTTTGGTTATTATCAAACACAACATTATTTCACTACATTGTCTGATTTATAATTTAATTAGATAATATATGTGATTTGATGCGCCAAATCCACTCTGTGGAGTGCTAAAGGCACAATGGAAAAAGGAGGAGATTAGATGAAACATACATGTGCACAAAAAACTCAATAAACAATATTTGTTATGTTTTGCTTTAAGTGGAGGAAGATACAATATTCGTGAACAATGTTAAAATCTTCCTACCAGCATATCTTACAATGTGACGCATTAATATAATTGAGGTTTCAGGGACAAACGTCACTGCAATGTAAGGTCACATGGAGTTCGAACATTCAGATTGATAACGGGTTGTTTATATTATTTCTATTTTCACATTGAATTTAAAACAAAATTTGAATAAAAATGCGTACTGCACTGTGTATCAAAGAAAAGAAACATGACTTGATACCAGTATCGAAAAAAAAAAAAAAATCAAAAAAAAAAGTCAAAATCTCTAATTTGTAGCGTAAATTTATATTTCACCCACACTTCAAGAGATTTTATTTTTCCAAAACACCAAATTCCTTTCATTTTCGTTTCATTGGCAATCAATTTTTTGAAAAATAAAGTTTATAAAAATATATAATACATAGAAAATGCTACAATTTGTATCAACTTACAACCAAAATATGGACATGTACATACATGTAGGATCTATGCAAAACATATATACATGTAGCTGTAAGGCCTTAATGGATGCATACATGATGTTACTGTACTTAATCTGGACAGTTTTCCACTGAACATTAATTTGCTTTTCAACGATGAAATTTTTAATAGTTTTTCCTCTCTTGGAGCGATTTTTGATCTTAGGATATATGCAAAACCATGGTGCGCGTGCATATTTTTTCCTCTTTTTTTCATCCCAGCCTACAAACATAATGGCAGGCCACAGTATGTACTCCTCTCTTATCTAATATGCTGACTCAGCCAAATTAAGTTTTAAACGAGATTTAGAGGCGTTCACTGTCTCTAGACGACCCCCCTATGCTCCGAAAGAAAGAAAGATATTTGTTGAGCGTTACATTTACAGTTCTGTACACGTCCACAAATTGGCGCAAGCCTGAGTCATGTATTGCTGAATGTCCAATTAATGGGTATATAGGGGATTGTTTGCACTTTAATAAATGTCCATAAAGTGCGTAAAATGATTATGCAATACAGAATATGAAGCATTAGAATTTTCAATTGATTTTACATCAGTTACATGCAGTATACCGTGTGTCATGCAGAGGAATAAAGTATTTATGGCTTCCTTCAAACTTTGCTGAAAATTGCACTGATATTGCCTGTTTAATTTTAATATAAGTTCTGTTTGATTGAAGTTGAATTTCCGAGTAATGAAAAATAATTGTTGTAGAATAAGGCATGAAAGAGTATCTAAAACTACTAAATTTGGATTTGATAATAACGGTGAGTACGTATGTTCAGTTGTTCGGGAAATGCATTACCCCTGGTAATTTTTGTTAGTAAAAATGGTCTTCCATATACATCTTAATTGGTGTTTATGAAGTTGCACCTACCAAAATTTTTGTTGCGGACTGAGAGGAATATAGAGAGAAGCATGCATTTACTGTTTCTCCAGTACCTAATCACAAGGAGAAAAATTGCTTTGAAGGCTATTATAAGATATAATGTATAATGCTTATTTAATTAGTTTATGATTGATGTATTGGTTCAAATGATTTAGTGGCAAAAAGCAGTTTTAAGAAAAATAAGTCTGCGATAATTCCCAAAAATATTCTGTGGGTCCAGCTACATAACAGGATTTCCAGCTTTAAACCTAAAAAATAATTTTAAAAAAATTCGATACTTTCTGCTATAAAAGTTGTAAACTATATGAAAATATTCATTCTTTTTATACTATCAAAATGTCCCAAATATAGCATTTCAAAATGCTACCTAAATACCAGTTAGGAATTGCAGTACTTTACAGGTACATGAGTACATTTATGCTACACGTACACATACATGCTAGAAAATTTGTAGACAACCCATTTCTGAACAGCAGAGACTGAATCAATTATTTGATCTGGTTTGGGTTGTTGCCTCCCTCTATTGGCTATGCCATGTCAACTCAACTTTGATTGTTGTGTAGAACTTTACTTTACTGTAAGCGATAAACATCAAGTATACTTTGTGCAGGCTTATCACTGCTACTTGTGAATGCCTAGGGCAACCAAATTGAAAAATTATTGTTTAAATGGGTTTTCTTGATTATCATTGGTGAATTAGATTTTATTGCATAGGACTACTATATTTTTTCAAAATCTTGACTTTTGCCTACCCCTCAATCCCAAATGCCTTACAATAAAATTAATGAAAGAGAGAGAGAGAGAGAATGGAAGGGGTGAGAAGAAGAATTATAGAAAAAAGAGGAATAATTTGTCCAAGACATGCCCTATTAAATTTGATTAAATTCAAACATGTGAAAACGATGGAGAAAAACAGAGCAATAATCCACAAGATCGCTCTGAAATATTTGTTTATCAGACTTTGTATAATGATCCTCAAATCAACATTTCCTTGTTGCCTGTATTTGTTCTTACGTCAAGAGCTTCTCGACTGGAAATTTCCAAGCTAATCCCTCTCTTTATATTCTGTGTTCCTTGGAGGGGGGGGCCCTTGATGACACGAGCCTTTGGCCCATTTGCCACCGTGGCTGATTTGAATCGAGTGAGGACATCTCGTAAACCACCTCCCGTTGTCAGAGACGATGTGCAAAGCAGCTCAGAACTTTTAAATCCGGATTCCTCTCTGATTAAAGCAATGTTTCCTCGTAGTAACGTCTAATTAATAAGACACAGCCAGAGCAGCATCATTGTGTTGTTGAACAGGAGAGCAAGAAAAACTATGAGAAGACACGTGTGCATTGTTCCTCTGAATCACACAACACACAGTAATAAGATTATCTCTAAGTGATACAAACGGAATCGTTACTCTGGATCTTTCTATCTATAGATGTTCCCTACCTTGCACCACAGAGGGCGACTCATTAGAATGCTGCTTGTTCGCTAATTAGTTAATTGAGGCAAGGGTGTCGGCTTTGGCATTCATTGTGCAATCGATCTCCGACTGATTATAACGATACATTGACTCACTAGACAGCAAAGCATATGATCGTTTTAGTGAGTTCATTCAGCTTTCTGTCCTCAAATGCTCTCAGGATCACAAGTTCCCTAAATTTGGTGATAGGAAACAACATTGTGTATGTGTTTTAATTCGGTTTTCTTGTTCAGTTCGCAGTTCTTCAATAGATAGACACATACAGTATGTCCTTTCAATTGATCAATACAGGAATAACAGCGTTCCCTAAATTTGGAAGAGGAAACAATGCTGATGTTCTTGCTTCCAGGTTTAATTCATGGAGAACTTTCTCAGGTGTATGACTGAACAGTCTGCGTTAATTCATATGTTGTTATATGGAAAAAAACCCATTTTTCATTACGCACTCTTTCATTTGCCGTGGCAACCTGGAAAGCGGGCCAAACTGTGGTTGCTTCAACCTTGTGACGAATCAATCTGTGGCCGTTGCGACTTTAAAACCATTATAACGCTGGGATTATATCTTGGACACATAATTCATCAACCTCTAAAAATTTCCTTCTTGTGGACTCGACCATGATTGTCTTTTGTTGGATTCACTGTTAGCGAGATAAATTGGACAATTTTTCTTCAAGTTCGAAAGTGCGAATCATTTTCTTTGTTTATTTAAAGAGGAATCTTTACAAAGGAAAGTGTAATATTGATCAAATTACCAGGTGTAATGAGTGGTGTTAGATTCCCACACAGTTAGCAGGACCCAATTGGTCTGTTGATGTCTTTCTATGATCTGCTTGATTTTATAACAATGCTCTTTATTTCCCAACTTGCCATCACTTCATTCATGGGTAGGGAATCGTCGTCTACCATAGTTGCTTCTCCATGAAAGTAATATTTCAATTTCATTATTAACATCTAATTTAATTCGGTTATTGTTGAGCCCCAGAAGTACATTTGGACATATACTGTATATTACATTTGTATACCGTATTCCAATATTTTGCATGTGAGGCAAGAGCAAGCATCATATTTCGCCAAGTTTTATGGCAGCTCATCTAGCAAATTAATTTCACATAACTTCTGCCTGATTGATTTGTACAGACTCTTACAGAGTTATGTAGCATTATTGAAATGCAAAATTGACAGGATCTATACCAAATGTAATTTTGGGTATACGACAGTTGCTGAAAGCTGCATCATTTTTATAAGCCCTTCGTTTAATTCAAAAAAGATATTTTTTTTGATGTAACTAATAATTTAACAAATGCGCATTACTGGTTGATCCTACACTCTGATTTTGCAAAATTGTGTTTACATACTATTGTTGATGTCTAGGTGAGTTTACTATCGCATTGTATGACTCCAGATGTAAGGGATTCAACTTTACCATGAGAGATATTCATAAAGTCCTATTCCCAACAGCTGATCAAACCTTTTATGTACTCTTATAAAGAAGAGTTGGCCCAACATCCACCTTTCAAGAGTTCTGTTAACATTCAGAATTGCGAGGACAAAAATCTGTAGTAATCTGGATTAGATGTGATACCAGAATCTGTGGTACGAAATGTGTTATTTGATCAAGGGACCAAGCCTGGACTTTATTAATGTGAATAGATCAAGAATAAGTCTGGACTATATAATATTTGTAGACTAATTGGGACTAAACAGTTGGAAATTGATTCAAGACAACAATTTGGAGTTTATATATGTGAGAACGTGGATTCTGGACTAAATGTAGGACTGAATTCTGTATCTAAAATATGGTATAGTTCAAGAATAATCTGGAAACCAAATGGAATAGAATCTTGTACTATATCTGAACTAAATCTGAGCTTAATCTGGACTAATTCTGCGACTAAATGTTGAGAGACTCTGCTTCAAAATGGCTCTACTGTGGCCTCGCTATAGCGGACAAGGAGAGAGAAATACTGAGATGCTCTGGTACGAGGTAGATAATGCTTTCTTATCCCATCGGACTTAGAACGGTTAAATGGTGTCCTGTTGCAAGTTAAAGAACCCACTGCACCTGTCGAATGAAGAGGTATGACAAGGTTGGAAACTGAGTTTTACTTTTTCCATTCAAGAATTCTTGAGTAAAAAAATGTTTTAAATCGAAGGAAAAGTCAGGGAAGTTCTTATGGTCTATCCAGCTATCATTCGCTGCAATGGTATCGCATAAAAATTAAAATAGTCAAAATATTTATCCTGTGAATTTTTTTAAAATCTAATCAAGGAAAATTCCAGGTACTTTTCTTCTCCTGATAAACGATAAGTGGGAAACCCTGAAATATATTTTATTCACCTTATTCCGATAATAAATAGGTCTCTAGGACAATTACCCCTTGGACAAAGTAACATGTCCTCCCACCAAAAATCTACAAACCTAACACGTACAACCCTAATCCTAATTCTCCCATTTCTGGATCGGTAGTTGTTCTGGTGTGGTAATTTGTCCATCCGGGCAGTGTCCAATTATGACCCCTTATGCCCAAGGTCTACAAATGAACATGCTCATGAAGTGGGCAAGGTACATGTTAATCACATTAACACATCTTGCCAAAACAGAAGACAGCAATGCTAGCAGAATCTGGGCGGCCTGGCTTTTTCTCGAAACCGTGCGTTAAGGTCTAAGTTCTTGGACCATTAACCATAGGGATATACATGTAAGATTTAACACACAGGTTTCAATGGGAAGTCAAACAAACATTTTAGGGTCTTTATGATGTGTTTCAAGAATACAGGCCCTTGGGAAGTGCACATGCGAGTCTTCTACTAGGATGAGCTCGTTTGCCCTTGAGCGTTCTAGGGTTGATATATATATATTGCTAGGCATCTCCAATTTACACAGCCCCCAATGTTCTTTCATTCCCTTCAACTAATCCTCTCTTGTGTCATTTTAGACGCGCTAACTGTCTATCTCGAATTAAACATGAAAGGGATTAAGTTATGTAGGGCACTGTATACACGTATGTGTCTTTATCACAACAATACCTTTCTGTGGGATGTTTTGGGTTTCTTGCCTAAGCAAACTATACTTTTGAATGTGAAAATATATGGACATATCCTAACCAAGTGTTATCTCAATGTACTTTATTTTTGTCACCAGAATTGAGTTGAAGTCTTTTATTAAAAGTGGACAAAAATCTTAAAATTCTTACATTGTATTTATGATACTTGATCTGGATGTCTGCCTTTGATTTGTCCGGATCTTCTTGATAGGACTTGTGAGTACATGTAAGATTTCTTGTTATTACTATCTTTTTTCTGTAGAGGATTCTGAAAAGATACAGATACTTTACATTCGCTCATCATTTTACTTTCTTAATCTGTTAAGTTCGTGTGGCACCCATCCCGCGGGTAACACAGGGCATGCCTAACAAACTTTTTTAAACCACCATTTGACAGGTAAAAGCTGCTCACCCCGCCCCCCTCCCCCCATTTCACATCCTGGATCCGCCTATAGGGAACAATGCTCGTGTAAATAAGAGATACACATGTACTTAGTACTCTTACAATTTGTGAATTAAAATGTGTGTAGAAATACAGAACAGCAAAAAAATACTGAAGCACTGGTGATGTAAAAATTACAAATATGATGTAAGCGCAATCAAACAGACACAAATCAAGAAAGTTAGATCGATAACATCCCTGGTCTCCTTGGTGTTGTTCTAGATCTAAAATTAATTTGTAGTCTTGTAACAGGCACCGAGTTTCATAGTTTGGCCAGCATTCATGACATCCAAAGGAGAAATGGAATAGTTGCCAAAGCTGTTTTCTTTTGTCAACCTAGTCTTGAATTAGTAGAGGTGAAATAAGCAGGCTGGAAGGGTCTGTGGTCATCTACCACTCATACAACTGTGGTCATATTGCCCCCTGTTGCATTCAGATGTACACATCATACTTGTGAAAACCACTTGTAACTTTATGGTTTCTTTCATTACCCCTCCCGCTCCTCCCCGCCCAAAAAAAAAAAAAAATAAATAAATAAATAAAAAATAAATATAATAATAATAAATAATAATAAATAAATAAAAATTTAAAAATGACATAAATAAAAAATAAAAAATAAAAAATAAAAATTTAAAAAAATGAAAGGAAAAAAGGCTGGGGTCATCTTGAAGAGTGGATCGCTCCGACCATGTTGGAAAATATTTATAGTAATGCTAATTATACATCTGAGTTGTTAAATGCATATATCTAGCCCATTCCAGTTTTAAACTCCTCAAAGCACTTCAAAGAATATTATTACCCCATCATAGATTCATCCCATTTACTTTCCATGGCATTAATAGCCACCCAATATAGAATTATACCCCCCCTAGGTATGTCACCCCCCCCCCCCCACCTCGAGCTAGCCCCAGCAAGGGTCAAAAAGGGTGGGGGGTCGTTAAAAATTCTCTTCCCCTAATCTCTCATTCTTCAAATACTTCACTTTTTCTTCCCTTTTCTTCCATTTTTAGATTACAAATTATTAGATATACAATGTGCAGTAGAGGAAATGACTGTCGTTAATAAGCGTCATTTCAAGTTTTTTTTAAAAATGTATTAATGCATCCCCCCCCAAAAAAAAAAAAAGAAAAAGAAAAAGAATGCCTTAAAGTCAATATTGAACAACAGAATTGACTATAGCAATGATAAAAAAGTTATACTTCTGTATACACCTTATGAAGCTCGTTGTAGAAACAATATTTTTTATGTAAGGAATGTACGGAAATGGTTATTATTCTCCTCAGGATATGAACGTACTTTGAGTGGTGTTTTGGGTCAAGAATCAAGCAAGGCTTTCACTGGAAAGATTTCATTCAGGGCTAATAAAATCATATGGACGTCTTCTACGTTCTATATAAATTATAGCATTTCTAACAGACTGCAAGATCAAGGGTGTTGTATCAGACGTAGTTATCCAATATCTCCTCTCTCTGTCACACTCTTCACCTCTTTCACCCCCCCCCCACTCTCTCTCTCTCTCTATTCGCAATCAGACATAAACAAGATGAAATTAAGTCTAATTATCTACACTCTACCTTGATGTTTTTTATGCCGCATAATTACGTACTTCTCTGTTCACCGATGTTTTTGCTAGTTTGCCGCACTTTATAATCGGTTGAGGTCGGGGTTCAATCCCCGGCTGCGTCATACCAAAAGACTGTTAAAAAAAAAATGGAGTTGCTGCTTCCCTGTTTTGGCGGTCAATAAGGAAACAGGATTTAGAGCAATTGTCCCATCTGGAGTGCTGCTCAAGCAGCTTGCCAAACCCATAAAAATTGGACCAAAAAGAATTTTTCATTCACTTTTGTTACGATCGGACAATAGAATCTGCGGAGTGTTCTTGGCTATAAAGCCACACAAAACTGTAGGAGACCTTTAACTGCTTGAAAAAATACATTGGCTGAAAAAAAAATCCGCTGGCTGTTCCGCATACTCTGCATAAAAACGTAGAAACTCCTTTTCGATAATATCTGAATTTTTCAACTGATGTTTTGATAATTATTGATATTGGCTGAATACAGTCAGGATTGAGAAAATCAGTTGACAGGATCTTCAAAATCTCAGGAAGAAAGGCCACCTGACAATATGCGAGTTCAAACTTTCAGCAAGTTTACAAGACGAAGATTCCCAAAAACAACTTTTGGCCCATAAAAACAGAACCTTTAGAGGCAAGAGTGCTAGTTAAATGGAAAAGACATTTGTAGTTAGAAGCAATATTGTGCTCTAAACTTTATTGTTTGTTGGAAGGCTAAAAGAGGTGTTTCTAACTGGCTGGTAATGTCCGTCAGCTTCGATTTTGAATAGCAATGTGAACAGTATTAAAATTTAAGAAAGAAACAAACTATTTCAGACTGGCCTATTCATTTTTGGCACAAATTTTTAAAACATTGTTGTCGTTCTTATTATATTCCATGTTAACAACTTGGACCGCGGACCATTGTAATATACGTGCTTGACTGTTTGTTCACTTTCAGCGGGACCATGCAAATCACATGCTCACGCTCGATAGAAATTGTTGGCTCATGCCATTATCCTGTTTTGGAGCTGTCAGCACTTCGCTGGCTCAATACTGCTAATTCTGCAATTCGAGCACCATGCAGCAGTCAACGTGGTTAAACTGACTTTCGCACCATTGTGTTTTGGACATCACAAATTAGCAGGAAACAAAAGCAGAGATTGCCGAAAAAGGACATCTATTTCCAACAACCAATAGAAAGATATAAGTTTAGTGAAAAAAATTCAGATAATTATATTATTTATGGGATGGCTCAGAATATGGATTACCAGAAATTATTTCCAATATTCACCCATCTTTTGATTTGGTGCCAAATATTGGCCCTAAAACTCGTGGAATAATTCTCGGCTATTATATGAAGTAAAGTCCCATGAAAAGTTACTGGAGTTATACACTCAGTTTTATCAAGATAAATACATAAATACATAGATTGTGCAATACAGCATATTGTTATCATATTATATATTTGGGCATTTTAGCCGTGTGCAATGTATCCATCTTAAGCTATCTCTAAGTATAATAAAAATATTGCAATGCTGTTAAAACCACCATCCTATTCCCTACAACATGTAACATGTAGTATAATATTTTTAAATGACTGGTTTAGTAATAACATACTGAATTATCTTTTAAGAAGATTGTGGAAACAATTAATCTTGCAATTTTTGTTTTTAAAACAGGAAGTATTTCGTGAATGAACCACTTTCTGTAATTATTTAAGACTAAAAATTTGTAACACTGTGAGTTGCAAAAATTTCTCCAACTAACTTTTACTTGTATATCCTTGAGAAATGTACTCCCCTGACATAGCAGACAAACCTACAAATCACCTTCTGAAACTGCATGCCATGTTGTAATTCATAAAATGTGAGAGAATCGCAGCAAAGCTTTTAGTCTTGAATGATGATGAGCGAATTAATCATAAAGGGGCTCCCTTTAAAGCTTTGCAGTCATCAAAATTACTATGGTGTCTTCTACTAGTCGGCAAGCACAGGCCCCCAATTTGACCTTTTACAAAATATATACTATTGTCTAGGTTTGTGAGACTAGACTCTCCCATTGTTTGTGTTCAGCTGGGAGTAGGCTAATTGATAAATAGCAAATCTAGTACTCTTTCTATTCAGACTCCTGCATTTGTATGCACCTTTGAGAACGAATGTGGTGGTATATTCCTTTTAAACTAGCTCTTACCCCGCTCTGATCAGCTGATCAGATGTTTTTGTTTTAAGTTCAGACCCCTTGAGTCATAGCGGTCACTTGTTGCATATTATGTAACACTAATAATGATTCATGTAGGACCTACTTGCTTTTCTGGCTGTTGGAAAGAATGATATTGCATGAATTATATTGTATGGACAATAATCAGTACTTTTTTGTAACACTGACAAAATATCCCTAAACATTAGGGTTTAGGTTCAGGGGTGAGGGATTAGAGTTAGCTTTTAGGGGTAAGTTAGGTTTAATGTAAGGCTAGGATAAGGGTTAGGGTTAGCTTTAAGGTTGGTGTGTCAGTGTCTCACGTTATGGAAGCGGTCTGTCCCGTAAACTCACTGTCAGTGCTAAATGCAACTGTCTGCAGGAAGACACACCCCACGACTGGCACAGAGTCCCCATACTGCTATACCTTTAAAATGAGCCATTGTTGTATATTACGTCGGCTTTTGTCCAATGTGTCTTAAGTTCCTTAACATGTAGGTCGAAGGAAAGAGGTCTGGCGTAATTTAGGAATTATAAAATTTCCACCCGCCGGAATCATGAGCAGTGGATCAATTCAAAATCCCCTTCCTTGATTGCGCCGACATATAGTGCGGACGCGTCCCGTCCCTTGAAGTTATCCTAAAAATATCAAAAGTTTCTTCTACTTACATAAGCAAACATAAGTAACCTAGATTATATGTCACCAAATGCTTTAATATGCCGTGTGCTCATTCCCTTTTTCTCTTCAAGTAAGAAGACTTAGAGTCAAGAATTAGGCAGACTGATCATTAATAAAGTGCGTTGCCAATACGTTGAGTGGTACCATAGGCTTCTTTATTCCAATAAAAAATATAGTGACGTGTAATAATCTCCTCGCAGCAAGTGAGTAGTCAACATTTTCCATATCTATGTGTAACAGAAAATGTCATGTTTATATGAGTTGCATGTATGAAAAAATTTGTTATTATTAAAATAGGAATATAAGTAATGTGTAAATAATCAGAAGTAGGAATATTATCTATATTGTCCTTTTCGTGTTGCTTCCTTTAGTGTGTATTAATTCTGGTTGTATCGAATCATATCTATGATTATATTGATATGAGGTAATATATTTGTTTGGGTACTTTGTGTGAAACAGTCCTTCGAATTATTGACATTTTTTGTAATTGCTGCATTCATGAATCTGAGGAGTCAACTTTCAATTTTTTAGATATTAGAGCTAGACAAAAGTTTCGACAGTTGCCTCGTACGTCTAGCTTAGAGCACCACTAACTACCTAGGCCAAGGTTGTTCCACCCGTTTAGTGGCAGAAACTGATTGAGCAAACTCAATTGATTAACATATAGCGTGTTCATATACTTCATATTTGCTAGTATGTTGAGAGAGGAGTTACACAAAGACCTGTGGTATCTTGAAATTATTAATATAAACAAGACTCCATAAATAGTCCTTGATTCCAGACAATGAAAAAGATTGCTGTGATACAAGTGAAGCAACAATGTATGAGTAGGCATAACCATAAATTTGAATTCTAAGTAGGCCCTGTAGTAATTATTCTTTACCTGCACATAAGACTTTAGAGTGCGTGTTGAGCCACAACATAAGTCATGTACGTACATTATTGACTCAAGCTTATTACTGACATATGTTTTTTCCCCAGGGGCGGTTAAGTACAGAACCATAAGAATAAGTGATTATATTTTTTCTTATTTAGAAATGACTACATGTCAGTGTATTCACAAAACATGGATGCTTATGAGTCGAGCAGGTTTGACTCGCGGTCTCAAAGGTTCTCGGAAAATTAAAGGGTTTATGTATATTTTCCCAACACAAGTCTGGGAATGAAATGTAATATAAAAAATCACAAATACTACTAAATCATATTCTTCAACCATTACTCTCGCCTCTCCTCTTCTACTTTTATGATATCTTTGGGCAATGAGCAGTTTTTCCTCATAACACTACTACATAATCCATAATACCATTCAATTACTTTTGTGTGCATGAAATCTTGGTCTAAATGATCTGCAATGTTGGTCCTATTGACCATATGGCCACCATGACTCCAATTGCGCACGTTGAGTGTAGTTGACAATACGACTAGGAATCGAACAATGGACACGATCGGGGATTAGCGCATCCCGGTCCAAGTGGTGACCTGCCGTAGTCGCTCCTACCCGAACTTGCCAAGTCTCGGGAATGATAGCCGAAGTTCACCAGTCATTTTCTGGGACTCTCTCTGCAAAACGGTGTAAACTCTAGCACTTCTAGTAGCAATGGAGACTCACGTCTAGAGTACGTTAGGAAAGGCTTTGAGTGGTTGAACTGGAACCATTCGACCAATTCAACCTTCTTTCGCCGAACATATAACAGCGAGCAGAAACCATCTTATGAGAAAAAAGCATATTTCGGATAGGGTGATGAAATAAATAATTGAATATAGACATACTTATATAGTGTCGTTCTGCTGAAGGCCAAAAATGGTGGGAAACAAGAAACACTTTAGTTATTTTAAAGAAGATATTCTCTTTTTTTTTCTTGTGTGTGGAAAGGCTGTCCGTTTAAAGCCTTTGTATTTAAACTATCTCTCAAAATACAGCTTTTAGAAGATATTTTTTATCATAAGAAAGAAGAGAAGCTACTTACCTTGAGTACAAAAACCCAGTCCAGGATTTGTTGTGCAAGTTCGATGTGTTTTATTGCCCGATGATAATCGTTATCATTTTCATACCGTGTGAGTCATCTTACCCCTGTAGTAGATTTTGTTCCTGTACTCAACAATTGTGTCTCAATTTCTGCAATATGTCAGGCAGACCTCCCGGCCCGAGGCTTTGCCGATTGTAATATGGCGTTGGGCTCTGCTTACGCTTTGAACTGCAAATTAGTTTGTCTATGGGTTGGCTATCTACTCGCGGAGACCGTCTTCCGGCCAGAATACGAAAATTTCGTCTCCGCGACGGGATAAAAAGTATTAAAGACGTCTCCGATATCGCGGAGACGTCTCGGAGCGGATTCGGGACTATCTCAGCGAGTGATTTGAGTTTTACTCAATTGTCTCGCGGAACGTCTCTCCGCGATATCGGACGGACGTCCTCTATACTTTTTATTCGTCGCGGAACGAAATTTTCTGTTCTGTCGTAGAGGACGTCTTCCGCCGAAGTGAGATACCACCCTTAGACCTCAGTTAATACACTAATGAGTCCTACACCAGAAATGGCCCAAACGAAAAACATCAACAAAATCTTGATACGATGGCTAAATTGGATGGATTTGTGTCCTCCTGGTTTGACACGTGGTATGGAATATAGGGGATCTCATCAGAGTCCCGTCCTCCTCTTCCTTTGATGGACTCCGCACAAATATATAACGAAATTCCGTTGCTCCGATCGCTTTCTCTACTTGGAAAATAATTCTCGAGTGACCCGGATTTATAGCCTAAACAAACAAAATATCTAAACGATTGGCGGACCGTTTCCGTTATTACTAGTGAGATGTTACTCCTTTTTCGGATTTCCGTGGTCTTAGCTCGCACCTAAAGGGGTGATTTGCAGATTTTATAAATGCTTCCAGAGACGCTCAGATACGAAGAAAGTGGTAAGGAGGGTGGGGATGGTTATGTGTTTCGTTAAGCAACTTTCGAACGATTTTAGGAACTATTTAGATCTAACTTAGATCTTATTCTTGATAACGATATATAGCGAGTTAACGTCTATCCAATCCGTAGCTGCGGGATGCTGTTTCGTGTTACGGCTGCTGCAGACATATTTAGTCCGCACTGTTCATCCGTATAGACCTAGGCCCTGTTACGGACCGGTTAATGTTGCAGTGATCGCATGATTTCACATCAACGCATTATTTCCGTCTGGGACCACATTTTGACGTCAACATCCGAAAGACGGGACTGGGATTCGGACCTCTTGTTCGATGGCATCAGTTGGAGGCATTTTGTCCATCCGTCACAGGGCCCTACTAGAAAGTAGTGCGTGATATTAGTCATCTACAACATTCAGATGGC
Source organism: Paracentrotus lividus (assembly GCA_940671915.1). Taxonomy (NCBI): domain Eukaryota; kingdom Metazoa; phylum Echinodermata; class Echinoidea; order Camarodonta; family Echinidae; genus Paracentrotus; species Paracentrotus lividus. The sequence continues at coordinate 17,469,422 of CALNVZ010002100.1, forward strand.
CCTTTCGTGAATAATTTCTCCAAAGAATATATAAATAAACACAATATATACTAAGCTTTAGTCAAAAAGTTTTATGTGAAAATTATGCAATTGCCAGTACACTTAAGATGGACATAATTTTCCACCTCTATTTCTCACAGCTTATCATCACCTTAAACATAATTAGTCATTTGACATAATACAATAGTCCTCCATTAGTCTTAATGCTGCATTAATTCCGATGATCTGTTTATAATGACTAGAATTACATTAAGTCAGAATGGAACTAATCGTTTATCATTTCATACATTTTTGTGATTTAGCTCAGATGACTAGAAAGGTAATTTAGTCAGGTATGCACATAGAATTAATTAGGTCGGAAATGACTAATTTTAGTCATTCATCCAGACACTTTTGGATTTAGCCCGATGACTAGAATTAATTAGTCAAGACAAAGCTAAATATTAGTGGACTTATTTTAGTTGGTCATCATTTTAGGCCACATACATGTATTGTAAACACAAAAAATGAAGCAACTAAATTCTTTTGATTTAAAACAGATTATTTCAACATAATCGGGCTATGCATATTAATAATAATAATAATTAATAATGTACAAATTTAATTTTTACATAGTACAACAATAAATATAAAATATATAGCATAATAGTTAACATTATCACGAAGCAGATACTCTGAATTGTTGTAATGATGATTACATAATATATAGATCGGTCGCCAAGACATCATAGTTTATTACCTGTTACTAAAAGGCAAATTTGACGAGGCCAATACACTTTAAATAGCATAGGAGGAAGAGAGTGAGAGAGGGAGGAAGCACAAATAAGTGAAAGGGAGAACAAGAGGAAGGACAGAGGAAGAGAGAAAACAGGATAGAGAAGTATGAAAAGTCTAATACAAATTATAATATTATATTTTCCATGCTAAATCCAAAGTGTCTGAAAAGACTAAACATTAGTCATTCGACTAATTAATTCTAGTCATCTGACTAATTAATTCTAGTCATCTGGCTAATCAAAGTGTCTGAAAAGACTAAACATTAGTTTCGACTAATTAATGCTAGTCATTTCAGACATAGGCAGGACTAATTTTTATTTAGTCAAATGACTAATTTATGTTACAGTGATTAGACTCTATTCGATAATATACATGTCCTTAATTCAATGTGTATGTGCGTGGTGGTTAGGTTGAGGGTGTGTGTGTGTGTGTGTGGTGTGTGTGTGTGTCAAGAGTGGTGTTCCACCTTTTATTCTTAATTTTGGTCATCGGGTGTGTTCTAATGAATATTTTGACTTTACGATAATTATATTTTTCATGTTAATTTCAGCAAAATATTGAAGTTACACAATTCATCGTAAGTATAGTTTGTGTGTTTTTTTAAATCTCCTTTTGGAAGGAATGCATCCATTTTAAAAAATTACAATATATATTTCGATTTCGTTCTTTTCCATTTGCCATGCACAACCCCATTTTTTTTTTTTTTTTTTTTTTTCATGGACCCCCAATGTAGATGTATTGTACTTGCCTTATACAGTTTACGCTCTTTTGCACTAAGTGTCGCCCTGTAATATGGTTAATACTCAGTCTCCTTTTTGATTGCAAGATTATGATATCAGGGATTCGCCTGATATGGATCCGCCTTAGTTTTTGGCGGGAAATGTAATGGGGCGCAGTAAGCAAGCCCTGCCATCCCTGCCCTTGCATTTGCCCAATCGATTCCCGGTGTCTTATGATCGTAAGTCGGGAGCTTATTTCATTTTTTTTTTTTTAGTTGGACAAAAGGCTTGGTTCCAGCTACTATCTTGCTATCTTGTTATTTGATGGTCAAAAAGGGCGGTGTCTTCTGTTCAAAGCCATGGAGGCTTTAACTCTATATGGGTTCTAGCTATTCTGACTCGCCACAGACGATTGTGGGGCGTGGGAGATAATGATATCTGCGTGATCGATAGAGCAGGATATCAATAATGATAATCGCGGAAGTCGGTTGTGTGAAGTAGTCTGCCGAGTTAATCGTTAGGGCGGGAACATGGGAACATTGGACGGAAAGGGGCAAGATATCTAGTGATTCTCTCGTCGTCTGCAAATAATTTTCAAATTCAATTTCGATTTCCATTAAACAATGTTCAAGGAGAAACAGAAAACCGACTCTTTAGCTTGTGTACTGCATTGTTATAATGATTATAATCAAAATAACTATTAACATTTGTATTATCTGTATGTGAATCCTCAAATTTATCAGTGACATTTTAGTTGTTGTTGTTTTTGTGTGTGTATACGTTGGCTCGTGCTGTTCAAACAGTTTTTTTCTTCATATTATAATCATAGGATGGATTTTCCTATTGCTGAAGGCTTTGTTAATTTTCTAATCTTAGAGATAAGGGCCTACTTTTTTTCTCATCATGACCTATTGATGAATTTGCAATACAGAAAAAAAAGAACATAAACGAGAGAAAGAGAGAGAGATTGGGAGGGGGAGAGAGAGAGAAAGTTATAATTAAAAAGAGCTGAGGAGGGGGCAAGAAGAAAGCCAAGAGTGGGGATGAGGGTACAGGAGGGATGTTAATGCTTTACAAATGATACTAGTATTCATCTTTTATTTAATCTGCAACTTTCTTAAAATTGCTTTTTTCAGATATGGTGACATTAACACCAAACTTCACCAATGGATGATTTTATTTTTCACTAGCATACACCCCCTTTTTCCACGCATCACACCTCGCCTTGGAGCAGAATTCATACCCACTTAACAAATCAAAATTGACTCTCAATTTCCCGAAATATATAGAGATCTCTGCCTGTGATCTTCATCGGACGCAACACAGTCTCTCCATAAGAAGTGGTTTATCTCCAGGCTGTCTCGCCGGTCCTGATTAGTTAATCTCTAGCGGATTAGAGGAGCATGTCGGGGAAGCTTGAGGGGGATCCGGTTGTCTCATTTAATCCCCGAAGAAGTCAAGATCATGTACCGCTTGGTTAAAGACCTCAGCTACTTGTCCCCAGCGTCTCTGATGATATCATTGGCGGCACGAGACTTGGTTGCATGCACGCCACAACCACCACTAACGCCACCACAGGCGTTTAGCCAATTCGTACGATGCGTTTGGTAAACTTACTCCGAACAGTTAAAGGGAAATTTCACCCTGGGTTTAAAATTGTTTTTAAAAATGCAGAAAAAATAAAAGAAAAATATGAGTGAAGGTTTGGAGGAAATCGACCAAAAAATAACGAAGTTATGAATATTTAAAGTTTTGATTTTGTGACGTCACATGCGAGCAGTTCTCCTATGTGTTATGTAGTGTAAATTCCATAAAGTGTCATTTTTTTTTCAGAAGAAAATTAATTATTTCACCTGTGCGGTCGATATATCATCAAACATGCCTCTATCAAATTGACGCATTCCTTTATAAAGAACCATGAAAAAAGACAAATTTATGGAATCTACATACACAACACATGGGAGAGCTGCTCGCACGTGACGTCACAGAATCAAAACTTGAAATATTTATAACTTCGCTATTTTTTGGTCGATTATCTTCAAACTTTTTATTAATATTTTTCTTTTATTTTTCTGCATTTTTTAAAACCAATAAAATTCCAGGGTGAACTTCCCCTTTAATATTCATTTGATTTCATTACATTCGAACTTTTTTCTCCATGGTTTATACACTTTAAAGATATCCTGATTACAATTTTATCTATTCCTTTTTTTTTAAATAATAATTTCTCTTTTTTACGATAAATTTTAACGAACTGTATTTCAACGAACACTCTCAATGTAAAAAAAAAAAGAAGAAGAACTCATAATAGGGATTCCACTAAAATTTTAAGTTATTTTTAAGTTGTTTTCGCTAAGCTTATTTGATAGAGCATTTTAAAAGAAACATTTTGGTACTTGAATTATCACAATTGGATGTTCCGTTTCAAAGATATGACCCAAAGAGTGTCTCAGATTACCAATGAGCTGCTAGAACACTTTTACAAGTTTCAGACAAAGCCAGAAAATGCAATAAAAGCTCAAGTTTTTGGTTCTTTTGTCTTTGATTTATTAAACCAAATCATACCAAACATTTTCTATGTGTGTCTCAACATGAAACGAGATTTTAGTGACACAATAATTGAGTAGATTATACAAAGATACAATTTATGGCAGTACAAAACTGATGGTTTGACATGTATGTTACCGTATGTGATCCAATATGACCACCGTGGAAAAATACTCCATAGGGCATGTTTCAATATAACACCCTAGACAATGGGCTATTTCATGGTGGTGTGGCTCAGAGCTGAGTGTTAGACAGGGTAGAGTAATTTAAAAACTTAAATGGCCAGTGGTAAACATTGTTCTTTGTTTTTCACCCCAATACATTTTTTGTTCAAAAATAGTTACATTTTATAAATATCTACTTTTCCTTATCTGAATCTATTCCAATCATGAGAAATTCCAGTCATAACACACATCACACAGAAGCATCACTTTGAACACGCTGTATTATTTTTTTTTTATTATCAATTTTTCCAACAGGAGAAGTTGATCTGCTGCTGAGGTATTTTCTAAGGAAGAAACTAACCAATTAGGAATAAAAATGATTGATAAGTTTTACCATACTTGGCCAAGACAATTTCGAAGACTGTTTTTATTGAAAATTTTGTCTATTCTCTGCTGTATTTATTGAGTAGGCAGAGCAGGGGTTTATTGTTTGCATTGAAATGCATGGGTGACTACATCCATATTAAGTGGAGAATCCAACCCGTAAAATTGAAGTTCAAATGTTGTTATGTACAACTAAGCACACCTTTGTTTTTTTTTCGAAAGAAAATATCCTTGGACACAATATTTCAGAGGTGTGGCTCTTCGAAATTTGTTGGCGAATCACCTCTTAATTTAAGTGGCGTCCAAAATTGTTTGCCCTTTTATATATGAACAATAATATTTTGGGGATATCCTTTGGAGGAACTATCACATCGCCCCGAATTTCAGATCATATAAAAGTAGAGAATAAATTGCCTACAAGCTGAAACCAAATTTTGATGGAATTTAGGGGGTAAAAATGAATATTCAGCCCAAGAAAGATCATTTTATAAAATTTATTTCCAAAAAATGGAAATATAGATACATTATCTTCGCATTTGTTAAAACTGCGTAAAGAAAATTCAAGTGTAACTAATTGTTCCAATACGTGCACGACATCTTGTGAGAAATGCAGGTTCGTTTATTTATTTTACAAAAGGTTATATCATCTTAAAGTCGTGATCTTGATTTCGCCGAAAACGACAATCTGTCAATATCTCTAAAGCTCCGTACACTGGACGTATGGGAAAAGGTATGGTGTCTTCTATAATAAAAATTCTTTGACTTTTAAACGCATAATCACACGGTTTCTGAAGTAAATGTATGATAACTTATGATCTACAAGTAAAGATAATTACTTTGATTGTTTTTATGTATTAAAATAACGGGTACTTAGCATTTTCCAGAATACATCCCAAAGTTGTTTAAAGGTGTATATTGTGACATTTCATGATGTTATAATGTGACACATGCAAAGGTAGTAACAATAAAAGTGAGTGCAAAGTGAATTTGAGAAGACAATCCATTCCTTTTCCAGGCCTGTAACTAGGGGGGGGGGTCGGGACCGAACGACCCCCCCCCCCGCTGGCGAGTAGGGTACGTTTGACACAACAACACAATAACAAACAAAAAGAACAGAGAGAGAGAGAGAAAGAGAAAAGAAAAGGAAAACAGGGTGTGAAACGGATTCTTAAATAGACTTACTTACCAAATTTTCAAAATGTTCATATGAGCTAAATTATTAATATGGTCTGTGGCAATATTTTCGCTGGCTCTCGCTAAATCATTATTTTCAGAGCCGCGGAAGTGTTTGAAAAGGCTTGAGGGGGTGGGTGTGAGTAAAAATTGATAAGCTGAACGACGAGGAAAAGTATATAAGCTTTTTTTTTTATAATATCTACTGGAAAAATTGGAGGGGCTGCAGCATCCCCCTCCCCATCTTCATCTCTGTTTTCAGGAAATATTATAAAGAAATTGAATTACGAGCCATTTTAATAAAGCGTTTTCCTCTCGCTTCATGCTGAATTTCAGTTTTTTAAGGTAGGTGATGGTCATCTGTTTTGTAGGAATCTAAAAAAAAAAAAGAGGAAAGCTAATGTGCAGCCTCAATGTCATCAATATAACAAAATTTTCGGCTCGCGCTTCGCGCTCGCCATGTTCACCCCCGTGACAAGGCGAATATAGGTCAAAATGTGCTTCAATGCACAGCATTAATGTGATTTGAGTAATTTTCTTTCACTCGGTTTCGCGTTCTATCTTTGGAATTTAGTCATCCGTCTGTGAAGGACTACTATATAAATAGTATGAGGCAAATATGCTGAAATACAAGGCAAAAGGCTCTTGGCACTGGACAAGGTTCACTTTTTTCACAAAGGGGTGATCATCAGAAAACAGCAAGATGTAAGAGACAAATTACATAATATAAACATACCTATTCAGGCATTAAACAGCAAATTTCCGGCTCGCGCTTCGCGCTCGCAAGTTGAATTCTTGCGAAATGTTTTTTTCGAATGTCTAAACCTTATAACAATCATAATTACGAGTCTGTGAGCATAAGAGGCAAAATGTTTCAGAAAATACACTACCTTCAAGTCATTATAACCAAAATTTCTGGTGCGCCTTCGCGCTCGCATTAAATCTGGCAAAAACTCCACTTTTTCAATTTTTCAAAACACACAGGCGCGGATCCAGGGGGGGGGGTGGCGGAAGGATCCGTAAGTATAAGAGGCAAAATGTGTCAGAAAATACACTACCTTCAGGTCATTATGAGTCAAATCTTCGGCTCGATCTTCGCGCTTGTAGAGTTTATCTTAGAAAGGCCATGGACTGATTCTGACTCGCAAGTGAATTAATGAAAATGTAAATTAATTTACGCGTTACTGCTTCGTGCTACAAACTTATTTGCTGAAAGGGGTGATCATCACCTCGTAAAAGAATTTAAAAAAAATTATAAATGTAAATATACTGTTTATAAGGCAAAATTTTCGGTTCGCGCTCGAAAAGTTTACTCCTTCTGAAAAAGGTCCACTTTCAATTTTCGACCCCTCCCCATAAAAATCCTAGCAGGCAACAAGCAGTTTAGGGATCTGAGTCCTATTTTTTCAAGAACTCTTGCATCATTAAAAAGGAAGAAATTCCTACATAAGTATACAATATTAAAATGCATCGTTAAAAAAAGAAACAAATACACTGTTCGTCGTAAAGGTGGAAATTTTCTTTGCCGCTCTAGCAACAATGATTTTGCTCTGACTTTAATTTCTTGAATATGTTTGTCCCTGCTTTTTCATTTCGGGACCCTGTCTATATCTTGGACGTTCTCCCAACCTTCACGTGGACCTTTTTCCAAAAGGTTTTGTCACACCCCATGATGCCATTTTTGTAATTTTTCTCATTTTGGGACCTTTTTTGTTTTCCCGGCCGATCAAGCCCCTCAGTCCTACCCCCAGGAAACGCGACTGAGGTGTATTGTTTCATATTGTTCTTTAAGTTAAATCTATATTTCGGGGACAGGCTTAGGTCTTTGTCTAGGGAGGGGTTGAAGTAAAAACGAGATTGGTGAAAAATTCGGAATATTTTATTCCATCTTTATGCTGAAAACAAGAAATGAAATACAACTTAACCCTTAAATTCATCATTTTCCCCTTAAATTTTGTTAAGCCTGATGACAAGGCTGTAATAGTAGCATTATTGATAATATCTTATTTTGATTTATGTTTGGTTGAGATTTTACAATACAATTTAGAGAAGATAGAAATTTTCATGGTTTAAAAATGAATGTTGACCCTAATCAAATGAATTTTGACCCCCCCTACAACAGAAAAAATAAGTGTCAAAGCGACACGATCAGTGGCTCGTGATGACCAGACTACAATAAGAGTCACATTTTCCTATCTAAAGGAGTCGACATGACTCTCACGGAGTCAGCATAATACACCATGCAGAGTCTACGTGATCCACTGTGGACCTCGAGGTTTGGCAAGTGCTAATCAGAGTCACAGATTTCTCTATTGGAGTCAGCATGACCCTTTATGGGTCACAATCTTATTTTCACTATAAAAAGGAGTCGGGAAAAAGGTATCATAGAGTGTCTCTGTGACCCTCTATAATCCTCATGATTCAAGAAAGTACAATCAGAGTCGGGATGTCTCCTTTTGGTGCTAAATAACTCTTTCGAAGAAGTCACTTTTGTATGACTATAAAAAGAGTCAGGAAAGGTATCTTAGAGAGTCTCTTTGACCCTCTATAATTCCCTCATGATTTGAAAAAGTAACAATCAGAGTCGCATGTCTCCTTTTTGGTGTCTAAATACTCTTTGGAAGAGTCCTTTTATATGACTATTGAAAGTGTCAAGGAAAGAGTATCATGGAGAGTCTTTGTGACCCTTTAAAATCCTCATGATCGGAAAAAGTAACAATCAGGGTCGGATTTCTCTTTTGGTGTCCAAATAACTCTTTCGAAGAAGTCATTTTTATATGACTATTAAAAGATCGGGAAAAGTATCATAGAGAGTCTTGTGACCCTCCTATAATCCTCATGATTTGAAAAAGTAACATTCAGACGATCGGGATTTTTCTTCTTTTTGGTGTTGAAATAATCTTTCGAAGAGTCAGTTGTTATATGATATTGAAAAGCCGTCAGGAAAGAGTATCATCAGTGGAGAGGTCTCTATGACCCTTTATGATCCTCATGATCTGCAAAAGTAACAATCAGGGTCAGGTTTTCTTCTTTTGGTGTCCATTAACTCTTTGACAGAGTCACTTTTTATATGACTATTAAAAAGAGTGGGAAAAAGTATCATAGCGAGTCTTGTGCCCTCTATAATGCTCATGATTTGAAATAAGTAACAATCAGAGTCGCATGTCTCTTTTCTGGTGTCTAAGTAACTCTTTGAAGAGTCACTTTTATATGACTATTGAAAGTGTCAGGAAAGGGTACTGGAGAGTCTTTGTGACCCTTTATAATCCTCATGATCGGAAAAAGTAACAATCAGGGTCGGGATTTCTCCTTTTGGTGTCAAATAACTCTTTCGAAGAGTCACTTTATATGACTATATAAAAGAGTCGGGGAAAAGTATCATAGAGAGTCTTTGTGACCCCTATATTCCTCATGATTTGAAAAAGTAAATTCAGAGTCGGGATTTTTCCTTTTTGGTGTCGAAATAACTCTTTCGAAAGAGTACTTTTATATGATATTGAAAAGTGTCAGGAAAGAGTATCAGGGAGATCTCTTGACCCTTTTGATCCTCATGATCGCAAAAGTACAATCAGGGTCGGTATTTCTCCTTTTTGTTGTCACAAATATCTTTCGAAGAGTCATTTTATATTGACTATTAAAAAGAGTCGGGAAAAAGTATCATAGAGAGTCTTTGTGAACCCCTATAATCCTCATGATTGAAAAGTAACATTCAGAGTCGGGATTTTTCCTTTTTGGTGTTGAATAACTCTTTCGAAGAGTCAGTGTTATATGACTATTGAAAGCGTCAGGAAGAGTATCATGGAGAGTCTCTATGACCCTTTATGATCCTCATGATCTGCAAAAGTAACAATCAGGGTCGTTTCTTTCTTTTTGGTGTCCAAATAACTCTTTCGAAGAGTCTTCCTTTATATGACTATTAAAAGAAGTGGGAAAAAGTATCATAGCGAGTCTTTGTGACCTCTATAATGCTCATGATTTGAAATAAGTCAATCAGAGTCGGCCATGTCTCTTTTCTGGTGTCTAAGTAACTCTTCGAAGATTCACTTTTATATGACTAGTATGAAAAGTGTTCGGAAAGGGTATCATGGAGAGTCTTTGTGACCCTTAAATCCTCATGAGGATCGAAAAAGTAACAATCAGGGTCGGATTCTCTCTTTTTGGTGTCCAATAACTCTTTCGAAGAGTCACTTTATATGACTTTAAGAGTCGGGGAAAAGTATCATAGAGAGTCTTTGTGACCCCCTATTTCCTCATGATTTGAAAAAGTACATTCAGAGTCGGGATTTCTCCTTTTTGGTGTCGAAATAACTCTTTCGAAGAGTCACTTTTTATGACTATTGAAAAGTGTCAGAGAAGAGTATCATGGAGAAATTCTTTGACCTTTTTATAATCCTCATGATCGCCAAAAAGTAACAATCAGGGTCGGTATTTCTCCTTTTGGTGTCCAAATAACTCTTTCGAAGAGTCACTTATTAACTATTATCTAGACTATACAAAGAGTGGGAATAAGTAATCAGATAGAGAGTCTTGGTGAACCACATATGATCTCTCATGATTGTAGAAAAGGTAAAACATCTTCAGGAAGTCGGATATTCTTCCTTTTGGTGTCGAAATACTCTGTCGTAGAGTAGTAGTTATAACATGGACTATATGAGATAGTGCTCAGGAAAGAGTACATCTTGGAGAGGCAGGCGTCTGGATTCGAAAGAAATGAATGTAGGAATGCACTTTCGGGGCCCTAATTGTCATGGGAACAAAAGCGGCTGCTTTGTCCCTGGACAATTGGGCCCTCGAATGCATTCAATTCGTTTTCTTGGAATCGCTCCGGCAGGAAAGATCTCTTGACCATTATAATCCTCTCAATTGATCGGCAAAGTAACAATCAGGGGTAGGGATTTCTCCTTTATTGGTGTCCAGCATGATACATTTACTCTATCGAAGTAGTTATTACTTTTATATGAACTATTAAAAGAACTTTCTGGGAAAAGTATATGAAAAGAGTCTTTATGTGACCCTTTGTAGCATGATTTGAAAAAGGTAAATTCGAAGCAAGTACTGGATTTTTCTCCTGTTTGTGTTGTCCAAAAGAGTACTCTTTCACAAGGTCACGTTTTATATTGACTATTTAAAAGGAGTCGGGAGAAAGTAATCATAGAGAGTTCTCTGTTGACCCTATATAATTCAATATCTGGTTAGGAGTATCGAAAATTCACATAATTTTTTTAAAAATTGGAAATTTATTTAAAAATTTTTGAAGGGAAAAAACAATTTTTTGTTAAAGAGAGATATTATATGTAGGTACTGTTTATTGTACATTTAGGTTCCTTTGTTAGTTTGACTTATTCTATTCAGCTTTGGTATTAGTTCAGCTTTGTTCAATCCATTTCCTATTTGACTTTCACCTTTCTTCTCTATCTTCCATTCCTCATTCAGATGGTCTTCATTCATTAGCATTCCCATCTGGATTCTTTTGTTCAACATTCGTTATTACATAACATCATCTTCATTCTTACATCCTTCTATCTACTATTGTTATTCTTAGGGTTATTCTTATAGAAATATAGGCATCTTTTTATACACATTTATAGAGTTTGGTTCTTTTCCATTTCCTCTATAATTCTATTTTGGTTAATCTGACTTAATTTGAATATGTAAATTTATCTTGTATTAGTATGATTTCTGATGTGGCCCAGTAGCCCTTGAAAAAACCAGTGCACTACCAGACTTCATCAAGTTAAGTTGTATTTTATTTCGTGTCTTGTTCCTGTTCCTGTTTTTGAATCTTCCGTTTGCTGTCATCTCAGGGACAAACGTTCGACCCCCCAAACCAGAGTTTAGATGACACCTCATTGGAGTCTTCCTTATTTGACCCCTAGAGGAGTCTAGCATAGGGAGTTTAGATGACACCTCATTGGAGTCTACCCACTTGACCCCTCCAGGAGTCTTAACATGCATGACTCTTATTGGGAGTCATCTCGGACAAATGCTCAACCCCCCAGAGGAGTATAGAGGAAACCATATCAGAGTCTACCACCTTCACTCATACAGGAGTCAAGCATACTTTGACCCAACGGAGTTTAGATGACACCGTATTCAAGGGTACCCACTGCACTGCTATAGGAGTCTGGCATATGAATCCAATTCTCTTCAATAGTCAACAGTGAAGACTGAAGAGTACAGATGACACCTTAGAGGCTATGTGCCACACCACGTGACTCTTTGGGGTTTAGCATTTGTCCGAGATGACTCTCAACAAGAGTCATGCATGTTAGACTCCTGGAGGGGCCAAGTGGACACACTCCAATGAAGTGCAGTGGGAACCCTTTATACAGTGTCATCTAAACTGCCTCTTGGGTCCAAGTATGCTGGACTCGCTAGGAGTCTAAGGTGGTAGACTCTGATATGGTTTTGTCTAAACTCCATTTGGGGGTTTAGCATTTGTCCGAGATGACTCCCAACAAGAGTCGTGCATGTTAGACTCCTGGAGGTGTCAAGTGGGTAGACTCCAATGAAGTGCAGTGGGTACCCTTTAATATGGTGTCATCTAAATTCCCTCTTGGGTCCAAGTATAATGGAATCCTGTAGGAGTCTATGGTGGTAGACGCTGATATGGTTTCCTCTATACTCCTCTGGGGGGTTGAACATTTGTCCGAGATGACTCCCAATAAGAGTCATGCATGTTAAGACTCCTGGAGGGGTCAAGTGGGTAGACTCCAATGAGGTGTCATCTAAACTCCCTATGCTAGACTCCTCTAGGGGTCAAATAAGGAAGACTCCAATGAGGTGTCATCTAAACTCTGGTTTGGGGGTCGAACGTTTGTCCCTGAGATGACACTCGGAGAGAGTCCAGTATGTTTGACTCCAGTTGGAGTCAAGAAGGTAGACTCCCACGAGGTGTCATCTAAACTCTGGTTTGGGGGGTTGAACGTTTGTCCCTGATATGACACTCGAAGAGAGTCTAGTATGTTTGACTCCAGATGGAGTCAAGAAGGTAGACTCCCACGATGTGTCATCTAAACTCTGGTTTGGGGGTTGAACGTTTGTCCCTGAGATGACACTCGAAAGAGTCTAACATGTTTGACTCTAGTCGGAGTCAAGAAGGTAGACTCCAATAAGGTGTCAGTTGTACTCAAATTAAAGAGTCTGCTTTAACCAATTTAAGTGTCATCTCAGGGACAGAGCTGGACTCTTGTAAAAGGGTCACTTAGACACTTATTTTTTTCTGTGTGTAGACAAAAGAGTCGAGCCTGTAACCATGCATCTAGATTTAATTTAAAGAACAATAACAGATTTCCACCTCAGACGTGTTTTCTTGGGGTAGGACTGAGGGGGCCTTGATGGGTCTCGTGAACAAAAAAGCGCCCCCAAAATAAGAAAAATGACAAAAATACCCATCTTCTGGGGGTGAAAAACCTTTTTGAAGAAAAATCCCCGGGAAGGGTTGAGGGAACGTCCAAGATATACCCAGGATCCCAGAAAGT
>CALNVZ010002100.1:17497172-17510946 GCA_940671915.1 Paracentrotus lividus
GCCTTTTTTCAGAAAAGTGCGCCCTTTCCATCGTGAACCCCACTTTGAAATTCGTTCCGCTGCCTCTCACGACCCACAATCAGCAGCTAAAGCCTCCTTTCACAATAAGTTGGGTGGTGCGAACTGCTTACAACCGTTGCGATTGTTGTGCAACATATATTGGTGACCAATAGCATCGCAAACGATGCAAGACGCAATTGTTTGAAAAAGCCCGTTACGGCTGCGAACTGGTTGTTTTCGTACGAGCCCTTCTTAAAAAGTCTTTGTGAAGTTTACCATGGTTTTTTTACGAATTCTTACGAAATGTGCTGATAATGTTCGCAGCGGCGTCTGTAACCGTTCTGCTTTGTGACCGAAAGGGCTTAAGCCCGCGTCACATTTCCCATGGTTACAACGATGGACACACGTATGGTGGAAAAACCTCAATTTTGCTCTGAACAGGAAAAGGCATTTACGAAAGCATCGCAAAAAGCACCGGGCGATTTTGTGAGTATACATGACTGTTTCAAAAGAATGAGAACAATTGGGGGGGGAATAATTAAGGTATAACATCTTATAAAATCATGTCTGTATTTGGTACCCTACATTTTTAAAAAAAAGTTGCGAAAGGAGGCTGATTCGATATTACACACACTTTAGTTTTTTTCTTGGAAAAAAAGCGAGTGATTCCGGTGGCCACTATAATCTGCGCAAAGCCAAATATAGACCATGAAAAACATCGCAAAAATTTATTTCTTGATTATAGAAAGTGATCATATCTGCAGGATCTACAACACAAATGAACTAAATGCTAGAAAATGCCTGATGTTCCTCCTTTATAGAAATATTGAATACTATTATTTGTGATTTATTTTTCATAATTAAACGAAACAAATTTCCACATGTACTCATTTTATTTGATACAGCTGTATAATTAGCAATCTTAAAACTAACCTTGACCATCGGGGTGTTTTTCAGGCCTTCGCCAGCAACTTTCGATGCATCGCAAAATCATTCGGCAGCCAAACAAAAAAACTCCCGATGACTTGCAAGGTTCACTTCGTTTGAGGCATCGCAGCACTCGGCATTTGTCGCCTTACGACAGGGAATGCGAGGGAAACGAACCCGCCCGATTGAATCTGTTTTGAATGGCACACGACGTCGTGACGCTTTTCAATGCATCATGTAGCCATCGAAGTTAGTATGATGACACAAAAATTGTTTTGTGGAAATGGAGAAGAATTTATTGTTTTCCTTGCTCATTTTTCTTTGCTTCACCTATGTCTGGTATATTAGTCATAATTCTCATTTACATTAGTGATTGATTGGTTTTGAAGCGTCATCTTTCAACCTTATTTCTTTCAGAATGATGAACAATGAAATGGAAATATGTAATTTCAAAAATCCTTTCTGTCGAGCTGAAGGGCAATTAATTTTTCTCCTCAGGCTTCATTTCATCCATCATGCAGAATTTAATAACTTTAACTTGACTACATAAAACATGATTATGACAATCATATTCATGGTGTATCTAGATATGGTGTGTGGCGTGATGGTCCATAGATGGTGGTGGGCAGTTGTGAGATATGTTGGCTGATGGGGGTGAAGATAATAATTTTGATCTTAGTGGAGGATGGGATAGTATGAGTTTGGTAGGGGTTGGTAGATTTGCTGGTGATTACTGATGATGATGATGATGATGATGATGATGAAGATGGCGGGGATGATGCTGGTGGTGGTTGTGATTATCAGAGATAATGAAGATGACGAGGTAATTGTAAGGTAGTGAACAGCCCTCCACTCACACCTCATCATCATCATCATATAATATCATTGACATTTTTTGCTCATTATACGATGATTTAAGTGTTAAAGTAAGTTCTAAAATAAACCCTTTTAACTACATTTTTGTCTTCTGTCCAAAGTAACTTTGGACAGAATTGATTTTGGACAAAAATTGCAAATCATTTTCTCTGAAAAAGAAAAATAAGTAAAATTGGGTGACATTCTAAACATAATAAATGTACAATATCTTGTGTTGTTGATTTTTAACCTCCTGATTTTCCTGGAACTGTTTCAGATTAATCTGGAACTGTCTCTGGTTGCTGATGTTATCAAAGTATTTTCTTTTCTCAGTTCTGTGTTACTCAGCTATCTTCTTCCTCCTCTCCCTACCGTGGGGGCATGTTTAATTCAATTGGAGTCAAAGACAATACAAATATAGCTCTACAGTACAGTGTGTTTTGTTCCGATAAATTATGATCAGCTATTGAATTTCCCGCGGTCTGCATCTGGTGAAGATTTTTTGTACAATAAGGAGGTCACGTGATGTTTTCTTCAATAAACATATAAGCCCATGCGCAAACATAATTAGGTCTCTATTGCCCAAGAAATTAGCCACACAGGAAGTATTTAATTCGGAATCTTGATTGCGCCTGCGATGACCAAACGACGTCCTTTGACATTCGTGTCTCCTTCGGGTAAACTTCGTATTACAAATTCACATCTTCGTATACCCTTCGCGTGTGTTCAAAGTGCGTCGTGTACCTTCTAAACTTTGCGCGAACCTTAAAAGTGACCCTTCGTATATTCATCGCAGCTGAACATCGGGACAGTGTGACGCCAGCCTTTAAAGTACACTTGATGTATGATTTTCAGCACACCGTTTCGTATTTAATTAGTAAGTTCATGATATTGCTGGTTTGGCCCAAGGCGGTCCTTCTTTTTCCTTGTTGGCATCTGAAACTCGGTTTGGAGCCAAAAGGACTTTTACGGAATACCGTTTACACCAGTCGTAAAGTCATTTTGCCTTTCAAGAGGGGAGTGATATTTTGTTTAATTTTTAAAGTTTTGTCGGTGGAAAACGGTGCTGCTCCCAATACCTTTAGCTGATATCATCTATAACATGATGCTGTTATCTGGACTGATCACA
This sequence comes from Paracentrotus lividus, assembly GCA_940671915.1. NCBI lineage: Eukaryota > Metazoa > Echinodermata > Echinoidea > Camarodonta > Echinidae > Paracentrotus > Paracentrotus lividus. The sequence goes on from CALNVZ010002100.1 coordinate 17,500,084, forward strand.
CAACGGCTAGACACTTAATTTCCATGCCCAGGTTGTGAATGGAAGTTTATCGAACGATTGCCCTTCCCTTCTTTTACATTAAAGAAAAGAAAAGAAATGGGAGGGGTTTATAGAGTGCTGTTGTAATACTGACCACTTAACTTTCGATTAGTGTATGTTCAAGAATGTATATCTTACGTATCAAAATAACAGAATCCTCATCAACAACAAAAATAAAACAACAACAACAAACTGACCTTAAACATGTATGAGTAATACAATTTGGAATCGTCCAAACAAAACACAATACAGTTTGAAGGACAAAAGTTCTATCATTAAGCAACGCGCTCGTTAAAACCAGACTCCGCTGTTATTTTGTAACAGACCTGAGTACCAATGCCGTGCGCTGAACCCGACAAATACCAATTACTCATCAGCCTCTACTTGCCATTTATTCCCAATTTTCACTCTGATATATATATTATATATTATATATATATATATATATTATATATATATATATTATATATATATATATAGGGGGAGAAATGTACAAAATGGAATATTTCGGCAACTGGGCAAATTTGGATACCTGAGACTATCTCGAAACAGACGCTTTATGAGAATAAGAATTGGGAAAGTGAAAATATTTTTAACCTGCAATGAAAGTAGGTGAAGGTTGTCTACTTTGGGCAAAGGAACCCCCATGATATTGGCACTTGAGGTGAGGATTTTGAATCAATCAAATTACAATTTACTTTTCTTCTCAACGGCTACCTCACCTCTTTCCCCTTGTTTTAAATTTTTATTTTATTCTGTTTGCTTAACTACTTGGTCCCTCTATAATGCTATCATGATTAATATGACATTCCATTTCTCTTAAATCATAAATGAAATGAAAGGCCAACGTAGCATGCACAGTGGAGTTTAAAGCAGAGAGATCAAGGGACAGACAAAATGTGAGAGGTTGTGAGTCGGAAAGTTATAAATAAGTTGTGTCTTTTACCTTGGCGAAAAAATAGTGTTTTTTGTTGGTCTTTCTCTTTCTTTTTGTCTTGAAAATGGATTGCTCTGATCTTAATGAACGAATGTGAGGAAAGAGACAGTGGCAGAGAATTGGAAACCAGGCATACACTTGGAGCCTAGCACCCTGTTCATACATAAAAGGTGCAGATTGGAAAAAAGATGTAGAAACTGAGATACCAACACAGTCTTCATGGTCTTAGGGGCTAACAAGCTGTTCATATCTGAAAGATGACGCTATGTGATAACATGATGCGCCTTATATAAAGACTCAAATATTAAAGTTACATCTGAGTGTAATGACCATATCAATATCCAAATTGCATGATATTCAAAGCACTGCAATCAAAGCTTGAAAAAAAGGTTATTAATCATAAATATGTATCAAAAGTTAAGGCACATAAGCAAAGTACTTTTTAAACCGTAGACAAATTTGGTGGAAAATAAATATAATTGAGACTATATTATTTCTCATATTTCATATCCCCCCAATCATTTTTATGTTATACATCACTTTGCATGGCATGTTATAGATCTCAACAAAAATCCCCCATCGACCCATGTGAACGGTTCCTCTCATTAATCATGTATAAATCATTTCCAATGAGTAATGCATGTGTATAATATCTGATAATTGGTTTAGCATTGATGTGAAAGGGGCGCCAATCGGCTGGGCACTGCCCCCAATTTCCTCCCAAGTCTTTGCAGCCATCCGCCCGAGACGAGTCGCCTGCTTAGGATCGCCTCATCGGAACTTTGTAAAAATCAATTTCGATTAGGACTAATTTGCTCAGAAACAGCCTCAACAGGTGCTATTAAAAATGTTTGCTTATTCATTCATTATGCATGCACCTATGGGTGTTTTACGTTCTCAATTTAAGATTTTCAACGGTGGTTTGTTTTTTGTTTTGTTTGTTTGTTTTTTTTTTGTTAGTTTAGTTTAGTTTTGTTTGTTTGTTTGTTTGTTTGTTTTTGTTTTTTGTTTTGTTTTTGGGGGGATGTTTAATGAATTCCACGAATCAATATAGCAGACAATCATTGTGTCTATTATGAAAGTTTGAATAAGAAAAGTATCTTTCTTGAATTTTACCTTATTGGACTGAGCCAAAAATATCTATATCGCTTTAACAAAGTTAACAATTATTATTTAATTGATGTTATAGATAACCCTTTGCAGTTGCTTGGTTGCTAACTAAAAGGCAAAACTGTGTTTGTTCAAGTATAATCTAACTCTTTATCTCAAGCTAAATCCATGCGGCTCTTAATAAGAATATCCTTCATGTCCTTCGTGAAATGCCAATACTCGTAATATAGATATACATTGAAAATACACGGGAAAGTTATCACAGTTAATTAAACAACAACAACAACCAAAAAACAAAAAAACATCCCCAATAAAATTGCCAGCGGAACAAAATATGTAAATGAAATAATGGTCGTAAAAACCAGCCATGTAAACAACAATTAACATTATTGGTCCCAACAAAAGCGATTCAGAAAATTGACAAGGACGCTCATAAAATTACTTACAAAGGATGATTATAACCATTGTTAAGACTGTCGCCCTTGATGAATATCAACACATAAGATATTACACAAAACATTATTATTATGAAAACGTATTTTCTGCACACGGTAAGTACTTTAATCCGAGGCTTTAATTAAACGCCTTGATCCCTCATCGTCCCTTCGTTTAACCCTTCCAGTCCCCTCCCTTAGTAATATTCTCCAATTCTGTACCAAACGTGTCTTTTCATAAATATATCAGGATTTGAAACGTTAAATAAGAACCATCTGATCGGGGTCATGAATGTACCATTTAGATTCTGGTTTTTAATCGGTATCACTAATTTGTCCAAGCCCGGCGCCCAGACAATTAAGGACAATTATTACAAGCCCTGGCAATTGGCGTCCTGGTTTAATTTGACTTCTATTTTCGTTATTTTATTGATGTAATGTTACATTATAATCATCATGATATTGCAATGAATCTAGCGACGGCAAATGTTTTTCTTTCCAATGGAATTTTATAATAACGTGTATCAGAAAACAGGATGCCCCGCGACATAACCGATTGAGTAGATGAATTGATGACAAATTTAGAACTGGTATACACATACGTGATGAGGATATGGGATAATTATCTATCATACCTATAGATGCACAATCACAGATTTAAATTTTTTTTTGTCGGGAAAAAAAAATTTTTTTGGAAAAAGATTTTTTTGTCTATTGCTATACTTGAAAATGGTTCTTATATAGACCTACCCCAAATCTAATCAATTTGCTATTTCGGGAACAACCTTCATTTAAAGGGATTTTAACTTTCAAAAACAAGAGCAATTATATCAAGATTAATAAATTATATTGTTCCAACAGTAAAAACAAACTACTGAAAGTTTCAACACATGCCAAGCATACAGCCGCACCAGTACCTCTGTTGATAGCTCAACAGGCCGCTAGGGACAGGGACTATACACAGGAAATTGGTGTATGGAAAAGCACATGGTTTTATAAACCATCCGGTGTTGGTTTATAAAATTTGAGTATGAAAACATTGATATCTCGAAGGTAAAGCAAGCAATTAGCTTGCAATTTTGAAGAGATACCAGATGACCTAAGTGTTTATAATTATGTTGGCAAAATAAGCTAAATCGAATAAATGTGATTTGAATATCATTCAATGTTACTGGCATCCCTTTAATGAGTAATTACTTTGACAATACTTCTTGCGAGTGAAAACTGTGGATTTTCACTCCAATCAAAGAAAATCGATATTAATTTAATGAATTAAAGAAAACATGATAGGTGCTTGCAAATTATAAACTTTTATAGACTTTACGGAAAAAAAAAAGGGCCTTGATATTTAATCATGAAAGCCAGCATAGCCAGGCAGCAGGTTACTTAAATTATGTAACATCATAAGAGTTAATGCATTCTAGCACTCAATAAACGAATAATGTCCTGTAATTGTAACAAAAATAAATTTAAAAAAAAATTACTGGACCCTACAAAATGTTACTGAAAATCTAGCTGGAAGTCAGCTTGACCAATCCTAGTTTACACCAATAACCTTTAGTCTCATATTAAAGGGGAAGTTCACCCTGGGTTTAAATTGGGTTTTTAAAAATGCCAGAAAAATAAACGAAAAATATGAGTGAAGGTTTGGAGAAAATCGACCAAAAAAGGATGAAGTTATGAATATTCAAGTTTCGATTCTGTGACGTCACATGCGAGCAGATCTCCTATGTGTTATGTAGTGTAAATTCCATGAAATGTAATTTTTTTCCAGAAGAAATTAATTATGTCACCTGTGCGGTCGATATACCATCAAACATAATTTTTATGTTCATATACATGACTATATCAAATTGACACACTTCCTTTATCAAGACCATGACAAAAGGAAAAATTTTATGGAATTTACATACACAACCAATGGGAGAGCTGCTCGCACGTGACGTCACACGAATCGAAACTTTAATTATTCATGACTTTGCTATTTTTTGGTCGATATTCTTCAAACTTCACTAATATTTTTTATTATTTTTCTTCAACTTTTTAAGACCAACAAAATTCCAGGGTGAACTTCCCCTTTAAAGTCCGTAGCTTGCTAATGCGGCCGGTCACAACTCGCCGTACCATCGACGTGCAACTCCCTACGATGGATTTCGTAGAAAATTCGTGCAGCGAGGTACCTTGCAGGTACAATGCATATACGACGCGCAGGAAGTTTTTTTTACAATACCCTTACTGACAGAAACGCACGGAATCGCAGAAGTTGACCCAGGACCTGTGCGTGCATTGTACATGCAACGCAGGCTACGTTGGTGGCACGTGCCCCGTAGCCTACGATGAGTTGTGACCGCCGAATAAGGGTGCTATCTCACTTCGCGGAGACGTCTCCACGACAGAATTGAAATTTCGTCTCCGCGACGGATAAATAGTATTAGAGACGTCTCCGCGACAATTTGTGGGGAAAAAATATCCGTCTCCGAAATACACCCATTTCCTGTTGTATAGTACCCGTCCCTAGCGGCCTGGTGAGCTAGCAGCAAAGGGTACTGGTGTTCGGCTGTATGCTTGGCATTGTTTGTTACACTGTTTAAAGGTAGTAAATGACTTCCATTTTATCTGAAACTTTCAGTAGTATGTTTTTACTGTTGGAACAATATAATTTTACTAATCTTGATCTAATTGCTCTTGTTTTTGAAAGTTACCAAATCCCTTTAAAGATATGAGAAAAAAAAAGTGACAAAGAGAGAGAGAGAAGGTATTGCAAAAGAAGAAGAAGAAGAAAAAAAAAAAAAAAAAAAAAAAAAAAAAAAAAAAAAAAAAAAAAACATTATCCAAGAATATACACTTTATATTCGTGTGTACCTGGGATTCTAGATGAATGAAACAAACAAAATACATTCCTAATGAACATCTTACTATCCAAGGATATACGCATGTGATCACATGTTCCTATGAATAAATAAAAAAAAAACAAAAAAAAACATGAAACCCATGAAATACATTTCTCGTGAATGAATTTAAAAGTGACCAAAAAATAAAAAAATAAAAAAATAAAATACCCATAGATAGATATTTAAAAAAAACAATGAAATTACATTTTTTTGTGCATTAAAAGTAAAGATAAAACGAATAACATCCCTTCCTAATAAATAGAAATATAATTTTTATGTACAAAAATGACAAAAGGCGAGCAGTGGGTATTACCAAAAAGCCACTATAAAAAATATATACACGCGTGGGTTAAATTAAATACAATACGTTTCTCAAGAATGAAAATAAATATGAAATGCATTTTTCCGTATCAGGACATCTCCCCCGGAGGACAACTCCCCCGAGGACAACTCCCGGAGGGCAGCTCCCCCGGAGGACAACTCTCCCGGAGGACAACTCCTCCGCAGGACAACTCCCCCGCAGGACATTTCCCCCGGAGGACAGGTCCCCCGATGAAAACTCCCCCGGAGGACAAGTCCCACAGAGGACATATCCCCCGATTACAACTCCCCCGGAGGACAACTCCCCCGGAGGACAACTCCCCCGGAGGACAATTCCCCCACAGGACAAGTCCCCAGAGGACAACTCAACCACTCTGGAGAACAGATCCACATGGACTCGTTAATTTTTGCTCCATTTGCGATTTTTTTTTTTTTTTTTTTTTTTTTTTTTTTTTTTTTTTTTTTAACCGAAAATAGCCATTTATGGAAATAACAAAATCTTTGCGTAATTTTTTTTTTCGCGGGGGAAGGGTGTTTAAAGTTTGGCCAGCTGGTAGAGAAGCGCAACTGCTAATTGGAACCGAATTTTATTGTCAAAAAAGAGGAGAGAGAGAGAGAGAATGATATCAACTTCCAATTTAAATCCAACTGTTGACAACAGGAAGCATGATCTGAATTATGATTTTAGAGTATGTCAGGCCCGTAACTAGGATTTTTGCGGGGGTTCGAAATTTGAAAACAATGATCCTTTTGAAGGGATGCTTTTTAAGGGCGAAGCGCTAGCCGAAAATTTTGACTAAAATAACCCGAAGCGGTATATTTTTTACTTTTATGGGGTTTTTTGTTGTTATTCTTTTACAAACGTTGACGACCACTTTCTTTTAGCAACGAAAAAAAAAAAAAAAAAAAAAGGGATTTTCGAGCGCGAAGCGTCAAGTGGATAACTTTATATCACACCTCTTATTATACAAAAATACATGTACATAATTTGATACAAGGTTTTGTTTTGTTTTGGCTTGTTTCAGCAAATGTTTTAGAATTATAAATGTTTTCATCGGATATGTTGACGGATATACTGAAAATTGTTTGATATTCCGAGATGTTTTAATTTTCATCTACTTCTGGAGTTATTTTCATACCAACACTAGTTGCAATAACACCCTCTTATGATAGCGAACACACGGCATGAATGCAAAACTGTGCATGTGCATACTTATGAACACACACCATTCAGATATGAATATTCGGTTTGTTTTGGATAAAATTATGTAAAAACAATTGTCTGTAAAATCGTAAGCCCAATGACAATGATTGTATTACATTATTCTTTCAAAACTGACAAATAGGAAATGATGCTTGAAATGATTTTTGTGAATTTCTTGTTAGATAAATAAAAAAAAATTGTGTTCTCGTTTAAACTTTTGCGCCCGTTCTATTTGTTTATGGTGTGATCAATTATTAATTAAAGCTTAATTATCGTGGCTAGCCCCCCCCCTCCCTTTGCTGAAAACGACTAGAGATTATGTAGGCCAACTCGCCCTTCGTGCTCTTTTCTACTCCGGTAGCTTCATATCTAAGTTCCCCATTTAGTATCCTTCCTTTTTGCAACATTTCTTTTACTTCTTGCATTTTCATTAATTTTCCTTTTCTGAGGGACACATTTCGTTGGGGGTACCTCTGAATCTGCCAAACCTAACAACCTTTTGAGGGAAGGAGTAGCCATTCATAGATTGGAAGGAGTGGTCCCAATGGATGATTAGCAATAAACAACCATTCCATTCCCGCTTGTCATTACAGAAGGGTAACTCCATGCGAAAAGGACTGTAATGATTATAACAGAAAGACAAGTGGATTAGTAAATTACGCGATGCGTAATATATGTCCCCGCCGATAATGTAAAATTCCCATTATATCACGAGCAGTGCTATCACATAAGGCAAACAGAATCGAAATCGGGTAAAAAATGGCGAAGAAGTAGCATTTGGTAGCCAATGTACAATATAGGTCAAAGTCAAGGTCAAAGGTCAAAGGGTCAAAAGTCAAAATTCTGTGAAGAAGTTTTGTAGTCCTCACCTAGTGCTATCACATAAAGCAAACGGAATCGAAATCGGATGAAAAATGGCGACGGAGTAGCATTTTGTAGCCAATTAACAATATAGGTCAAAGGTCAAAATTCGGTGACGATTTTGTAGCCATCACCTAGTGCTATCAATAAGCAAAACGGAATCGAAATCGGAAGAAAAATGTGGAAGGAGTAGCATTTTGTAGCCAATGTACAATAATAAGTATAAATCAAGGTCAAAGGGGTAAAAAAGTCAAAATTCCGTGAAGAATTTTGTAGCCCTCACCTAGTGCTATCATATAAAGCAAACAGAATCGAAATCGGATGAAAAATGGCGAAGGAGTAGCATTTTGTAGCCAATTAACAATATAGGTCAAAGGTCAAAGGTCAAAATTCTGTGAAGAAGTTTTGTAGCTATTACCTAGTGCTATCACATAAAGAAAGCGGAATTGAAATCGGATGAAAATTGGTGAAGGAGTAGCATTTTGTAGCCAATGTACAATATAAGTAAAATTGAAGGTCAAAGGTCAAAGGGGTCAAATTCAAAATTCCGTGACGAGGTTTTGTAGTCCTCACCTAGTGCTATCACATAAAGCAAACGGAATACGAATCGGATGAAAAATGGCGAAGGAGTAGCATTTTGTAGCCAATTAACAATATAGGTCAAAAAAAAGGTCAAAGGTCAAAGGTCAAAATTCGGTGAAGAGATTTTGTAGCCATCACCTAGTGCTATCACATAAAGCAACGGAATCGAAATCGGAAGAAAAAATGGTGAAGGAGTAGCATTTTGTAGCCAATGTACAATATAGTATAAATCAAGGTCAAAGATCAAAGGGGTCAAAAGTCAAAATCCGTGAAGAAGTTTTGTAGCCCTCACCTAGTGCTATCATATAAAGCAAACGGATTCGAAATCGGATGAAAAATGGCGAAGGAGTAGCATTTTGTAGCCAATTAACAATATAGGTCAAAAATGAAGGTCAAAGGTCAAAGGGGTCAAAAGTCAAATTCCGTGAAGAAGTTTTGTAGCCCCACCTAGTGCTATCATATAAAGCAAACGGATTCGAAATCGGATGAAAAATGCGAAGGAGTAGCATTTTGTAGCCAATTAACAATATAGGTCAAAAATCAGGTCAAAGGTCAAAGGTCAAAATTCTGTGAAGAAGTTTGGTAGCCATCACCTAGTGCTATCATATAAAGCAAACGGAATCGAAATCGGATGAAATGGCGAAGGAGTAGCAAATTGAAGATTTTGATCACATACGGACGCACGGACGGACGGATGGACGGACGGACGGACACACACACACACACATACCATATGACACATACACACGTACGGAGCCCGTTTCATAGTCCCCTGCTCGAACTCGTTCGGCGGGGACAAAAACCAAGGGGTTGGCATAAAATCAATATATAAAGCATTTAAAGTTATGGGAGATGTCATCCGGAGGAGTTGCCCTTGGGGGGACCTGTCCTCCGGGGGAGATGTCCTGCAGGGGAGTTGTCCTCCGGGGGAGTTGTCCTCCAGGGGAGCTGTCCTCCGGGGGAACTGTTCTCCGGGGGAGCTATCCTCCGGGGAGATGTCCTTCGGGGGAGTTGTCCTCCAGGGGAGTTGTCCTGGGGGGAGCTGTCCTCCGGGGGACTCGTCCTCCGGGGGACCTGTCCTCCGGGAGAGTTGTCCTCCGGGGGAGCTGTCCTCCGGGAGTTGTCCCCGGGGGAGTTGTCCTCCGGGGGAGATGTCCTAGAACCGCATTTTTCATATACGAAAATTCCCATAAAACTTACAATTTCCATTAATCCAGTACCTGCAACGATATTCACTTCACGTGTCCATCGGTTCCTTTAAACCGAGTGAGTCAAAAAAAAACTTTACACCTAGAAAAATGTCAATAAAAAGAAAACCAATTTATGAACCCCAAATTATTTTACATATTCTGAAAGATTGACTCCTCCCGCATCTTCTGGTACCATTTTCGTGTGGTATGTCTTTACGCTTGGATGAACACAACGCTTTGTTTGCGAACATGTCATTTTCGAATTGTGCCAGAATGGGAGTAAAATCAAAACAACAAAAAGCTAGAAAAAAGCAACTTCATCCTGATTAAAATAGCATAACTTTTTAACGAAAATGTCTTCCGCTTAATAACTTGGCAGGGTTGTTGTTAGACATATTGACTACATTTTGTATGAAAATTAGATGGATCTGTGGAGTCAGGCATGAGTGAGCACACGTCAAAGACAAAATAATCACTTTTCGAAAGTATTAGGAGGCCTTTTTTGGTCTGTCAGTGGCAATTTAGTCTTTAATGTGTACTCATTTGTGCATTACTTCACCAGTCAATCTAAATTTCATACAATATGTAGTCAATATGTGTAACAACAAACCTGCCAAGTTTTTAAGCGGAAGACATTTTCGTTAAAAAGTTATGCTATTTTAATCAGGATGAAGTTGCTTTTTTCTAGCTTTTTGTTGTTTTGATTTTAGTCCCATTCTGGCACAATTCGAAATTGACATGATCGCAAACAATGCGTCGTGTTCATCTAAGCGTAAAGAAATACCACACAAAAATGGTACCACAAGATGCGGGAGGAGTTACTCTTTCAGAATATGTAAAATAATTTGGGGTTTATATATTGGTTTTCTTTTTATTGACATTTTTTTAGGTGTAAAGTTTTTTTTTACTCACTCGGTAGATAGAATATATAATACACTCCTCAAAAATAAACATAATCATAATATATATTCAATATATTTCTCATGAATGAACTTGATCATAATACATTTAAAATACAATACAACATCATAAATGGAAATGACCATAATTATATTTTTGTTAAATCACAATGAAAATTAATGAAAAATAGGCGTGAATATGTTTTGTCGTCCATTAAAAAACGTTACATAGTGTGGAGATAAAACAAACCAAATAAGAGGGGGGGATACGACCCACATTTTTTGTTATTTCTTTTTACATGGGAAAAAAATCGCTCTATTGTGGGCTCCATCTGTGATATTTAGACCGAATTTATTTTTGGATTGGTCATTGGGGTGGCTCAAATCACCCCCCC
>CALNVZ010002100.1:17520564-17530767 GCA_940671915.1 Paracentrotus lividus
AGAAAAGCTGATCGTGCTTCCGCTAAATTCGATAGAATCCGTCGTCTCATGGTCAATTTTTGATAATCTATGACGCGGAGGATTAAACCGCTAATCGAAATGTAGAGATTGTGAGTCTTTGATTCCGTTTATAAGCCTAACGAGTGCTTAATAATTCTAATTAATATTTGGTTCAAATCCCTTTTTTTTTCTCGACTATTATTGTGCTAAATTTTATAGAGAAATAATCTCTTCTTTTTTTTTCTTCTTTTTTTTTTTTTTTTTTTTTTTTACTGAAATGTTTAAAATCCATGTATATTTTTGTTTTTGAACTTTGAAAATTGACAGAAGCTTGAAAGCATAAAAGCAAATAGTTCTTTGTAGCGAAACTGGATTCTAAGTATTAACTGTGAGTTGATTAAATAAGCATTTTTCACGTTGTGTAGGTAAGCCCTATGATGAATAACAGCAAAAAATGTAATGATTTCCAATAGCATAAAGATAATTTTATGCAATATCGCCATTTGCAAAAAAACTGCAGTCTATGGAGGAAAAATTAATCTATATTTCCGGTCAATACTTATTATGGACGATGAAGCGAATTAACTTTCAGGGGGCATTCATCAAAGGACTTGTCGACATTTTATCACGAAATTTGTCTCAGGCAAATCAGATTCAGCATTTCAGTAGCTTATAACAGTCGGAATAAACGTCCGGACAATTCTTTCATGAAATGCCTCAGGCCATGTTTACTCGGAGTTTAGGTTGTTCGAACTATAAACATAGGGTCACACATAGCACCGTAAATAAAAACTCCCGCACAGAAAAATAAAAAAAAAAAAAAAAACTTCAACTTGTACAAAAAACTTACGAGCCTGGAAGTTTCTAGTGCACTGAACGCACAGATTAAACCAGAAACCATGAAATATGAAGCAGACAATCTTTTGCTTGTAGCCGCTTATAATATTTTTATCATTGACTAGCGAGTGTTGTTTGTATTGGTTCAAACGCTTATTGTCATGCAGTTTTAAATATCACGTACCTATTCATTTAATATTCAGTGGCCTTGAACAATTCAGAAGGCTTATGAAAATCTTTGCTGAAAAGGGCAATAGTTGTATTCCCTCTGAATGAAATTTTTTACTTTAATTGCCTGATATGACGACGTCCGTATAGTTGTTTGATATACAATTGCTACCTTATTTGTTGTTATGTCTGACAAACACGGTTTCTTGTGTGACATTGCACACACATAGGCTAATATATTGCAACAAAAGGATAAAAGGTATTGTGCTTGTCAAGTTCTCTTAATAATGAGTAGTCTTTGGATATCTAATATCTATAAGTACATTATCTCGTGATAAAGTTGATCTATTGGTTATTTTTTTCTCGACTGATTCATATTATTGAATTTTGATTGAATTGAATTGATTTATTTCTCAGTTTCATATTCACTTACATTTTATGAACTATATACGATCATTCAATATTTTAAAGAGGAATGTAACAGAATATAAAGTTTAACATAGATTGTTATGCAGACATGGGAAGACAGCATAAGCATGGCTTGATAAGCTACAGCCTACATTATTATGTTACTTAGAAAAAGTTCAATTATATATACTTTATGGCCTTAAAGACTTTCCGGGTGGAGTTGCATTTTACAAAGTATAAGTTTATTAAGTAAAATCTAAAAGCACACACTGTAAATTTCATCAAAATCGGATAAGAAATAGCAAAGTTATGAATTTCTTAGGTTTTGATTTTTAAGGAAACAGTTCTCAATTGGCACCTGATGATGTCATAGTCCCCTACGTTTGTTTGTTTTTTGTATGAAATACAATTATCAGTTTTGTGCCCAAGGACATAAAAACAGGATTAATCCTTGTGGAATGTTCAAGGTCACAAGTGCTTTTACTTATTCAGTATGAGTGATAGATTTTTGTATACGCACATGTATGAAAAAGATATAATAGGGATTTCACTTATAATAATATACAAGAAGTAGGGGACTGTGACATCATCAGTTTGCTCATTTTGAATATTAAAATATTCATGAGACCTGTTCCTGAGACTGCCAAGAACTTGTTTTACGAAAAAAATTCAATACCTAAAAAATGCATAACTTTGTTATTTTTCATCCGATTTTGATGAAATTTTCTGTGTTGTGCTTGTTGAATGTTACTTTACTTTACAAAAAATTTTTGATTTCGGCCCGGAGTCCTCCTGACAATCGCGGAAACGTTTCTGCGACTCGAACACTAAGAGACATCCCCGAAAATTTTCGTCTGTCTCAGAGATGTCTCTGAGACCACGTTGAGATTTTCCCCCGACTAGTATCAAAACCATATCAAACCCGTCCAAAACTAGTCTCAAATCCGTCTCATGATAAGTACCTTCAGATAACACCATAGAATGATGTGGTTTCTCACTTCGCGGCGACGTCTCCGCGACTCGGACACTCCAGGACGTCTCCGATATTTTTTTTTTCTGTCGCGGAAATATGAGACGGAGACGTCTCGGAGACGTCTGCGCGACGAAAAACATTCATGACTTTTTTTGTGATTTAAACATATTCTATATTGTCATGACGTCGCGGAAACTCAGCTCAGGAGACCGTGAGACGTCTTTGTGACGTCTCCACCACTAGTTTCAAAATCATTTCAAACCCGTCTCAAATTAGTCTCTAACTAAACACAACACAAAAAGAAAGTTCCCCCTATTTCAGATATCAATAATTTTTTAACCAGGAGGAATTTAAAAAATCTAATGTCCATGTAGGGAATTTAATTAACTATAATGGGAACGAATTTTAGGAAAAATCATCAAGTCATGCTTCAGTGAGCAATGGTTGAATACAAAAATGTCATTTTTTGAAGTTCGCAAGCTTAAAATTGCAACTTTGATTCAATGACAACGGACCCATTTTCAGATTTTAAACATTTTACACGTCAGAATGTATGTAAAACGTGCTTTCCAATCTACGGAAACGAAATTTGCGTCAAATTTCACGGTTGAGTGAGCATGCAGCAAAAATTGCCCAAACTGCCATTTTTACTTCTTTGCCATAGTATAATCGATCAAATATGATGGAATTTCTGTTGTGGAAGTGTATGCAACCAATATCCATTCATTCATGGTTGAATGATCCCATCAAACAACCAAAAAATAGGTCATTTTAGAATTACAAAATGCATTGCAGAAATTTTATGCACTAGAAAGCATCTAAATAACATTTTTTGGGTGGTATTTATATTCTTTGGGTACGTGTCAATGATCCTATGGCATTTATTTACAAATTCATGTTTCAGTGAGCACGTGAGACTGGAAAAGCATTTTTCTCACGTACGGACTAAAATTCAAATTCTTACTTGATTGAATATAACAATTCTTTTCGGGGAGTACCTTTGATTTTATTTTCATACATATCCCGATGTTTCACGCTTCAGTGGACACAAGATACAAGAAAATCATGAAAATGAGAAGAAAGTTTGGGGCTTCGTCATGGTTCAGTGACTTTTCGAATACGTAATTTGAATAAAGATTATGTCAGTTAGAGAGCAAAGTTTCAAAAAAATAATTCACAGTCAAATGGAATGGACAAAAACTGACAATTAAAATATACCAAATTTCACTTTTGTTAAACTTTTGTTAAACCTCTGTACATAAAGTCAATGGAGGAGGAAATCAATACCTGACAAATGTGAAATTCGGCCAATTTCATTGATGATTATTGTTAAGTCTACTGTGAGTTATGTCACGAAATTTGGTACACAGCTTCAACTGATCTCTAGCTAACATGATCTTGATTCAAATTACGTATTCGAAAAGTCACTGAACCATGACGAAGCCCCAAACTTTCTTCTCATTTTCATGATTTTCTTGTATCTTGTGCCCACTGAGGCGTGAAACATCGGGATTTTTGTGAAAATAAAATCAAAAGTACTCCCCAAAAAGAATTGTTGTATTCAATCAAAGTAAGAATCTGAATTTTAGTCCATATGTGAGAAAAGGGCTTTTCCAGTCTCATGTGCTCACCGAAGCATGAATTTGTAAATAATGCCATAGGATCATTGACATGTGCCCAAAGAATATAAATACAACCAAAAAAATGTTATTGAGATTCTTTCTAGTGCATAAAATTACTGCAATGCATTTTCGTAATTCTAAAATGGCCTATTTTTTGGTTGTTTGATGGGTTCATTCAACCGTGAATGAATGGATATTGGTTGTATACACTTCCAAAACAGGAATTCCGTCATATTTGATCAATTATACGATGGCAAAGAAGTAAAAATCGCACTTTGGGCAATTTTTGCTGCATGCTTACTCAACCGTAAAATTTGACGCAAATTTCGTTTCCGTATATTGGGAAGCACGTTTTGCATACATTCTGACGTGTAAAATGTTTAAATTCTAAAAAATGGGTCTGTTATCATTGAATCAAAGTTGCCATTTTAGGCTTGCGAACTTCAAAAAATTACATTTTTGCATTCAACCATTACTCACTGAAGCATGACTTGATGATTTTTCCTAAAATTCGCTCCCATTGTGGCTAATTAAATTCCCTACATGGACATATAATTAGATTTTTCAAATTCCTCCTGGTTAAAAAAATTATTGATATCTGAAATAGGGGGAACTTTCTTTTTGTGTTGTGTTTAGTTCCAAATCCGTCTTATCCCGTCTCATGACAAGACTTGCCACCAACAGTTTATCATTGGTTTTCGCGTCAGTTGTCCTTTTGAATATAATGTTAGGCCAAACTAACACGTCAATCTTGTCGGAAAATTTCATTTTCGATGATATACATGCAATTAATCGAATCGTTGTGGATATTTCAATAATGCACCTCATTTTTAAACAAATTTCGAACAAACTTTAGCTTCAAGTTAACGAGAAAATATATATATACATCCTCCGACATAAAACTCGCAAAGCCATATCAAATTCTAAACCACCTATACCCCTGGTTTGAATTCTTTACAAATGTTTGTACAGATCTGGCTCCAATGACGTCCATGCGAGACTACATTATTTGTACAATTAGACGCACGCTTCACTGACGCTTCATAGGGAAGCGTGCAAACCAGCGTTGCATTCTCGTTTCAAAATCCGTAATATTTTGGTGCGAGCAGAAACTCTAGACTCCGTAGTAGAATACGGGTCTCAGGGTTTCAACTTGCAGCAATATTGCATGCACTGATGGCATGTAAGACCCCACAGCTCAGATTTTTGCAAACGTCTACAAAGTTATAAACGCCTTTTTTCCGTCCCAAAGAGACGATGTTGTCAAAAGTGTTATAGTTTCCCGGTCAATTTCATTGCTTGTCAATCAATTGCATAGTAGGGGCATTCATTTTCGGAAAAAACGCCGATGCATCAAAATGTGTCCGTCAAAATCGTATTCAATTCATAAAAATTAACGATTGAGTTGTATTGATTTCGTATTTAAGCATTCTACTTCACTTAATAAGCATGTACATTCGGCAATAATATTCAATTTCGTCTTCATCCTGTCGACATTCACTCCGTATACTCACATTCGCACTAATTTGAATGCACAAAGAATGAAATTAAATTATTATATACGAATTTGAACTTTGCAACCATACTCTGTGTGCCTAAAAACGAATTTGAGAGCATGAACACGAAATTGTTTGACGAAGTCAGTCTGTCGCATCAAACACACGAATTTGAATACACATTAAATGAAGACGGATGATGAATGTATGAAATTGGCCGGAAAACCTATATTAACAAAAAATAATAAATGTCGCGGTCAGAATATGAGAAACACAACGAATTCCCAATGTATCATCATGTCATAAAACAAACAATAATGCATCAAGGGAAATTTCATCGGCTTTCTTGTCCTATCAACCCTCCCCCTTGATCCTATGCACCATCACCCCCACCCCCCCACCCCCCCCCACACACACACACATCTAACCCCCTTTCTCCGGAAGGATTCCAAGAGGGAAGTGCCGAGCCAAAACATGAAGGAAAGTTTGTTTCCCCTCTTCATGGTATGTCATCGCTGGCGACAATAGGACCGTCATCCTAATCATGAACCCCGTGAGTTATTTCTTCATATACCCGTCTTCAATCAGAATCACCCATAACTAGTCTAAAACCAGGGAACCCGGTCATTTTGTCATGTTGTCGTAAGGAGGCGGGGTGTATAATTGACATATTCTTTAAAATTTCTAAAGTAAAAACATAGATTTAAAATTACGACCTGAGCTTAATTGAGAATAAAGTCGTGTATGATCCAACCCAAATATGATTCTTCACAACTGAAATATATGCACGGTATTAAAAAAAAAACATTATTATGTCTTATGTGTTACTATGTCTTGCAGGCCTGTTGCGTTGACAAACAGTGACACATTTTGATCTCTCATTATTCAACAAAGTGTATTAAGTCGTCTTAGATTAGAATTCGAAGTTCAAATCCAATCGTTAACATTCAATAGTAAACATTCATAATTAAAAACTAAAAAAATATGCTTAATCTTAGATAATACTGCATGAATCGAACATATTCGTAATCGCATAATTCTTCACTTAAAATATATACATACTGGCATATACGCTAAAAAATGTATTATAAATTTTAGGTGTTTACTATTTACTTTGTCAACAACAAAAAATAATTCGAAAAATTTTAAAAATTAATTTGTACGTGTAATGTAAATTTGAACTTGTTCAAATAATCGTTTTTGTTTCGTTTTGTTATATATGTTTTCCTTCTAATAATAACCTAACTTCTGCATGCTTAAGCAATAAACTGCTTGAAAGAAATGAGTGGGTACCTACGGCTTTAGGTACATCCGAGGGACTGGGTAACAGGAATTATTGCATTGCCAAACATGCCCTGCCAAAGGACACTGGCTCATCGACTTGTTGTCGAAAGAAAAGACTTAGAAGCCTTATTTTTTTTTATATAGATTGATAGTAGAGTTTTTTATCTTATAGTCTAGGACGGAGGCTATAGCTAAGCATGACTAAGGAGAATACATCGCCAATAAAGGACTCATCAACCTAGATTTATGAACCCGACTTAGAAAATGTATTGATGACGGTCAAAATGTCAATCGCTGGAGGGGGGGGCGCGGCTTTCCGAGGATGAAAAAGCGATATTCATAATTTAAAAGAGTAACGAATCATAAGCTTTAAGATCGAGAAGTGTTATTTTTGTTGTTGTTTTGTTTATTTATAATTGTTGTTGTTTGTTTGATTATTATTATTATTATTATTTATTTTTTTTTTTTTTTTGGGGGGGGGGTATAGTCTCGGTGTGGCTTAGGGCTCGTTTTTTTAATGGGTAGTTAACCAAGTCATCTCTGATTGGTCTAACCTTCGCACAAAATATTGCGTATGCATTGACATACATGTACATCCGTTCTACGATTGACGGTTTAGTTATATTTTCATATTTCCTTTTCTCATATGATATATCTATAATGTCCGGTGATGGCTTGGACTTCTGACAGGTCTCATAGATAGGGGCTATCCCTATTTTAATAGCTTCATCCGAAAAGTCTCTGATAACTATATAGGAAAAACTGGGACGAGTCGCAGGAAATTTAAAAGATTTTTTCTAGTCGCTGAGACGTCTCCGAGTCTCGGACGCGTCTCTCACCTTCAGGTCACACTACATGTTTATATTATTGTAATTCAATTTAATGTTATAGGTTTTCCCGGCCAATTTCAAACATTTATCATCCGCTTTCATTTAATGTGCATTCAAATTCGTGAATTTGATGTGACAGACTGACTTTAGTCAAACAATTTCGTTTTTATGCTTTCAAATTCGTTTTTAGGTATACAAATTAATGGTTGCAAAGTTCAAATTCGGATATAGGCATTTAATTTCATTATTTGTGCATTCAAATAAGTGCGAATTTCAGTATACGGAATGAAATGTCGACAGGATGGAGACATTTGCGAATCTAGCTATTGCCGACATTATATGCCTTATATGTGCAAGTAGAATCACGCAAAATACGAAATCGATCACAACCAATCGTCTATTCTTGATGCATTAATACGATTTCTTAACTGCCACATCATTTCGACCATCAACGTCAACGTTTCTTTCCCGAAAGATCGAATGCCTCTAATATGCAAGTTGATTGACACAAAACAATGAAATTGGTCCGGAAAACCGTCAATATTAAAAATTTTAAATCTCACACTACAGGACTTTTCATTTGAAAATTGTATTGATTCATTTACTTATTACTTTAACAGGTAACATACAAAGCTAAAATTGAAAATACTATAACATTCATCGTTTGCCCGAAAAATTAATTTACTCATCTTGTTTTATTTTTTTTTAAATATTGCCCCGTTCAGCTTTGCGATTAGCAGTTTTAGCATTTATTTAATTTTCCTTTGTCTCATATTGACATACATCTATAATCGTCCGGTGATGGCTTGGACTGCTGCACGGACATCCATAGATGGGGCATCCTATTTTACTAGCTTCCATCCCAAAGGTCTCTAATAAATCACGACGAACTGGAACCACAGTCGCGGGAAATTAAGACTTTTTCCAGTCGCTGAAAAACGTCTCCGTTACTGTTTTCCTCAGATGGATATACCCACCTCAAGTCCGATATTTTATTACTCACTTCTTGATCAATAATTCAATTCTAAATTATTTATATTTTGAATTTCTCGGCCTACACTATTATTATCGATGCGTATTTTAATATTCTCAATTTAAATAAATACAAAAATACCATTGGGAAAAATAAAAAAAAAAAAAAAAAAATCTGTTTTCCTAACAATCTGCATTTATCATCTTGTTTCTTAAAGGAGAAGAAAAAACCCGTAAGATTCAATTAAATTGTATAAAACAGAAAAATCTAAGAAACAGATCAACAAAAGATTTTGAGAATAATTGAAGAATAATGAGAAAGTTATGAAGCATTTGAATGTGTAGGCATCACTACTGCTATGGAGATCCTCAAAACTGCAACGGCCCAAGATGTGTGATTCATACATGAAACAACTTCCCCATTACTTTTTACATATTTCCACTTAAAATTGCTTTTTACAAATTCTGTCAGTAGATCTTGGTATTCTTGTGTGTGGACAAGAACTTTGGAAGACGAAGACAGACATGTATAGACGTGTTTTACAAAATTATAACATAATGGACCAAAAGGAATCTTCCTATATACCAATTAGAAAAGAGAAAAGAAAAAAAAAAAACAATATTTTTTGGTATTTTCTATGTATCCCACAAATAGCGAGAGTTTCATTGTATTACGTCACATATTTTGGGTTGTTGGCCCAGTGTGAGTGCTCCATAGCAGTTACAGTATGAACCAGAGTTCGTGATCACAACATTCAAAAGCTTTATAACTATTCTTATTATTTATTCATTTTTTTTCTCAAAACTTTCACAGTACTCTGTTTCTTTGATATTTTTTTGTTGTTTTATACACTTTAATTGAATCCTAGGTTTTCCTTTTCCTTTAATATTGTGTCAAGTTTATATCTTAAATATTGCGCGGTTGAGTTATAGTTCATATTCCGTTTTCTCATCTGATATATACTATTATGTCCGGTTGATGGTTGGACTTGCTGACAGCGTCTCCATATAGATAGGCTATCCCTATCTTTAATAGCTTTCATTTCCCGTGAAAAGTCTAGTAATATCCAGGACAAACCCAGAACGATGCCGACATAATTAGTTTCTGGCTCCTGCAGTTGGATTAATGATCAGAAGGATCATCATGTTGGATGGAGCAAACTAAACGGTACTCACAAAAACAACATAATAACAACAAAGATGAGAGGACCGAATCGAAGGAGAAAAAAAAAATAGAGGAGGAGAGGTACGTTATGAAATAGGAGAGAAGAGAGGATAAGAAGAAGAGAGACAAACAGCAGTCTGAGGAGAAAAAAGAGAGGAAAAAAAGCATGGGATAAGGAGTAGAGGTACAATAGAGGCCTTGCGTCAACAATAAGAATAGAAGAAAGAGAGGGAAATGGAGTGGATTAGCGACAAAGAAGAGGGCGCTTAGGCTGTCAGACGAACAAAGAGAGTTGGGAGAGAGACTTAAGAGAGAGAGAGGGGAGATAAGAGAAGGGAAGGCCAAGAAAATGGAATGGAGGCATTGTTTTTTAAACAAGGAGGCTCTTTAATCTCTATCACAAGTTTTCTCTTGTTTTGAAAACCAACGGAGAGACGATGTTGAGAAG
>CALNVZ010002100.1:17539867-17585066 GCA_940671915.1 Paracentrotus lividus
CTTTAATTTGTTCATGTCCCCTACATTCATATCATGATTCAAATAAACAGTAACGACATTACAGTCACATATATGAGAGTTCAATTCATCAACTTTTAAGAGTTTTGTTTGGGGAAAGGCAGGAGTTACCAGGTGACTTGCCAGACAGGAAATTTACAATAAACAAGAAAGAAAATTATGGTTGGTCAATCAGGAAACAAAGGTTGACAGAAAACTCCCAGAGATGGCTATTTTTAGAGGAAAGAGAAGTGTCAATCAACAATCTTCAAGACGAGACTCCTACGATTTCTCGTAATTCCATCTTTCTATGTTTCCGTTTTTCTTACGTTTTTCTAACTTTCCCTTGTCTGGTGGCAAAATAATATGACAAATGAAACACATGTTTTGAATCAAAGTGGGAGCCTCCCGTTGCGGCCAGCCAAACATTTTGAAAGGTTGTGCAGTAAAATGGACAATTAGAGCACTTCTTAACAGGTGGTCTACAAATGGTTCGTTAAGATATTAACATGTTGTCGCCATGCATGGCTATGACTGCTACAGGAAAGCATGAGAACACATTCTAATTGTTTGATGCTAAAAATGTATTTCATTCATCAGAAAAGAAGGAAATGAACATGAAATTAACCCGTTGTATACTAAAGCCCGCATATATGTGGGCTGAAGAAACATAGAACATCCCTCTTGTCAACCGTTTATTTCACTCATGATTGCATGCACATATAAAGACCTTATGTAATTTAAATTATCTGACATTGATCTATTCAAGGCTGTCTTTGTTTTATCTGTAAATGAAAAGAATTTCTTGAAAGCATGCTTGACAATCACGATTCATTCGGCTTTGTGAAAAGTTCTCAGTATACAACGGGTTAAGAAAATTTATGTTTATAAAGAAATTATGAAAGTTGTACCTCAACCCAGGGACGTGAGAGGAGACCTCTCACGTCCCTGCTCAAATAAAGTTTACACTAGAGACAAACGCACACTGTAATTTCATTCCTACAGTACATATAAATGCTCTTATTTTATATAAGGAAGGAAAGACTAGTTTATGGAGATCTACAAGAGACCACATCTCTTCATTATCTGACATGTTATAAGTCACTAAACGGGTGACAAACATGACTTACATGAAAACAAGACCATACAAAGCCAAAAAGACAAAAACTGTTTATTATCCAGGTTCCAAACTTCTAAGGAATCCATAATTCAGTTCGCTTTGAGAGAGGGTGTACAAATGTACTTCACCTCCAAAGTCATACGAAATTGAAACATATCATAAATTCACTTCCAAGACTAATCCCATTATAGTTCAAGAAACAAACTTTGATAAAGATCTACAGGACCAAAGGACACCTAATGATCTCTGAGATCAGTGTGCCCCTCTCTCTCTCTCCTTCTCCCGATATGTCTTTCCAAGTCTTTTTCTACTTGTATCTTGCTTTCTCTCTCTCTCTTTCTCTCTCTCTCTCTCAGGAGCCAAGCTTACAACCCTGCTTGTCTCTTCCACTTTGCCATGATATTAACCTGATATAGTAAATAGTGGTAGTATTTTACGAGTTGTGATTGGTTGAAATGATGTCACGTGTCATTCACGTTTTTGTTATATTGAACGGTTTTTGTTATATTGAACGGTTTTTTGTTATATTGAACGGTTTTATCCTGTGTTAAAATGAATGGCGAAATAGATTGCTTTGTTGCGCTAGCGCGTAATAACAGTAAAATGCTGCGCACAACAATAGATACGCGGAGCAACAATATACGTCACAATAGCTTAATTAGCACCAAAAGTTTGGCAAACAGTGGCAAAGATAAAACCAGATTAGGCAAGGTCAAATATCTAGGGGTCTATTTACTATAATAAATAGTGCATGCTCTATTAATGCAACATTACTAACTATGTGAACTCCAAATACTAAATTATCCCCTGTGCACATCTGTTTCAACTCGGCCTACGGCCTCGGTGAAATAAATGTGCCCTCGGGATAATTTAGTATTTGTCGTGCACATAATCTAGTATGTTGCATGGTAGAGCATGCACTATTTATATAATATTTCTTCCTGACTAAAGGATTACATTAGGCTCGATTCACACAAGGTAAAATAATGTAATGACTAGCCAGCAATGCAATATCTGCACTAAAACTGGAACCACATGAACCTTGTCTGTTCTGCCTTGTTTTGGTACAGGCAAGGTGTAGGAGAACATATCTCTACAGTTCCATGAGTGTGTTATTACATTCTGGGCTCACCTATATTCTTGATAAATCTATTACAAAAATAATTCAAATTGATTATCTGTCAATATGACTTTCTCAGGGAGTCAAAATGAAAGTCGGTGGTTCTCTCCCAGTAAACAGTGTTCACTGGACATGTACAATGTAGAAATACATGCAAATATTCCAACACTGCAGTACAGCCTATTGAAAAAGCAAAGGATTCTTCTGGATGATCCAATGGGAAAATGTGATATTCTTTTTCAGATTCAAACATCAATGTCCAAGTCTAATTGCTTTGCATGTGAATAGGGCCTATGATTTTGTCTCTTCTTAGAAAAGGGTTAGACAACTATGCCTGCTTGTGTCACTCTCAAGTACTCTGAGCAGTTATTCTTGGGGGCAAAGTGGCTTGTGTTTTCATCTTCGGAAGGTCAAACAGCAATCCAGGACTCACTGTGCTCCTGAAACTCCTAAAGGGGCTTCATCATATTGCTTTTCATATTTCACCATTATTCCCCTCCAAACATATTATCATAAAAACTACACCCAAAGTGCCTATAATGTTGGCAACTGTCGTGCATATTTCAAATTGGGACCGATTCGTAAGATGTGGATCTGACATGATCCTCTTGAGTCTGTTGAAGCTAGGAGACAAGTTTTTGACATTTGTTTACTGCGACCCAGATGGGTGAAAGCATCAAGTTGACTTTACAATGGTGGTACTGCAACAATTTTCCATTTCAAAACAAACCACTGAACATTTCCATAAAAAGCAACTACAAAACAGTGTCAAACATTACTGTACTTCCATCGTAAATACATGTAAAGGGGGTAGATTGAACACATACATGGAGATTTATAGGCTTTTACAGACTCATTTTACTCCGTAAGCATATGTGAATAGGCCTATATCTTTCTCTCAATTTTCTTTTCAACTTCTAGTGACACACTGCTACATGTATATTGCTCGGAAGCACATATGACCACTCAACATGGGGTCGATATCGCCAAGTGCCCATTCCCAATAAATAGCTATGCTTCCCTGCTCTCAAAAATTTAATTTTGTTCACAAATCAGAAATGAGTTATCCTCTTCAATGAGCATGATTCTTTATATTGGATGAGACTTACAGAAATATCCAGATATTTAATACTTGTGGAGGCTTATATCAAGTGAAAAACAAAACAAAACAGACACTCGTAGATGAGCAAAAGTAGGATACAGAAACTATAACGCAGACATCCCAATTACACATGCATGTAGGCCAACATGTAATGTGTTCAACACTGGATCTTACAAATGACATCCATGGTTTTTTCAATACGCACAATCCCAGAAATTTTCCTACACCTCCTTTAATTGTGCTCATTAAAACCAACATGTAACAAAATATGATTAATAAAACATGAGCTGGTTTATCTTTACCCCCTTGGCTTTAACCGAACGGCTGTCACTGCTAAGACAGGGGTATGGAGGAGCAGACTATGAATGGTGGGACATAATTAGTGACATCATGAAGCGCTGGTTGTCATACCGCCCAGGCCCGCTGACGACCAGGAGTCTAGGTCAAAACCCACATGATTAATAATAGGCAGCTGCCTACTTATCAAAGCGAGATACGTTGGTTGTAGTGTACAGCAATGGTTTAAATGTATATAGGAAAGAAACTAGGGCAGAAAGAAGTTGTCTCTTGCGCCAAATAAAATATTTTATCATCAGCAGGAATACAACAAGAGAGTTGAGGGTAAATGAATGTACAGTACATGTACAAATGTATGAGTGATAAGCTTTGATTACAAAATAAACCTGGGTACAGTGTACTTATCAGATGTAGTTACAGAACCGCATCACAGGGTACACGTACTAGATCGTTAATACACGTAGGCCTGTAGCTGTTCAAAGAATATTTTAAATCTTGCAACTTGCACAACCCCTTCTAATTCTATATAATGTACATGAATTCAGAAAAACATATCTAGAAACAGAATGCAGTATCTGATTTATCACAATGTACAAATTCCATTATCTTTAATTTAAATGTGGTTATGTGGTCTACTAAATGTGAATATCCCAAGCTTTATCTGGGCGAAACATACATGTATGATGTTAGGGGCCTACATGTAGGGCCCATATCATTTTTAAAACTGAAACTTTTCATCACGATGAAATACAGTTAGGCCTACATGAACTTCAAGTTAATAATACACTAAACACACAGTGGTTGATAACCATATGAAAATATTTCGATTAATGATTTAATTCTATTTCTTATGGCATTGTAATATCATTTACCATATCTGCATGTACAAGTGCAGCCTAGTACAATGCTCATATAACATTACAGGGTAGCCAGACATAGACATTGCTAATTAATGATTCAATTAATAGGAAAGGTTTGAAATTTAACCCCCTCACCATTAAAAAAAAAAGAAAAAGAAAATAAATGTAGGGAATCATTGGTATATTTTACTTGAATGCATCTCAATTACAAAAAAAAAAAAAAAAAAAAAAAAAGAAAAAGAAAATAAATGTAGGGAATCATTGGTATATTTTACTTGAATGCATCTCAATTACAAAAAAAAAAAAAGAAAAAAAAAAGCTCAAAACAACTCTCTGATGCAGCCGCTTTGACGATTATGCTTCCAATATTTCTATTCATCAATCATTGTCTCCTCCACACCCATTATCTCTTTCTCTCTCTCTACATTTCTGTCTCTCCCCCACCATTTCTCGATCATGCTACAACATGTAGCATGCCTGTATTCAGTAAGCAGTGCAGCCAGCACACCCTGCATATATCTCTATGCACGAACTGACTGGGTCTGACCCCATACTACCACCAGAGATCTGAGGTTGGAGCCAGCGAGTCTGCCATCCAAGGCTGGTTAGGCTCCAACCCTACTCCTGCCTTTTATATACATATCCTCTCCCCCAATAGGCAACTGACATGAACTACATACATTACAGAAGGAAACAGTCACAAAAACAGCGGAGCAGAAAAGAGAGAAAGCAGCGCGATCATTCTCTCTCCCTCTCTCTCGCTCTTCTGCTAGGATATGTATGGATTGGATAGCGATAGAGGTGAATTCTTTATTCTTGTTCAAAGAACCATGCCAATGCCCATGTATGCGCAGGTTTAAAAAAAAAAAAGAGAGAGAGAATAAGTTACACACAGAATGCGTTTCTGCCCCTACACAATATACTTGTGGTACATGTAGGCCTACAGATAGGTGAGCTACAGCTTTCATGCAGTGTAGCTTCCCTGAATATATTAGTTTGAAGGAGATACTTTTTCATGTAGGATTATTTAGACTGCAAAATAAAAACATTGGTGCTGGGTTTGTGGGTCTGGGGGAAATGTACATTGACATAGATTAGACAAGTTAAAAAGAAAAGATGGGCAGAAAGAGAGCAAGAGAGAGAGGGAGAGATGGAGAAGAAGATTGAGGTAAGAGAGAAGAGTAACAGGAAAACCAATGGTGAAATTTGGGGCCACTTCTAATACCCATGTTCTGTAAACACACAGGAACCTCCTTTTGTTAGTTCGTCATTAGGACATAATAGGGGGCTCAAAACCTCTGGCCCATTAATGACCCTCTTTTCAACCACAGCCTGTCCCCCTTTCTCATTGTGCCAGCAAACATTTCAAAAGGACATAAATTCAAAAAGGCAAGCGCCTGTCCATTGAATCTAGGGTCATATAGGAAGGAACGGCAGACAAAATGGGTGATGGGATGAGTTAGAAGAGAAAAGACAGCCAGGGATAAAGCCAGCGATGAGACAAGATGAAAGAAGACTACCCCAAACCCAGAGAATGAGGGGCTAGCATTTACCCTTGATGGTATGGGTAATTGGCACTAAATGATTTAATGAGCCTCGCCAGTGGTGCAGGCAAAACATTTTCTTCAGGTTATTGCCCCCATTTCCTTGTTATCCAATAGACAAATTACCCCTCCAGCTCTCCCAAATTAAGAAGACAGACTAACCAGGATGCACATTTTTAAATCCTCTTTGTCATATCATAGCAATATCATCATATCCTAAATACAAAAAGGTCCTTGGTCGGTATTTACTAATATCCACAAGCACTCACTCCCTGTTTTTCAAGGCCTGGTTTGTTTGTTGGTTTTTATTATCCCCATCAAACACTGCAAATGATAATACAGTGTATGTTATTAGTATCGAAGGATGACTCTGTTGAGTTTAATTCAATAAAGGTTTACCAAAATAAGAATAATTGCTCATTCCAACTACGTAACATTAACTGCAGGCCATTATCAACAACAACAAGGTCTTTGAACTAGTAGAATATTTACAAAAAAGAGACAATAGGGTTTACCTACAATGTATGACTTTCTCACTATGATAAAATATTCAAATAAACCATACATGTAAGCCTACAAAATAAATGCCATCTCTTTTCATATAGTACAAATGATTTTTTTTCTTCAATTCTGATATGCTGATCTGCAGATCTTGACACAACCTCCGCAAGAAGGAATGTATCCTAAATCAAAAAGGGGGTACACAAGGTATCCGACCATACCAACAACTTTGGAATCCTATAGCATCCTGCGCCCTGACAGAAGAAAGGAAAACCAAACCGGAGTAGACATCTTGGAATGGGAACCTCTTGGCCTCTGCTACATCTCTAGGGCATTGACTTGGCAAAGAAGGTCAGTCAAGGCCCAGTAGGAAAGTAAAACAGTCCCCACCAAGCCTCTCCATAGCAGAAACACGCTTCATGATATATGATTTCTAGCCTTTCCAATGGAACTTCAAGGTACACCAAAGCACAAAGTCCCACAGCTACAAATGTAAAATGTAGAGAAAACCCCAAAATTTCTTCGAACTGTCTTGTGATGATATATGATTTGTAGTCTTTCCAATGGAACTTCAAGGTACACCACAGCACCAAGTCCCACAGCTACAAATGTAAGACGTAGAAAGACCCCAAAATTTCTTTTAACATGAACTTGTGTGATATATGATTTGTAGCCTTTCAATAAAAGCAACAGTAAATAGAGGTCCAGCAGGTCCCAAAAGAAGATATAGCAAATGTTTTGATGTGCCTGATTTGAATGTTTTGTTGAAAAGAGAAAAGGGTGGGGTGGGATGGTAATTACAAATATTAGGCCTACATCTAAAACTTTGACTGAGACTAGACATATAGGTGAGGCCTAAGCTTGACTTGAACTTGAGAGAGAGAGAGAAAAAATGAAACATACTACCCCCAAGTTTGAAGTTGATATCTCAAATGCTTCTTGAGATATCGCGATAACTCAATACATGAAATTTCACATTTTGACCTCTGTGACCCTTGACCTTTGACCTACATACTCCAAAATCTAATCAGATCCTCTTCCTATGGTGATAGTTACTATCCACAAGTTTGAAGTTGATATCTCAAATAGTTCTTGAGATATTGCGATAACGAACCAAATACATGAAATTTCACATTTTGACCTCTGTGACCCTTGACCTTAGACCTACATACTCCACAATCTACTCAGATCCTCTTCCTATGGTGATAGTTACTCTCCACAAGTTTGAAGTTGATATCTCAAATGGTTCTTGAGATATCGCGATAACGAACAAATGCGACGGACGGACGGACAACCCGACAACATGATTCCTTCAGCACCACCTTTGGTTGGCGGAGGCATAAAAAAGACGTTTCAGCAAAAACATAATTTGGCTGCCACAATATTTTCTTCAGCTTTACATTCACATGTAGGCCTATACATATATAAGTTCTGTCTATATGCATCTTTAATTTTCGCTTCACGACATAAAATGGGCTATAATAACGTGACGCATCACACATATAAATATGAGCATTCACTTGAATGTGTAAGTACTAGAAGAAGCAGCAACACACTCGACATGCATATTTAATGACATACATGACAAACCAAGGGTTCATAGAGAAGCCCTTCTTAATATGTTTCATGATGATTCTTCAACTTTGCAATAAAATAGCATTGAGCGTATGCATGCATTACACGCATTTTACAGCTTCTTCACACCCCAAATAGGTGAAGAAATACATGTACAAATGTATAAGTGATACATGTACAGGGTTTCTTCATAAAGAAGAAATAAATTTCAGTCCATTATATGTCTGAACTTGTAAGTTGCTTCAATTTTTGTTACAGATCATTCAGACAATAAAAGATTAACTTCTTATCAATACATACAAATGTACATGAATCTGAACAAATTTCATATTAGATGTTGTCATGCCTTGCTTACATGCTAAAAGAATATCATTCAACTGCAGGCATTCAATTTTGGAATTGTGAGGGTAAACATATTCCCATGGCTCAAGCATCTGTACTTTTCCCTCAGCTGTTGAGTAAGCTATAAAATGCAACAAAGGAAAACAATTTCTAGCGGTACCTCTAGAATTGTGATCTTCACATCAATAATTGAATCATCCTCTGTGATGATAAAAATGTGTTTGTTACTACCAGGAGAAAACATCTTAACATACATGTATTGACTACTGTATTCCCTGTTTTCCATAGACTAAATACAGGATCACCCGGTTTCCAAAGACAATGGCCCGAATTCACAAAGGTGGATTCTGTAAAATCCATGGTTTCAACCCTGGGTTTAACCTAGGGTTGGGGACCTAGGATTTTCAATATGGTATCACAAAGGTGGAATCGACTGAATCCACAGATCCACAATGTCATAAAACGTCATAATTTGGGTCAACTGTTGGTGAATCACAAACTGGTGGATCCGTGAGCCGTCGATTAAAAAACCCACGGATCCATGGGTTTTGAAGAATCCTCCTTTGTGAATTCGGGCCAATGGGTTAGTAAAGACATATAAGGTCTCTGTTGAGAGACCAAAGGCATTAAAGCCGATTAAATATATTAGAGATAACACTCTTTTAAATTCATAATGTGTGACCGTGGAAATAAATGTAGTGTTTCTACAACATTATTATGCCAATAAAATTTTAAGTTCAGTCTTAGGCTCTCATTATTTATATATATAATAAATATATATAAAGAAATCAAGATACGTGTAGCAACTTGCCATTTAGGCCTACATGTACATGTATAATTGAACAAAAAGGTGGGCAAGTACCGGTAAAGCATGAACAAGAAGTAAACATGCTCATCCCTCTAAATCTCTAAATGTCAATGACACAAGATCCGTAATAGGCAGGAATGTGGTGTAAATTGATCTATCCATGAACGAAATGAGAAGAAAATAGGAAGCGAGGCGCAGGGGTGCGAAGTCTGTCGGTCGGTGACTCCACCGTCCATGATCAGGTGCGTCAAAGAACTCCTCTCAAAGACAACAGGTGGAAATGCAAGTGTCAATAACATTGCACAGCATGCTACTCAAGAAGGTTGTGACCAGCATCTATAGTTTAAAGGGTCCTTATTTTTTGGGTGGGTGAGGAAGTGAAAACACAAATGTACATGTACAATGTATGTTTGTTTTCATAATGTAACCAAAAATGAAAACGCAATTAATTCAAATACTGGGTAATGGGGTACAAGGTACAAATACTAGTAGATTCTATGAATAATCAAAATATATCTTTAAATTAACCCCATACTCTGAATGTTAATTACAATAAAATATGTGTTACTGCCCGCACATCCACATCCATGTAGGCCAATGTACATGTAGGCCTATATTTAAACATGGATATATCTCCATGATTTAAATAACAATAATCATCATTGGAGCGGAGTTTGAGGCTCTGGCTAGATTATCAGCATGAAATTTTGGGTCACAAGGCCAATCATCTCTCCTCCAATTACCCAGGCAACCCCGCTGCTTCTCCACAAATGGTTTCCCTAAAATATCTTTGTTTTGGTTTGCATTACTCCCACAAGAGTTTACAATCAAGGGTTAGGGTACAGGGAGCCAAGACCTTTCTTTCTTTCTCTGCTTTTGGCAGGCCACAAGCATTGCAACTATTCTCAGAACTGTTCTTTGCATGGTTATGAATAACACATGAAAATAAATGAGTTGTACCTGCACTTATACGCATGTTTTGGAGCTTTTTGACAAAAATCACTGTATTATTGATTATAACATAAAAGTCCAAAACACTTGATTACATTTTTATAAAATATCAGATCAGGCCTAAAATTTAATAGACAGGAAGATGCACATGTTTTGAATGACAAAGAAAAGAAGTCATATGCTAAAAAAAAAAAATAAAAAAAAAAAATTGTGAGGAAAAACAGAAAATGAAATGAAAGGGGAAGGACTTAGCGTCGTCCCCTGGGTAGTCATTAAAACTGGCTTCCCTCTGCCAAGCAAGTGAAGCTATGGCACCAGAGTGGCTGTGCAACATGGCAAGGCTCTTTACTGTTTTAGCTGCAGGCTTCCTGATATGACAGATAAAATAAAATGGACGCCTCTGCAATCCATTCACTTCATTCGCAATAATACCTATTGCTTTCTATACATGAAGAAAGCATTCAATTTTAACACAAATTGTTAAGTGTACATTTACGTTTGCATTTGTACATCCTTTCAATTTACACTTTGCAGTTTTTTTTTTCCTTCATTTCACTCAATTCACCCTTTGGAATAAATATAAAAATTTGTTTACATTGAATTCTTTGCTTGTGACCCTCCAAATTGCAATTTTTTGTTTGCCAAAGATTTGTTTTTCAAAATATCAAGAAAGAAAGAATTGTAGTTATTCTCCTCAAGATGTTCTTTCTATTGACTCAATAGCTAACTCTCTCTTCAGCTATATGCCATGGTGTAATTTACTGATAGCTGATTGTGCTCATTGTGTTTAGAAAATGAAAATATCTTGGTTGTGCCACTTAGAAAGTCTCTGTGACATCTAAAACTATTTATTCACCCAGAAACTATAAGTTCTTAGCAGGACCCTAGCTTATCCCTCTTGGGGGTAACGCTCACTAACAACTAATAAAATAAGATACAGTTTTACAATGTAATTATTGATGATTAACATTTCCCAAATATTCTACTAACAAGCCATTCTGAGAAAATGAATTATAGACCAATGAAGTGAATCTCAATTTACATTGAATGTTTTAACCAGATTACATTTTTAAATTCCTTTTAGTTTTAGAGCATTATTTTCAAATTAAACATGTACTCACTTTGAAATTGTGTTAGAATAAAATGACAGTGGTTAGTAGTCACTACAGATGTTTTTGAGTTTTGAAGTATAGGCTTTAAAAATAGTGAGATAGATTTTTTAAAAACATCATGGTTGCACACAAGGTACATGTAATTAGTGTCCACCAACAGTTATCATGGAAAAAGTTCTGAAAGTTGCCAAACAGATAGTAATGGGTGCTTCTTGAGTAGAAAGAGGCGAAGCGTTATGAATGGTTTTGGACAGGAAGACGCTGGACCATGATACAATAGGGCTAAAGTCTATAAAAAGAAGGCGTAACGCACACAAGACAAGAGGCTGAGAGACAGGCCCATTTACAGAGGGACCCTCAGTCAGACCATTGGGAGTCTCTCTCTCCATGCATGATCAACCAGGGGACAACTTGGTGCCCGAAGGAGGCGGTGGAACAATGGGTAGCAGGGGATTGAAGAGGGCTACCCATTGACTGGTACAGGAAAAGCTCTCAACAATGAGAGAGAGGGGAGAGAGAATGACGGTGGAAATAAGAATGAATGACTGATGATGGTGATTACGAGCCCTGAGAAAAGAGGTAAATGGCAAATCAACGCTAAGCCCGTTGGTGCCAAGTCATGATAAATGTGAAATTTACCACACAATGGATAATGGCAATAATATGTATTTTTCTTTTCTACCGCAAATCTACATCTCCATGGCTTGGTTATGTATGAAATGTATGAGAGTAGCATTAGTAAACGACTTTGTTACACATTTATCAGCATTTTCAGCCTACATTTACATGTGTATAGAACTTCACTGTCTGATGGCAATTTCACATAAAAATAAAAAAACATCTTCCTTGAAATCGAATAGTGGTAAGATAAACTGTAGGTCAGATTGACGTCACATGCATGGCTCTATACAGCAAGCCTTCTAATTGATGTAGCATAGAGCAAGAGAGAATGTCTCTAAACCAAATCAATATAGTCAATTGCATGTGGATTAACCGTGGATAGATTCATTGATTGCTATTCTCAACACAGTAAGTTCAATCGAAGAGCGTCCAATCTGCGGGTGGCCTTCCTGTGTACACAACAACTATTACCTATGTACACTAAAAAAAACCTTGATGGTTGGACCAAGGATCGGTTGTACCAGTGTGTTCGACAAATATACTTGTATTTTTAGTATGGGGTGTAATTTTCCCAAAATATGCCTTTAAAAAACACAAGGGATTGGGCAGGTCTTACTGGCTATTTGCTATGTTTAAAGTGTTTGTGTACATGTGATACCATGTATCTCACAAACTTATAATATGCAAAATACACAATACATACAGGTAGATTTGTTGACTATTTGAGGTTACATTGTAGATAGAAAATCAACCATGAATATTACTTCCTTCTGCTCATCATTAATGAGCATTATTCTTTTTAGTTTTTAAGTAGAAACTACATGTAGCCATGGTACATGTAAGGAATACAGGGTCCATTTCTAGTACAATATTTGACAAGTTTTGAGCTCTTCTCTGTGTTTTCTTGCATAAGTCCAATGCAGTGCAGGAATCTAGGCTGTGTGTACATTGGTGGTTGTTCTTCTCCGTCCTGAGAAAGGTGAGGAGTGAATGGCTATATTCCATTGCTGTTCATGTTTATCTTTGCCTCCAGCTAACCTAGTCCCATGCATGTGAAGAAACATAAAGCCGACAAACAGCATGGGGTATCGGTTCAGCGTGGAACCATGTGCATAGGCCTACATACATGTGAATGTGCAGGCCAGCATTCTTTCATTCTTTCAATGTAAAGTGCAATGTTTCTTCGAAAAATATACTGAAGTGGTTACATGGGATGACCATGATGTACATAGGTATGCCAACACAATGTGGACATTAAATTGAAAAATACATGAAGAATAGAAATGTTAATTCAAGGGTAAAAGTGTACAACTACATGAGGCTATATTGAGGCCTACATGTAGGGCCTACATACTGTACAAAATCCAGAAACACAACCTCAGCCGTGATATTTAGTGAGCATCACATTATTTGTCCAACATACAGGACCTACAGATCTTAATAGTGTTGATAAAGATCACTAGATAATATATGCAGGCCTTACAGCACAAACTTGTAAGTTTCTATCATGGCTGAACCTCCCATTTCGATACATGGGACTATCTGTCAGCGCCCATAATCCGAGAAAATTATGTGCCTTACCGTGCAATATCAAGTTCAAGCAAAATAATGTCTCCAATTTCAAAACGTGTGAACTCGTGCGCCTACACATACATGTACAGTAAAGGTAGAAAAAGACCTCTTTTATCATAATATTGTCTTCCAAAAAGTTTGAACTTGAAAGCTTGAATTACCATGTGATCTGAAAAGCAGTTGCACGCAGCTACTACAGCAGTCATCAACATGTTCAAAATTTTTTTTTAATTCAATAATTTTTTTCCCTTCTATTTTGAATGCTGTATTTTCTTTCCACGGTTATCGCACAGCAGCAGCTGAACTCGCGACCCCACGACCCAAAGATCCGAGCAAATCCCGCTAGTAACCAGAATGAGAAGGCCCGAGGGTAGTGTGACGCCCGGGATGAAATGAAAATACTTGTAGAGTATGATGGGGACTACTCGGCTACGACCCGACAACTCTTTGCTGCTAAGCAAAAATGGAAATATGCTCACTGTTGCCTCTTCACGTTCTAAAGTATCTAATCAATGAATGCATTGAGTTCCATTTCAGATTGAGCCATGGGGGCATCTTCTTATTTTTTTATTTTAATTTTTGGGGGAGGGGGGAGGGTGACAGAGGAGGGTGTCAGAGGGGTGGAGGCAATCCCCATCCAAAAGTATTTGCTGATAAAACTGGAAGGACATTTTAGACTTCTATATTGAAACAGTCATATCCACATGATAAAATAAACAACATTGCTTATTTTATGACAGAGAAATATCATGATGATCATACAAGCTTACACTAAAAACATCTCTTATAAGCAGCACATGTGGTATTTTAACAAGCAATTTTTTTTAAACTCAGTTATTTTCCCTCTGGTCTACCAGCCTTGAATTTGGCTGGCTGCAGGAGACGGATGAAGGAGAGGTCAAGGTCAGAGTTTGTTGTTGCATTAGATGATGCCACTCTCAGATGTGGACTAGCAGGACTTGCCTCGATTCCAACTGCAAAGTCCCTCGTTTAAGTCTTCTTTGCAATTTTTTTCCTTTGCTTAGCGCTCAAGTGATTTACTACATTGTATCCCCCTCCCTCATTTTTAATTTTCCTGCCCACCCTTAATCCTCATTAGTTACACTCAATTTTTAGCCCTTATTTTAGACAGTAAGTTGCATTATAGATTGTAATGGCTTTCCATAGATGTTACTCATAAAACAACTGCAAGATAACAATGTATGTCACCTAGAGCTCACCTGCTGTAAATGACACTCTCCACCTGTCCTTGAACACTTGCGACATATCAATCTCAAAACCACTGACTTCCCTTTCACAATGGTAGCTTGTCAAACACAGTTTTTGTTCTGTTTTGTCTTGATTTCAATTCATAGTTCCTATTTGTCCTTTCATTGTTTAAAGACTTTTTGCCTTTGCAAGATATCTAGGAAAAAGATTAATAAATCTGCGGAATAATTAAGTACATGTATATTGACCATCATCGTATATTTTTGTTAAAACGTTATTATTATTCCGATTGTATTTTCTATTTGATGGTCTGATAATGAAATGAAGATGAAATGACGAAATAGAAACTGATGAAAAAAGTAACACACCTAACAATACAAGTGGCTGTCAACACTATCATTGCAACTCCATCAAAGTCAGTTTGTGGGTGTGGGCTGGGTTTCATCATTCTCAATATTACTTAACACAATGTATTGTACTATGGTTTAAAAAAAAAAAAATGTCATTCCTACAACATCTTGTCAACAGTGTAATTTTATGCATGGTAAATGTTTGTTCTTCGCATCTGATCTCAAAGCATAAGCCCTCTGGAAAAGAGTAATACACATGTACATTGTATGTGTAATGAACCATTTCATTTTGGGTCTCACTACCGTATTGGCTACCACAAATATAGCCTACTTACAGTACATGAGTTAAGTGAACATGGAAATTCTCGCAACTTCAAACTATATTTTATAACTTACAAATTATAAAAGATCTGACAAAATTACAAATTTACTCCTGTATGTGCTGCATGTTCATTGCAGCTACACAAAAATACCACATTAAACTGTTCATTGAAAATATGATCATTAAATAATATAATTGAAAACCGCAATGGTATGCGTGGGAATCATCTTTGTGATAATCATTCTTATTTTGTCAGTGTCAGAGGCAGGTTATCGTTGGAGTTCAATCTTTATCTCTGAGAGCAACTTGACATTACTCTCTAAACAACTCCTTATCTATGACTTGTATTAATGAAGCAAACAAGATAAATGGGAATGCAATTTATAGCTGTAGATAGTGGCCAACAAACTTCAGGGGTGGTTATTTTTAATCATTCTATTATATTTACAAAATGTAATTAGAATATAGTCTTGGATGAACATCTTAATTTCTACAGAGTGGTGAGCTACATGTTTTGAAAAAGTAGGCCCTACTGCATGAGAGGGAAGTTGCCTGTTACAATGTATGTATGCCCCTACACATGGGACAAAGTATTCAAACACACTTAATCACAATTTCTCAACAAAACACAAAACGATCACCATCAGGCAGATATTTCATATCGTAACATTTAACTTCTACATTTCTCCCAACAAGAGGTTCTAGTTTTTTTCTTTGCACATCTCGAAATTATTCATTCAATCAGACAAAGAAAAAAAACATTTTCAGCAAGAAGAAGGCAAATATTGAAAGAATAAGCGCCCATATCCATCATTCCATCATTGACGACTAATCCTTGAAATTTTGTACACAGAGACACAAAGTCGAGTAGAAAAAAGATCCAACCGAGGCATCTTCTCCATGCTGTCACAAAAAGGAGAAAAAACTTGCTGCTGATCTCGGAGGGGGATCTACACTAGGTGGCAAAAAACACGATCCCAATGCTTGTGTTGTTTGCATTCTGAAATGATGATTATTTCTGGGTGTAGTTATGTCCTACATCTTTCTCCAAGTCGAAGTAGGAAATGAATTACACAAAGGAAGTATTAAAATATTACAGCATTAAGATATTTAACAATTTTTTTCTTCAGTTTTTACTTCATGTGTCTTGTTGGTGCTTTAAAAAAAGTGTTTAATACGTGAAATATACCTTAATCCGTTGTTTCAATGAAATACAGTGTGGTAACAGATGTCAGACTCTAAACATCTACAGTGTATATCACCCCCATTGAAATAATTTCCTATATTCCTGCTTTCTTCCCAACAATCTCTACAGTCTACACATGCGCGGAATACTACCATACAGTACCTCGAGCTTTTAAACATGTATACTCCTTGTCAAACAGTCATTAAACTTTACGACGACATGATCTATTGTTGAGAGATCATCACGTCTATAAAAAACAAGCTTATCATGCCTGTACCATAGCCTGTATGCTATAACAGCGACAAGCTTTTCCATTCTTGCTCAAAACATCGTCAGGGGTGAAAAAAGCAGCAACTTGAGTGTGCATTAATTTGTGCATGCTAATTTCAGTATGCAGCACCTGTGTGTGTAGGGTTGGATAAATACAGTCAAATAAATTTCCGTATCGCATTGGAGGGAAAAACCAGGCATGGATGCCGACGCTGCTCAAACATTCTCATTCAGTCTACGAGTATATTGTCAACGACGCATGATGAACAAAATATCAAAAATATTTGCTCACTTTGAAAATACATATTATGCCATTACCTCTGTATTTGCATACTCTCGTCTAATAACTTTTTCGTATTTGTTCACCGAATAACTTTCCAACTCTATTACAACTCCAAGCTGCTCATATTGGTTAGGCCTAATATTTTCTAAATACATTTACATCAATATTTTAATATAAAGAATTTAGAAGAAAAAAAAACAGAACTGCATTATCACTATTTAGTAACTATCCCAATTTCAGGATTACTAATTATGCAATATGAAGGTTAGGCCTACATTTTTCTCTGAATATTATATTTCTACATAATGAAAGAGATTAATTATTATTTCAAGACCATTTGCCATTATTTGGACCCACATTGTACATAGAGTTTAGGCAAGATATAAAACAAGAATGCCTTGGCAGAGAATGACTTGAGGGGCTTGTTTAGTAAGCTTTTTGAAGGGCAGGGACATGCATGGAATGTATAAGGTTACACTTACTTATGACCACTATATAAACACAAAGTCCAAGTGTTTCAAGTGGATTGTGGTATTTAAAATGAAAAATATAAAAATTGCTGGCAGCCGAAAGAAATCTTTTCTTGTTCTTTTTTTTCCTTTTTTGTTGTCTCCCTTCTTTTTTTATTGGGGGGGGGGTGGATATTTATCACAAGGTTGAATGTGCTCATCATATAGAACCATACATGAATGATTTATATTTTTTTCAGTGAAATCCAACTGAGAGTACATGTATGTGAATTCATCAAATGCACAATGCAGGCTCATCTGCAAAAATGTTACAAGCCTATATTTATAGGCCTCCAGGAAATTCATAATCCTACCATATAATAAAATTTGTTCTATTCACAATGGTATTTCACTACTGGCAAACTTGAAACTCTTTACATCATTCTTGAGTTAGAAATAAATGCACTTTATCCTTTCAACCTTGCATGTTTCACTCCGCATTCCGATCTCTGCTCTACCTCCATTGAACCTTGGATTACAGGGCCTCTACACATTCTCACCTTCCCTCCATCTCCGTCTCTCCTCTTCCTCTCCATCCAGCAAATTACACACTTTCTATTCTCTCCTCTGTCTCTCTCTCTCGCGGCTCTCACTGGCAATGAGAGAAAACCTGCCCCGAGCATCTCTAAATGAAAAAAAGCACAGAGTCTCCTCCAAATTGTTACAAAAAACATACAACCAACCAAAAGCTAAGAAAAAATAAGAGGGAAAAAAATGCTGGAGCAATTTCATTCTGCCTGGCCCCACACAGCTCGCCAAAAAAGCAGCTCTTGTCAGAACATTTGCGACATGCAAGTCCGAATTAGATTTCGACGTGGGGGAATATATTATACATCAATCTTGTGCACTGGCATGGCAGAGAAAAGGCAAAATGGATGGATGGGATTGATAGCAGAAAATATTGGAGAGTGGGAAGAGAGAGAGTGAGAGAGAGAGATGGATGAGAAACTGTGTAGCTGCAAAGAGGCACACACTATTAAATATACACATACAAGGTACTGGTAGTTTTTGAACCACAGTGGACATGCACCTTGCACGAAAAGCCGTTCAGTCGGACAAGAATTACTGGTAGTCAATATACATGTATGTAAATCCACTCACAAAAACAAAAGTGAAACCTCTACAAGCCTTTTATTCACAAGTTTCGTTCTTACTCAAATACATGTACGTGTAGGCCTACATTTGCCT
Organism: Paracentrotus lividus; assembly: GCA_940671915.1. Taxonomy (NCBI): domain Eukaryota; kingdom Metazoa; phylum Echinodermata; class Echinoidea; order Camarodonta; family Echinidae; genus Paracentrotus; species Paracentrotus lividus. Next base: position 17,558,707 of record CALNVZ010002100.1, read on the forward strand.
GTAGATACTGCAAAGAGCCGACAGTACAAATTCTCAGAATTAGAAATGTTGAGGGCTATATAGAGTATAGCCTATACCATTCCAGAGGAATAATACAACATGCAATGTAGTATTGTGTTTCTAATCTTAGGTGGGGCACCAATTTGATAGTGGTATCTGGGGGGCATTTCATCGAAAGCTCGGACGTTTTATCCGACAAACTCTTATAAGCTACTGAAATGCTTGCATCTGATTGGCTGAGAGCAAATTTGTCAGATAAAATGTCTGACAAGTTCTTTGATGAAATGCCCCACAGTTTTTTCACATAAAAGTCTCTGCTCCCATCGAATGGATTTGCTTTTTGAAAAAGTTGATAACCACGGAGTTGGCGGAACTAAGAATGGGTATTATCGTTCTCAGCCTTTTACATTTATCGCTTTCCTGCATTCGTCAAAATACCTCAGCCATATCATCCCTTTCAATATTTGTTTCATTCAATTCTCTTTTTGCATTCTCCAATCCATTGTAACGTTCAACTCGACAAAGTGCACTCTGGCACCAACTATACAATCTTTTATCCTTTTCCCAACCTGACACTGTATGTGTCTTATCTTATAAGTGTATCAGATGATTTTTTTTTTTTTTTTTTTTTGTGTGTTTCTGTTGTGCATTATCAACTTGTTTACGTTGTACATGATTAGGGAGAGTACACACCATGTGATAATCAGCACAGGAAAATTCAGAAAAAACTTTGTATGTAATTATATTTCACTATACATGTACATGTATATTTCAGTGTATTATGCGAGGGGGAAAAAAGGAGTGTAAAGGAGTAAAGAGGGGTAAAGAAACAGAGGTTGAGTAAGATAGAAGAATGAATATTTTCCCCCATCCCTGCATTCCTGCAGAGCGCACTTATCACAGAAGTCAGGGCACTGCCAAAGTTACTCTTGCATGATTCGCTGTTTTATTCTTATTTCTATCAGATTTCTTTTTTTCATTACAGGGGGACAAAAAACACAGCAACCACAAAAAAGGAGGAAAAATGGAAATAAAATGGATGTGGGGAAAAAACGAACGAGCATAAAAGAATAGGACAAAAGACTTGAATAGGGAGCGGAAGTTCAAAGTGGTCCGTTGTAGCAAATTTTGAACACATGACCGACTCCAAGCAAAGAAACCTTGGTAAAATGCAGGCTGAATGCGAGGGGCCTCCTGATGAAAGGGAGAAAGAGCACGAAAGAGAGAAAGAAAGAGAGCATGGCAGGGGAAAAAAATGATTGTAAGAGACTCGGTAACAAACAAGCCCATGGCGCTACGGCGACGCCAAGGCGTAACAGCCAGGCTGAATAGTTCGTTCTTAACCATGGCTGCAAGCGCAGCTAAAGGTCAACACAATGTCTCCGAACTCAACAAAAAATGCATGAATTTATTTTGTCACATCCATTTGGAGAGGGAGAGGGGGAGAGAGCGAACCGTGGGGGAGAGCAATGCCCTATCAAGTATTGGATTATTCCATCCATTCTCTTCTCCCTTTTCTTCTCTTACGTCCCTTTTTTCCCTCCCACTCCCTCACTCCTCATTGCATGAGGTATGTGAACGAGAACTTAGAGCAAACTGGTTGAGTCACATCTTTAGGTCCATATAAACATCACCTGAGCCCATTCATCATTTCAGAGTCGGACAGGAAAAGAATAACAACATTTGCACACTGATGTCATGCTTAAGATGTCATAAACATGACAAACTTTGCCTTTTAGAGCGCTCCTAGAGTCCAATTACATTTCGGATTGAAAGAAGAAACTGTCACAGATAAAATGCTCATATTTTTCAAATTTTTTTTTGCCAGAACGGGAGAAATGGATCGAAAAGCTCTTTATCAAAACCCCCAGATTTATCCTTGCCTTCACCTCAAAATAATCGCAAACAATTTCATTCATTAATTCATAAATAGTAGTAAAAATTCTATAAAACATATTAAAATACACAGATATATCCTAAATTCAACTATAATAAGCAACAACTATACTATCAACTCACAATTGAAAATAACAAATGAAAGATGAAAGGCTTTGTACCACAATTCAACAGAACCTACATAGGTTACGTTGTATCTCCTCACATGGTTGTAAGCCATGATAGGATTATAAAGGATTTATCACCAACTCTCGTCATTAGCTGGGATACATTATTAGCTCTCCTGGAGCCGGGAAGGCTGGCATTGATAAGTGTTCTTATCGCTGACCTACTTAATCATGTTGACTGATTCAAGACTACAATGTACACAGTAAACATTCATGTCAGAGGCAAATAGTACCACGCTGAAATTGTCACTACAAGCAAGGATTCACTATGAACAGGCCCTTCATAGCAATGCGGTGAATTCTTTAAGGGGAGATACCAAATGTACATTTCGGCAAATATGTTTAAGCATTTCTCTATTACAGAGTTGACTGATCTTGTTCTTCTTTTAAAAGATAACCACCTAATGGATATCGAGAAGATAAAGCAACAAATCGAGCTCTACGAAAATATTCTTAAATAATATTATCATCAGCATGTACAGTGTATTGTTATTTGATTATATTTGATGCAAACATGGGTAAAATTACTTAGGGCCAATAGGCCTGCGGCCTAAAGTTGTAAATTTAGCATTTCTATTTAATTTATATGCACGCAACATGTTACTTTTTTTTTTTTTTTTTTTGTCACTTTCCTAATCATTTAATACTGTTTTTGGATGGTGTAGGCCTGCACATGCAATTGAAAGCCTGAAATGCACACGCACGCAACATGCGGAATTTAATATTTTATGTAATACAGTTGTAAATATTTTTAAATATAAATTACACAGTTAACACATGTTTGGTGATGTCCAAAACAACTACGCAAAATATGCAGCCCAATACTGAATTTGTACTGGAAAAGTCAGTGTACAACCAGCCATGTAATGTCATGGATGAACATTAACACGTACAGTAGGAGCCTCAACCCAAATTGGAAAACAGCAGACAAGCGCAAGCAACTTCCACTGCCCTGTGCACACACACAACACACACACAACACACACACACAGAGCCTCTTGCTAACCATCCATCTTTTCACAAGCCTCCTCAAATTTCCAAATACTCCCTCTGCAAATCCCTATGAGTTCTGTATCAATTTCAAACGAATCCTGCCAGTTTATTATTCTCCATTACAGCTCGCCCAAGTCTGCCATTTCTCCATCCATTGGCTGCATAAATAATATCACTCTCTTTTGGGTGCATGTACACTGTACATAAACCCACTATCTATAATGTGGGAGAGAGAGAGAGAGAGAGGAAGGGAGAGAAGAGAGGGGGGGGGAGAGGGAATTCGTGTCAGATAGAGAGATTGAAATAAAGAATGAAAGTGATGGAGAGGGACTGATTGCATGAGAGGGAGAGATTGCAAGAGAAGTAGAGAGAAGAAGAAGAAGAAGATGCATAGCAAGATGAGAAGAGAAGAAAAAAAGGCAGTTGAGTTGGAATGCCCCAGAGAGAATATCCATTTCTTATTCTATCTTGAGTTACCCTGCCACCCTAATACCCAGGGTATACTTGAGTATGTGGGCTGGGGTCAACTGGGGTCGAAGAGCACAACTGATGACCCCAGATTTTTCAAGAGATATCAAAAGGAGTGACCTTCCAGTTCCAGGCTTTCCTGGATACTGTCAGAGACAGATTTTTACTCTAAAAAAATGAAGCAGAATTTAGGGCAAAAAATTATACAGAATAAAACATTTGGAAAGAGAATGCCACTAGAAACTGGATATATTCCAGTGCCAAATACTCTTCATAACAGACATGCTGTAGACAGTTCCTTATTAAAATGTTCCTTCACTACATGTACATGTACGTCATTTTCAGATTTCTTTTATCATTCCTACACTGTATTCTTAACAAAACTTCCAACGTATTTTTAAAGCTCTTCTTCCCAATCACAAAGCAATCCAGTTTCAAACTCTCTAAAGAGGCTTCAAATGTTTGCCCACTGAAGGCTCTGAGAGTTGGTTTTTCTGCCTCTTTCTCCCCCTCAAAGGCTCATTCTCCCCATCGCCCTGACTCCAATGGCTCCACACAAATGTTTGTTTGATGGGTAAACATAGGGTTATGCAAGCAGAGGATTAGACCAGAGCCCTCTCTGACCCCTGGGTTACCTTCTAATGGCCTCTTTGGATCAAGAGGGGTGTTTGAGGGGGGTAGGGTGGGGTGGTGGACAGGGACTAAGCTTACAGTTTATGCACACAGTTTACTTTGTGCTGGAGTCTTTACATTTTGCTCATACATTTAGTGACAACATGGAAATTTGGATTGAAAAAGGATGGAACCGTATTAAAGTCACCCTAGCCCTGCTTTGATCAGTTTAGAACACCATAATCTACCTAATGTGACATGTCACCAAAAAGCATTAGGCCTACAGTTATGAGTTGTCGTGTTTTTGTCATTGCTCTAAAATATGCAAGTCATTCATATACAGTGATCATATTCTCTTTAGATTTGGTATCAATCCTTGAAACATGTATCTAATAGAGGGATTCGCTCTTGATTGCTTTGTGTGGACAACGATCCAATTAGCAAGCCTACAACTACAATACATGTAGGCCTACACATGTGCATTTAAATACCAAACACAAGATCAACAAATGCAGTATTCCAATAGAAGCAAAAAGAAATAAATATCAAATGTTCTTAGCATAAAACATGAACACCCAGTGAATGATTAGAGGAGAAAGGGATTCAGTTCAGGGAAGGAAACATTCAATTTGACTGCTTCCCAGCTAGGCCTATTGGCGTGTCAATTGTAGGTAAACCGCAGCCGGCCTGCTAACCCAGCCTATTACTAGGTGTGAGACACCCTGTCTCACAGCTTGGCTTGGTCTTCTTCAAGATTTCACGACGATATATGATCATCTCCTTGTAGAAAGAACAGATTATTCTAATTATCACATTCCTAAGTTCTGTAATCATAAATTATATTACTAAGTCTGGTAAAATGACAACATGCAGGCACCCTAACAGTTAAACTTCAAATTTTATTCACTAATTACTAAAGTTTGACGAGCCAGGATAAATTCAGACTAAAGGTACATGTATGAACGGAATTGGACATGGGAGAATGGTATCCTAGAAACGACATTAAAATTTAATGTATTTTAATTATATCCATGAGGAAAGTTCATCTTTATTCTTCTAAATATTTACATTTACCAGTACTTCATCCATCCTCCCTACTACATGTACTGGGATCACACAGAGAGGGCTAGCATGTACTTGACTGCTAGGTCAAATATTTGGAATACTGGCTTGCTCTTCGCTACCAGTGCCTGTAATGAAATAAACCCTGTCATATCTGATGATGCAAAATAAAGCCGGGGATTGGACGAAGAAGAAGATGCAATCCCTGCTACAGGCAATATGGGGGAGGCATACTTGTATCTTTGCCAACATGGAAAACAATGACCCTTTGCAGCATTCATCCCCTGTTATTAGTTATTTTTTCAAAATGACAGTGGTAACAATTTGTCAAGTTTGGTTCCTTAAAATTCCACACATTCGAAAAATGAACCAAATAAACGAAACAGTACTAAGAGGGGGAAAAGGTCCGTTTTGTTGTTAATTTAGCATTTTAACATGTAGGGCCTACAAGTGACAAAACTGAGTAATCAAATTAATCCTGTATTTTGTAGAAAGGATAGTGCATAAACAGATATGTGTCTAGCCAGAGTATTCACCATGATTCCTTTTAGTGGCCTAGATATTGCATTGGCAGGACAGGAAGTAAGATTAATGAAATAGTTAAGAATGGGATGATTCAGTATCGTATAAGCATTAACCGCCATTTTGGCACTGTATTTGCCCTGGGACTAGTCATTGCAAAACCTCTGTAAAAGTAACACTATGAAAGCCGGAAAGGTCTCCTTGTATTATTATCATGGCATGGTTAAGATAGTTTGAATCCTACTACTCCTAATTCTTGTTTGTATTTGTGTGCAGTAGCAGTGGATGATAACAATACACTATTTCTAATTCAGGATTATAATCTCACAACTTTGTTTATAGCATATTTCTGAATCTTTTGGATGCTTTGTTCAGCCAAGGAAGAACTATATAGTTCAGCAGACAATTGTACATGCCACTGCCCAGTGCATCCGAGCCCGATTCCTCTTGTACGGGAGAATCCATCTTGTTGCCCACTCCCTGTGCACTCACTACAATGCATACTACATGTTCTACGTGTACATACGTACACTACTGCATCGCATACTACACCTGTATAATATGCCTGCATCCAAAAAGAGGGATACCTTTTCGTTGTTGGCAAAATCAAAGCATGAAGCTAAGGATCAATACAATATTATTAACATGTGTTCTCGTGAGCACACCACACACCCACGTCTTTTGAATTAAAATAATAACACTAAAATAATAACCCAGTGCTAAAATACATGTACATAGGGAACCACCCACTGAAAGCACTGCACACAAACAAGGCTGTAACACCTCCAAAAAGCATTCTCCTTTCTCTCTCCCCATCCCACCTCTCTCTCTCTCTCTCTCTCCCTCTCCCTTTTCACTTTTTTCATTAAAAGCTCTAATCAATATGCTCAATTAGTTACAGATAATACTGCCAATGCATTGCTTCATAATGCAATTCTAGAAATACAGCTTCATGGAACAAGCGCAGGTATTTAGTGTGAACTGCGGGTTCACTTGTAGGCCGTTTTTTAACGTTCTCCCTCTCTATTTCTCTCTTGTTCGCAGTCTGTTCTTTTGATGACAAAAAACACACAAATCAAACAATTATCACAGTCCAGAGTTCAAGTACAGGACAAGTGCATATAACAGCTACTGGTGACTACAGCACTGTCCCCTACTTTAAAGGCCAAGTTAAAACCTCAGAGTTTAATATCTTACATTGGAAAAGGAAATGGTGAAAGGGAATTCTACCTCACAACAATTTTATGATTTGAAGTTTGAGTCCACATTTCTGCCCTACATTGCACATATACATAGAAATGTTTAAGATTTGTGTTACGCAACTATTATTCCTGCAAAGGGCAGTCCCTTTCTAGGAACATATCCTTCAAATAACTTGCATACACGTGGAAAAGAAAAGAAACTTGCCCCACAAATCTTTCGTGTCACAGCAAATAGCAAATATTATGTAGGCCTACGATTGTCGTTCGTACAAGTATATTTTGCAGCACATGCTAATACACATAGACAAACATAAGCCTGACCCAAAGCCTACAATGTACATTTTGTAGGCCTACATGAATAGATTCAACTTCTCTACTTTGGGTTCACTAACATCTCCAAACAAGTTGAAAGTTGATAATAATGAGACAGCAGATACCAGTTTAGACCAACTACAACTAGACATTCAAAGATAATCACTGCTAAAATCTATATAAATGTATAAAGAATGAAAGGGAAAAAAATGGACGACATAAATTTGTGAAGAGAGCAAGATGTACATGTAGGGCTAGTATGTACATGTATTTACTGCCCCTCGATACTGTCAACCTTTTCTTTGTAGGACCTTCAGCAAAAGTATGTCTTGAGTTTGGGCATATCCCTTTGGTCAATATTTGCCGTTCCGAGTTGGGCCTTGAGAGCCTTCAGTGCAGAGGGAGTATTAAGAGTTAGCATGTCAAGTTATAAAGTCCGGATGTATAATACCACACTTTTAATACAGAGTCGGTTATTTCACTGTAGGGTAGTGGTGGTGGGGGGGGGGGGGAGTGTTACGCGAGATGAGAAACAGTGATTTATACAAAAATACATGCATGCTTATTTAAAGTCATGAATGTACACATAAACCATAGGCACAGGCCTTCAATGTCTTCTGCATCAACTATTACACACACATACACACTGACACACATGCTCAATATTCTTCCAATCTTATCCTAACCTGAAAGTGACATTTTTGGGTGAATGGAAAAAACTGGAGAGTGGTAATTTACAAGGCCGCAAAAAAATGACATTTACAGGGCAGAATATCTCATACAATCTTTAGCAGATGTTGCCCAATTAGTGCAAAAATAGCATACCACTAGATGAAGCTGCCAAGTGCACATTCCATGTTCTACATGTACAATGCATATACTTCATGTTTCTTGATGCCCTGATATATGTATTTATGTACAGGGATAGACTTAATTAATAAACATGCACTAGCCGTGGCCAGCTTGAGCACAATATGACCCAAACGTATTGATCTAGGCACACTGTAATGAGAAACGACATTGCAACTACAGGATCAGCTTCAGAGAGCTTACAACGAACGAAGATGCCTTCGCTTTCCCTTGGCAAATTCATCAGAAATCAATCCCCACTATCTTCTTATTCTCTCACTCTCCCTTCTTCTTTTTCACCCTCCCTCCCTCTCTCTCTCTCTCGCTCTCCATCCATCCTCGCCAGTCACTAGGTCATAACCATTGCATACTATGCAAGCGATAAACTGCTGTACTACGTTCGTTTGTCCTCCTAGCATCTGTAGATGAATTGAAGTGAACAAGCTTCGCTCAACTGAGCGTGCATTTGCATGTTACAGTTAGGCATAATCTAATCATCGTTCAGGGGAAACCAAGACAACACTTAGATGGCGTAGTAGTGCATTGCAAGGTACTTCTTTGTCATTCTCAATATGGATATCATTTATTACATTTCATCCAGGGTTCTTGCAACCTTGAGGTAGGCACTAATATCAGTTATTTATATCCTACGTGCCCTCACAAAGAAAAATATGCTGTTATCGTTGATGAAATTCTTATGTTTGGGTTGTCGTTCAACATAATAAATTGTTGTCCTTTTCTACCCATCACTCTATCTATCCTAATCATCTTTCTATCCCTCTCCCTCTCTTTCTCTCTCTTACAGTGCCTTCGATGCAAGTATCATCTGTTGTCCACTAGACCCTGCTGGACGCCAGCTCTCCTCAATCAATGCATTATCCACCGCATAATAACAGCCTCATTAGTTTGGGCACCAGGGGAGTTTGGACTTCCAAAGGAGGGCTAGCCTTTCTTGCCATCTAAAGAGGCTCCACACTGGAGCACAGTTGGATCAAGCTATTATGGCAGAGATGCACTATTGTGCAAACTCAATGAGCCACACACTGGCTCCCTTTCAATGCTATTCCACAAACTCACAATGCATTTTAAAGCTGAAAAATACAAAAGCCAGGGGAAAGAAAGATCCAAAATGCACAGCTACTCCACAGAGTCTAAAAAAAGTAAAAAGGTTACCCCTAATTCCTGGCCTATCTTCTGGAACCTATTCTTTACTTCTCTGTAAAAAAGTTGATGATGAGAAAAAAATTAGAAGGGTGCACTATTCACCATTGAGGCCATGAATCTAATGACTCCTCAAATACCAAAATCGAGACAGAATTCATGTTGTTGGGTAAAGAGCCTTTAGAAAGCACCCCACCCCCATTCAAACGTCCATTATCCACTTGCCTATTCAAGCCTAAACCCCCAGTAATAAAGGGGTTTCCTTTGTATGTTTTACTTTTATGTTGCAGATAAGCTGTTCATTTTGAGATAGAGGGAGAGTGGGTCATTTATCATGTGCGCCCTGTCCTCTTTGGAATGTATATGGTGAACAAGGCTGCTCAATACTAAACAATTTGAATCCCAGGGCCAGAATCAACAATTTCTCTTGCATTGTGCAAAATCAGCCAACAAAAATTGAATATCAATATGTATGCAGTATGCAAACAACAAGAACTTTGTGAGATGATGAACTTTCTTTATTATCTACATGTTCACTATTACATGATAGTCAAAGTGTATGATGTTGCTTCTCAGTATGTTACCATTTAAATTTGCTACATGATGTTGCATTTAGAAATCATAAATACAAGAACACAGTCAAATTTAAAGACTTCTTGATGATTTAAAATCTAGGGTATACAATGTGGGGCCTACTCTCTTTCTTGCATAAATGCATAGAACACAACCTTTTCCAAATACAGAAAAATCTTAACAATAATTTAGGCCTACTTGTTTACATGTAGAGCCTACATGTCTCGGTAGCCAATCTCATAATCAAAATTAATTCCCAAACAGTCTTTGTCAGACAGCATTGTCCGGAAAGACATCTTATGACAGGAATAACTCCTTGCAATTTACTTGGCCACGACCTGCAAGCTAAATACATTAGTCCTACATATTATGCAGAATAGTGGGGCTGACACAAACTACTGCATTATGCATGTGACACATCCAGCAGTTACCAGATCGCCTTGCCTGAATTTTGTTATAATACTTCTACCACTGGGAGCTCAGTGACCTTAGAGGTTCTAGCGTCACCGGGAGCAGGTTCACCATACAGGTGTGAGGGCAATAAAAGCAGTAATCAAATCCTGGGGCTCTATGAATGGGATGAGCGGAGGCGCCAATGTCATCCCCTCAATCCCGCTCATGAACATACATTGTCAGCGAGGGGGGCATGTGTCATCACATAGTAACAAACCACCAACCAACCACGGACGGACTACCGTACACATACTAATGTACAGCTAAATACAATGTACAGCAGTCACTGTAGTCGATGAGATTTGCTTGGAGGCGTGGGGGGGGGGGAGGGAGGGGTATATAATAGTCTGTAACAACTTGTTACATTTGATCAAGATTCTAGTCAGAATAATAATAGGTGCTGGCAGCTTTAATTGGAATTTTGTCATTCAAAACTAGATTCATATGCAGCCAAATGTGATGGTACATGTGCATAAAGGTGGGGGCAATATTTTAACACTGTCAGGAATTGGTTTTAAAAGATCATAAAAATAATGTCATAATAATATACAGATCAACCTGCATAAGGTCGTAACAGCAAAATTTCATCTGTCTCCAACATCAATCAGTTAGGCCTATGGCTATATTGTTTAATATCAAATAAATTAAAAACCCTTCAAAATACATACGCACATGATACCACAAGGCACAAGCTCCAATGAGCATTTACTATGTAGTGCTTAAAAGAAACCATATCATGAAACAACATCATTGTTAGCACAAGCAAAGGGGGAACAAAAATCATCCGTTTACTCAAATACTATCAAGCATATATGTGTCAATGTAACAATCAGATCTAAATCAAACACTGGAGTATTGAGAATACCACGGGCAACAATGGCGGGCGAAATACCAGATTCTGTTTTGTTACTCTAGGAGGTTTTATTCATTCTTTTCAGGGACAGAAAGATCACAAAGAATGATGGAGATACAGCGAGAGAAAGAGAGAGACACAGCATGAGGGACGCACTAAATACATAACTCAATATATTGGAAGATGCTATTTATAAAGTACATGTGTATAGAGCTACCCTCGAAGGGCCATGATATATTACTGATAATTACAGTAAATTGCAGATGAGATGAACAGTGAATATAATGCCATGAATATCGACTACAGCATAGTGAATAGCCTCAGTACCTAGTATATTATACACCAAACTGTAGTTATCATTGCTGGGAATCTTTTCATTATTCAGTATTAAAATGACCAATACAACTCAAGAAGTATTATCAGGCATCACTCTGGAATTGTACAACTAATGGGATTCTTAGCTCTCTGAGACAATGAAGTTTTTACTGCAGGGAGAGCAAAATCAGAAAATCACATTGTATGGCTCGGTAAACGTGTTCCATGTTGAAGGTTATTAAGAAACACATGAAAGTCATATCCAATGACAAAATATTAGCAATTCCACATTGGGTATCTGGCGATCCAAATATCTGATTACAAGTGCACACTTTAGAAGAGATAAAAAATATTGATGCTTTACAATCAATGAAGGAAATGGATTTATTCTGCATTTCCCTTAAAAAGGTGTAAATTCCATCTCTCAATATCTATTTCTTCCAGCACTCAAATACATTTATTAATCATTCATGGAATTTTGGCATGGTAGCTTTTATTACAAATGCCTAAAAGGATCTGGACACTGTTGCATTACAACCTTCATGGAAACCTTGAATTTGATTGGCTGTAAAGTGAAGTTTCCATAGTAGTTACCATTGATAGCAGAGTTACCATACGGTATTTACTCCTTATAATTGGTCCCATGATATATAACTTATCATTAATTGTAATTCTAATCGCTGACAAGTATGTGTGTAGCAGTCCCAGATTGTTGCAATAATTTAAATTATGATATTTTCTGCCATAACTGCACTCTGCCATCAAAGATAACTACCATTCATGATGCTAACTTTGTCCAACGTGCAATCAAATACAGGTTTGGGTTTGAGTTACCATCAAAGACCTTTACCACGGCCATGAATATGAAATTACCTACGGTAACTAAAATAAGAATTTATTGCTACTCAGAGCCAAAATGTTTAAACTCATCATCAACATACATGTATGCAATGCCCTCCTGTCTCCAAGCAAGACAATATCTCTTTTTCTTTCAATTAAAAAAGAAAAAAAGAACAAGATAAAATGTGCTGTACCTGATGAGTTGGCATAAGGCTGTCTCCGTTCAGTGGGGGTGTTGCCGGTCTCTGTGCTCTGTCCAAACTCCACAGGAGATGTGACAGGGGTTTCCTCTTCAGCTTTGTGGAAGAAGGAAAAAGGAGGATTTAAATATCTTAATTAACTTGTTGAACAGTGCAATTCCTTCTAGCAAAAAAAACATATATATATATATATTTGGTACATGAACCATTTTGTTTGATATCCCATGGGCAAATAGGTGAAATTTCCATTTCTTAACCCGTTGTATACTAAGCCCGCATATATGCAGGCTGAAAAAACGTAGAACATCCCTCTTGTTGACCGTTTATTTCACTCATGATTGCATAAACATATAAAGAACTTATATAATTTAAATCATCTGACATTGATTTATTTAAAGATGTCTTTGTTTCACCTTTAAATGAAAAGAATTTCTTACAAGCATGCTTGACAATCACGATTCATTTGGCTTTGTAAAAAGTTCTCAGTATACAACGGGTTAACTAGCTTTAGGGGGAAGAGGGATTGAACTAAATAGGTTATAATTCACATTTGGATCACCAAATTACATATTTCCTAAATAAGCTTCATACTCGTACCATTTGGTTTTAGTAAGCAATGGATTTTCCACCAAAAGGAGTACTGTTTTTTTTTGTTTTTTTACAAATTGTGAGCCTGATGTGAATACAGGACTTACATGTAGAATGATTTTCATGCTTTACAATTTTTTTTAATTTGCCCTTTCTTTTAAAAAGATAATTATATGTTTCAACATTTAGGCCTACGTATTATTTTCTGTTACCTTGTTTGTCACACTAAAATAAACATTATTTGAACAGGAAAGTATGTACAAATCACAGATTTAGAAACACTAGATGAAGCTTAGAAATTTAATTTGTACACTTGTTAAATGATCAATACAATTTCATATGTACAATAAATCACTGTGGCACATACATCTACCACAGAAGAAAACAACAAATACCCAAAATTATGAGATGCATGTAACTTGTAAGTTGTTACCCTAGTATAAAAATAATAATGATAATGAAATATTTCGTAAACATTTCCAAAGACTTCTAAAGATGATTGCAAATATAGGCCTATACATGTATATAGGCTATATATATAATATATTTAAAGAATATAGTATAATGAAATGTAATATAATATTCTTTTAAAAAAAATGTTTATTTCTGCATTATAAACTGGCATTAGTAAAACAATGTAGCAATCATAACCATAACGTTGAAGAGTTTAATTTTCCCCATTTCTAATGAAAAAAAGTAAAAAATAAATGACAAGGGAAATTTTCATTGCTTCCAACATAAATCTATGTTTATTTTTAGTATAATCATCAGTCATATATTTGCCCATATATTCATACCTTGCGTTTTGGACCTCTCGAACGCAATTCTGCTATAGGGTGGAGGTGGAGACTCTGTACATGTGGGAAAGAAAACAAAGCAAAAGATGAGAATATAAAAATAAAAAGCGCCACTGAATGACTAGCACCGCAAACCCAGCAAGCGCCAGTGAATAGATGCAGTGTAAGTGCGTTAATTGAGGCGAAAGGCCCGGGTTGATAAATACATAAATACGGCGGCGCCATCACGGTAAATTGGATGCGAGATTCTATAGAGGCCAGCCAGTTGCGCAGGCTGTACGCTAGGAGTATAGGCGCCGTACCATGGCCGCCTGCATGCATAGCATGGTCAATGCCCACTGCGTGCATGCAGGCTCAATTAATTCGTCGGGTAAGTTTTGAGATGTGCATAATGGCAATGCATGAGATGTATTTTATTACTGATGGGTTGAACTTCATGTTTTTTTCCTATAAAATGAAATAATCTTAAGATATTTTACCTGGTCTGCATAGACGGCTGATATGGTAGGGATTGCAGCACACTGTTCCTGAGGTTTCCTCGTCGCCTTCTTGGCTAGTTTCGCAGCAAAATTTGAGCCGTTTGAGTTCGCTTCCATGTTTGAGTTCTGGCCACCGAAATAACTGGCAACATAAAACATGAGGAGCAACGGTCCTGCGTCCAAGTTCCCCTTTCGAGATGGGGACACAGCTTGTTTGGGTCCCTCCACGACTTTCCACTGCCTCGAGCAAAAGCTCGAGTTGTTTTTCCTTGAGGCGTTTTAGGAAGCTGTTGGCGGCTGCTTTGAGGTCGGTCTCGGCTTCACTCTCCCGGTCGGCCGAAGACCCACTATCGTTACCGTGTGTACAGCCCACACGGCTCCGCGAAAGTCGCCGCACGAGCGCAGACCGCCTGGACCTGAACATGCGACATGCGCTGCATGCACACGATGCATAGCCCACAGACTCGGATGAGAATAAGCATTCCAGCGCCGGAGAAACGGCGGTTTTCCTCCTTAGGTCGCTCGTTGTGGCACTTGCCAAAACGGCAAAAGAATTATACAACAGCTCCTTGGCTATAGCAGTGCAGTGACAACATACAACAAGGCCGATCAGGCAGGCAGCGAAGCCCGGCACCGCTCCACTCAAGCATGTGTGTAAAATCCAGTATCAAACGTCGACAAGACGAATAAAAAGCACACAATTCATTGATGATTTATCTAAACTCAGGCAAAATACGCTGGTACACTCGAAGACAGCATGAAGATTTTCTCCAGTGTAATCCACTGACTGTACACAGTTTACGTTCATCCAGATGCCTACTTATTCCGTAACTAGTCCGATAGAGAATACTGTTTGTCGATCCTCAATATACAAACTGCGTGCGAAAACGAAGCTACATTTTGATCACAGGCTCACGATTCGCAAAGCAAAGACGCTCGCTGTATACATGTATAGTACGCGAAAAACATACGAAATTTACTACTCTCTCTGACCACACGATTACTTGCACGCTGATTGGTTGACTTGGGTCATGTGGATGTCTAGACATTTTGGCGCGGCTCGAGTCTGAAATGATTGTTGAGCAAATATCTCGGCGCTTTGCCAGCGATGGGACTTCCTCCCTCTGCGTCGTACAAGGCACACGCCTAATTACTGGGAATAAATTTTCCTCTGAGCAGTTCATTTGGTTAAAGAAATCGATACGGAGGCAACTGTTCACATGATATAAAACATAACTTAGTATATCGAGGGTAGAAATGCTCTCTGACTCCAGTTTTAGGATTTAGGACGTGTTAGTTTGTTCGTTTATTTCAACGAAGCACATTATTCGATAGAGGGGGAGCCGCGGTTCCGGTGTCGCTTATCTTCTCTCTCGTGATTGGCGAAGATAGATCATCGTCGGAAACCCAACCTACGCTTTATAACTATCAAATTACCCGTAAATGACTCTGAGCCGCTTTATGCAAGGCGACATCCAGGCAGCGGGCATAGTGCGATTCGTAATGGTCCAGTAGGCCGCTACTCGGGCGCCTGCCTCACTGGGCTGTTCCGCTAGCACGAGGAGAAAATCTTGTAAACAGTGTGACGCGTATAACCAAAGCACATGAAATGCGAAAAATAACCAGAAAAATATTGCTTGCTTTGCACGCGCCTACAGGGATGGTATATCAATCACATGTACATAATGATGTGATGCACTGTCTGAGACATTAATTCAGGCTATCTTGGGAAGAAACTGTTACAGAGCAGTGGGGTAAATTGCTATAGTATTTGTTTCGGATCTGCCGCTCAGGTAAGGGCGCACCTGCGATCAGCTGATTGGCATACGGACACCTTTTCTTGGAAGTCCCTGTGAATGAGTTGACGCCGATGCAGCATGAATGAAATGCAATGTTTACAAGTGTGCGATGCACCACGTGCTTTCTCTCTCGTCAAGATTGTATTACATTCGCGCGCGCGCACATACACAACTGTCAAATCACATACGAGAAACTCTTCCTTTTCTCAACTCGAGGAGGATCATTTTTATTTCATTTCCGATCTTCACTCTAACCCCATTATTTATGAATTAACCAATCGATGGTGGAAAGCCTATATATGACAAAATAGTAAAGATTAATTTTTACTACTGTAAAAATTAAAATACTTGCGTTTATGAGACCTTGATGATAGGCAACAAATTGCTCGTTCCGATTTAATTTTTCTTTGAGATTGCTCAATGTCACAAAGATCCTTTGTGGTTGCCGACAAAATGCGCGCAGCATTCTTCTGAGTAGCAGCAAAAAGTTTGTTGAACTTATTGTTTACATTTTGCAATGGGTCATTCTGTGCGTATCATTTTCGTTTATCTGTGTCCAATATTCGTTGTTGAAAATACGGACCACATTTTCCTTTAATTGCATGTAAAATATAATTGTCTGGAGCACGTTCATATTACTAGGATAAAGTTTTCGTGAATAAAAAAATATGAACTTCAAAAGGCTAATATATTTTGAGCTTGAATGGTAAATTAGCTCTATTTTCTGATCTATATAAAACAACTTTACAAGCAGGAATGGGAGGAAAATCATAGATCTATAATTTTATTGATTTATGAATGATATTTAAAAATCATTATAAATATGCTGATTTAACAACAACAACAACAACAAAATGTCTAAAATCAAAAGTTTGGGTCCCGGCTAAATGAGCTATATTTTCTCTTCGATATAAAACAATCTTACACTGTTAGAAAAAATTAAACTCTTAAATTAAAATCTTAAACAACTGCGTGTTAACCAGTGAATCGCACAGCGTTGTTTAAAAATTAAACAACCTGTAGTTGTTTAAAACTTTAACAGTCTTGTTGTTTAAAAGTTTAAAAAAGCTGTTGTTTAATGGTTGTTTAAAATATCAACAGTATTGTTTAACGCTTCTTTCCAAAAAATGAAAACGCTCCAACGTTTGGTTAACCCTATCAAGACCAAGGTATTTTGATGGTTCATAGGCCCAAGGGGGGGGGACACATTGTGCCCCCCCCCTCCATAATTTTTTTATTAATTGACCGATCACTTTCATATTTGCCATGACGATAGAGCAACTCAAGCTTTACAACTTGATTTAAAAAAATTTCTCAAGGTCACCATATAGGGGCGCTATTTACAATTAAATAAAGAAATACATAGAAAAATGCACAGAATTCAAATTAAATCATTTTGACTCTCTAAAATAACAGTTTGATAATTGAGATTGGTTCAAATATGTTTTATGATTCATTTATTGTTTATTCATCTATTTAAAATGTCCAAAGTTGCCCAATGGGGGCGCTTTATTATCTGAAATCAGAAAAATACAATTTCGCCACTAGAGGGCGCTTCAGGTAATTAACTAAAATAATCTAATTTTAATAGTTTTTGTTCTAATTTTCACTGTTTAGGTATGCAAAGTGATTATACAATAAGAAATAATCATATTCTGTGAATTTCAAGGGATAAACTAATTCAAAAGATTAGAAATGTGAAAAAATTGATATTTCAATATTTTCTTTTATATCTATTGTTTTGGCGCCATTTTGCACATGAAATGTAAAAAAACAAACGGAGAATAGTGGTATTTAGTTTAGAATGTTATTCCAATTCAATTTGAATAAAGAAACCTCCATAATATTGTTTAAAACAATGGATATCGAAAATTATCAAAAATGGAGAAACATGGTTACCAATTTGTGGTTGCCATGGCAACACGGAACATCATACCTCCGCAAAATATGTATCAAAATGTTCGTGAATAAATTTTAGGAAAAGTCACCAAGTTTGGTGGAAAAAGATCCAAGCATATAGAAAGGGCGTATAAAAGTTTGGTAGGGGGGCACATTGTGCCCCCCCCCCTTGGTCTTGATAGGGTTAACGCGGCTGGGTATCGAACTCACGACCCTTCGATTATAAGGCAGACGCTCTATCCACTGAGCCAACACATCAGTACATACACTTTTTCAATGTGTTAGGCATAAGTCCTTCGCCATGATTGAAATGTTGCACCGATTTTACCTTGCATGTATATAACGAGTGATGCCATTAGCTCATGACTATCACGTGACATTTGCCTCGGCCTGTTTAAACAAAACTGTCTAATATCTAAACTCTAATCTCTAAACAGGTGTTTTTTAAGGCTATAAAACCTCGCTTTTCCGGTTTTAAACAACAATGTTTAAATATTAAACAAGAATGTTTAACTTTTCAACCAAACACTTTTTTAAACAGCGAAATTTTTAAACCGCGTTCTAACAGTGTACATGCATGGATTGGAGGAAAATCTATAATCCTAAATATATGAAATAATGTGTGGAATTATTAGAAGAAAGAGTATCACGCCAGAAGAGGGGGGGGGTTGCCAAATCTGCTCTGACCGTCAAATCCAAAATTTAATTTTTCACAAGGATTCAACAACAAATGGGTTTATTGTCACATTGCTCTAATTAGTGGATCACTACGAGGCCAATGTATCTTATATTATTGAATCTTACCTAAAACTAACAACCAGCTTTAAAAAAACAACACCAGCAACGATCATGACGATGATTTGATTTTATATCCAATTGCTATATTTTCTGTCATCTTTGTGTAACATGATATTGATTCTTTATTCAACAGTCGAAAGTCGATAATATTTATAATAATATTACCAAAAAAAAAAAAAAAAAAAGAATGCACGTTTTTGAATGGGTTTCACATGTTGACTTCATTACTGTGCCTTAGTGTTTCATTTTATTCGACTAGCATTGTTAGTTGTGTCATGAATGGCGATTCGGTTTTGTTTCGTTGGTTGTTTGTTTGTTTGTTTGTTTTTTCTTCTTCTTTTTTTTTCCTTCTTTGTTGTTGTTTTTTTGATAATTGTATAGTCCTGTGTATGATTACAGTTTTCACAAATTGAATATACATCATGACTTGTGTAAATAAGCAGACCCTAGATTATACACGAATCTATAGGCTATATATCGAAGTATACATAACACACACAAAAATAATATATAAAACATAGTATACATAGTTCTTTTAACACTTTTAATACATAATAAAGAGATATCAACGAAATTTTGTTCTCGGACAAGCTTTCGCTGTATAGACCGATATACGCCGCATGAGGGCACAATCCAAACTAACGGAGGGGTACAGACAAATGACTGGAGGTTTCACCCTCAGTACTATACCAAAGTGATTGTGATTATGTTTGCAGTCTAGAACATCATTCTATATTATTATTAGACTACCTTAATTACTAATGGGGCATAAAAGTGTCGTATTCGAAAACAACCAACTATACCTGAAAACTGGAATGGTATAAAAAAAAAAAAAAACAACAACAGTGGTACTGGTATGATGTTGGTATTATACAGTAATAGATAAAGTCTTTTAGTTTCTCAAGAAATAATTGCAGGCGACTGCAGAGGAAACCTATAAAGGTATAAAGAACAACGTGGACTGAAATCCCAGTGTTCTTGTTGCTTTTACACACAACATTCTTTTGCCTCCTTTAGGGTGCTTAGATCTCTCTCGTATTTCTGGGCCACTTCATCTCCACGTCTGTCGTTTGTAGTACCTGCACTTCAAATTGTCAAACGTTCCCTTTTTACCCTCCTCTCTCTTTCTTCTTTGCCCCCAAAAACGAGTTCTGTGCCAGTTAGAGCCGACTCGTTTGACCAAGATTATTGAGATTTGAGAGACGTGTACTTTCGATTTCTGGATCACAGTTTATCTCCCAACACGTAAACATTCCGCCTATAGCTACAGGCACGCCATACAGATTTGTAGAACAAACTTACCAAGTCGACCTATATTTTTTTTTCTTCACAATTTCATGTCGTTGTTGTATGGCTTCCTTCGACTTATAAAGCATTTACAGAGCATGCTTACCAAGATGAAAACGCTATAAAACGAAGAAAAAAAGTGGAGTTTGATATTGTTTCAGACTACATCTATTTATTTCATTTATTTATTCAAAATTTTGGGCTGTCAGCATTTTAGTACTATCTGCATGTGTCATGGGTTGAAAAAGGTTTTCAAAGCAGATGCAATTTACAATTCAATTTTACAGGCCATACACGTACGTATAATTCCAAGCGTATAGACATACCACACAAAAATGGTACGAAAAATGCGGGAGGAGTTGCTCTTTCGGAATATGTAAAATAAGTGAAGATGCTAGTACTAGAGTTCGTATGTTACATTATACCCTCTGTTTCTCAAAACTGATTTGATGTAACATAGGAACTTCTAGTACTAGCATCTTCATTTTAAACATTCATTACTTCTTTATTCTTTGATGGATTTCATCAAATCTTTATAATTTTTTTTAAAATCCAATTCAATTCCAAGGTGAACTTCCCCCTTTAAAGGAGGAAGCCCTCTTGTGCAAAAACAGCACCATTGTTCTAAGATTTATAGCATGGGGTATGGATAGATTATTGTAACATATAACATATCATTTCAGTCGGTCTTGATATTTTTGGTAAAAACAAACGTAAAAACATCATGTTCCATAAGATAACATTTTGCTCAGCCATAGACTGGGCATGCTGGGTTTTTATCTATGATGGCCGCCAAGATCATGAAGACTTCGTCTTTTTTATCTTCTTGAAGAAAGCTTGCTATATAAATAATGACGACCTTACAGCTCGTCCTTTTTGCTTGTCTGACAAAGCAACGAATAATGTTGCGAGATGGATTCAATTGATTTTCTCATTCAAATGGAATATTTTAGACAAAGGACAACAGAGATGTCTGTACTTTTATCATGATAATTGACCTGTTTTACCGTACTTTGATTAATTGATCATGCGCATCAGGGAATGTACCTTTAAGTATGAATTGTGAAAATTCGAAGGCGAGAAAATAATTAATATAATGATTTATCAGGCTCGTGATAGGAACCGAAATATAATTCCGGGTTATGTATCCGATTTGAGGAAAAGGAAACTAAAGAAGTTATTCCATGCCTCTCTCTCTCTCTCATGTCCCAATGGTCATTGACCCTCTTGATGAAACTCTCTGATTGAATTTCAACGGAGGGGGGGGGGGGGGGCTCCCTATAAATGTTGAAATCAATAGATCTTGCGGGGCCGTAAACAGAAACAGTAACCACATGGACAATAGAGCAACACCCAAAGTCAGATTTGTTGAAATAAAGCGACGGTTCAGAGAGTTGACTCGTAAATAAGTCGCCCGCTTTCAATTTAGGTCCATTTGCATGACGATTATGAGGTCAGTTATTTGATATTATTGAAAGTATTGAATGGGAATACTTCACCATTTTCAGTTTACGGTGGTTTCATGAAGAATACTGGAAACAAAATTCATTCATGCGTACCATGGTTTTCCGATGAGAGGAGCATTGAAAATGCATGGGGCATACATTTCATTCGAGCCATTCGTTATAAAAAAATATAATATTTAAAAGTTGAAGAGTGAAAAACCACCAAAAGGAGGACAGTCCCCATATATTTCGAGTGAGAAAAGGTTACCCATTTTACACTCATGAAAATGATCAAACATCACCATCTAAACTTAACTGAGTTTAAACGTCTAACTACTTGAGTAGCTTGATTACAGACGCACTCCACACGGCTACTTGAACTTGATCCACACACCATGCGCGTATAGCACGTAACGGTGTGCCCACTCGTTAAAAAAGAGTGAAATTTTTCAGCCTTCAGATCAGTAATGTGAAACATTAGCAGCTCAATCCTGATTGATACACTAATCGGTTTTAAATGAAAGATCCTTACTCTATAAAAATGGCAAGTTAATCGTTCATACAATTAGAGTGTAATAAATAGAGTAAAAACAAAATTCATGCACACTGTTGATTATTGGTGGAATCTTGACAAAGAATCCATATGAAAAAGAAACTAAATGCCATTACATTGGCTCTTCGAAGCCTATAGGCCTATAATGGACTGCATTTTTGTATCACCTTATTCATCTAATTCACTTATCAAATTTGCTACGATTTACCGATCTATTCGAATCTATACCGAGTGAGCAAGCCGCGCCAGTCGATTTTTATTATCATTATCTAAATTAAGAGCCTCAGTTGGCACAAATAATTAGTACCCTAATCAAGAAGAGTCTGTCTCGCCAAATTAACGTCTGACGATCACTTTAATCTACTCCTTCGTGGCAATATCCAGAGATAATTCCATATAGATAATTTATATGTAAAACACAATCGTGGAGGAATATACCTGCTTGATACAATCAAGCTATTACACGTTAACGCGAGGTGATCAGTGTTTCTTCTGTCAACTTTTTGTATGAAAATGGGCCGTTATAGCTGATTAGCCACACGGGGGTGTCTTTATACGGGTGCTCAGTCCCGCCTCTGATGTGAAAATTGCTCATTTACACCGTTTTGTGACCATTTTATTGTTTTGTAAGAGTGCTTATTGACTCCAAGGTGAATCAAATGGTCGCTAAGCATACAATTCACACCATTTGTGTCGACCTGTTTTAATTAGCAAGCAATATGAGAAGATAAAAACTTGGACAATACATTTGTGGGAGATTTTCAAATTTCAATGACATTCTTAAAAGCGCAATTTTTAAAATTAACATTTGAATAGGGCCAACGAGGGATATCGTTTGCGAAAAAGTATTAAACGCCATTTGGCTGCAATTCCAGGATTTGATCCAGATAATATTAGACACATTATTAGCAACTGTTTAGACTTAATTGAGTGTATTATCATGATTATAAGCCTGGCTTTAAAGGTGATTTATACACAGTAATTGATCTCATTAATATGAGTGTGTAATGAGTAAGATCAATCTTAGCATGATCACCAGGGGCGTTGATATGTTATCTGTATGGGGAAGGGGGGGGGGGAGGGTGACATAGTTTTTCCCCGAATGAAAACATGAAAGAGCTTATTGGGTTATATAAAGGGGATCATCATGACGTAATGTCAATAATACATTCCAATAACGCATTGTGATCGGGTGCTTACAGATACAGATATAATTATATTCACATTTCCCTATATTTTCTTAGATTTCTTATGCTCTCAATCTGACCTTGACATAAAAAGGTGTCATCACTGCATAATACTTACTTGAATATGCAAAACAGTAACATCAACTCCAATGTCTAGAAACATGTGTCGTCCCTCGCATCATTGACGGGCAATTTCCCATGTTTAATGTTTTCTCTGAGTTGGTATTAATCAGCTTTTATCGTAATTAAGTCTCAGTCGTGAAGATATCGGGGACTCGGTTCGACGCCAAACTCTATCGATTAATAATAATGGGAAGGGCCTAATCCGTTAAGATGACGTTGATCAATCAGAGAACTGACTGCGCCACAGTTACAGAGTGCATTATCACCATTCGAACATTCAAACAAAAATGTCAAAATAAAAATGATAATGGGGTGGGGATTTTAAATTTAGAATCTCATCCGCATTGATCTTATTACACACAGCTCTGTCGTAATACCGAGTGTATGGGCTATGTGAACAAACAAAAAAAAAAATAAAATAACGAATGACTTCGTTTCAACCCTGAAAGTCACAACGATTTTTTTTTTAATTTTTTTTTATTGTTTGCATTACCAGATTAGAAAATATCTCAATCGACGGATACATTATGCATGGGAGGGGGGGGTATTTGGACATCCCTTTCCCAGCCTCCTGGTCATCTTGGCTATTTCGGTGCATCCGCCCCACCCCTCCCATTCCAGGCAACAATGATGATTTTGTGAATAATATACGATTGGATAAATTTCCCTTCAACTCTCCACCTTTCCTTAACCCCTTCTCATCTTGTGCACATTCTTCAGAGAACCCCCACCCCCCTCTCTCTCCTCTCTCTCTTCTCTCTCTCTCTCTCTCTTTCTCCCTCTCTCTTTCCCTTCAGCTCTTCCTCTCTTCCTCTCTATCTTCCTATGTCATTCGTGCATATTTCTCTTCCAATCTCCCTGTCTCTCTCCCATCTCCTCTCTCATTAATAATTGCGCACATTATTTTCTCAGAGAACTATCCCCCTCCTCCGTCTCTCTTTCTCTCTCAGGCTCTCTATCGCCCCCTTCCTCTCCATCTTCCTATGCAATCTATGTAATCTCTCTCCCTTTTCCATGTTTTCCTCTCTCCCTGCGTTGATTCACCGTCGGGTCATTGGCCTGGCGTGCCGACTCGGCGTTGATCGGTGCTCGGGTAATCAGACCCCTCTAGTGACAAGAATCTAAGCTGGATGGGGTTCGTAGCACAACTTCGACGTTTTTTTTCTTTTTTTTCTTCTCGATCTTACAGAGATCTGAATATCCCAAACGTTGTGTCGTAGAACTAACAGGTATTGAGGAATGTTGCAGGAGAAGAATAGCACAAGTCGAATTTTACATGTTTGCAAACAATGTATTGTGCTCATCCAAGCGTAAACACATACCACAAAACAATGATACCGAAAATGCGGGAGAAGTTGCTCTTCCGACAACAAAAATACTAATTTGGTTTTCTTTTAAATGACAATTTTTTATTTTATCTATTAATTTTTATTTATTTATTTATTTTTTATTTTTTTTCAAACTCACTTGGTATATGGCAATTAAAAAGCGGTACAAGCGGGAGAATAATATATGTATGAAATCCTCTCAGGAATACGTGGTAGGAAATTAAAGCAAAGAATATTTCTTGCTGATACACTTTATTTTTGATAATTTGTTTTTGTAAAACAAAAGTTACGCTAAATTTTGTGCGACGATATGCACATCGCAATAATTATGCTTATTGTTTCTTTCACGGTCAGTCTTGATTGAATTGTGAGCAAATGAGGTGCATTAGAGAGCTATACAAATTCAAGAATCATATTAGAAAATATTTTATAGTTCCTTTCCAAATAATCATGCTATGTTACCTACTTAAATTATTATTCACAAATTTAGAGAGTTTTACAATAGAGCGAAGGTTGAAGAACAGGATACTTCATACGAAAATAAATTCGGATGGAATCTACCCCTGAACATTAATTGGTTCGGCTCAGTATGCTACTCATATTACCCGAGAGCAGAATGCAATTTCAATATTCACATTTCACATGTCTACACAAACAAAATAATGTCTTAATTCATTGCCTGGTTTGGTGTTACTCGAGGTTGCGCTGCTCAATGTCGTCAGTTTCCATACCACAAAATATAACAAAATGACTATTTGTTTGTGTATATAGGACATGAACACGGGAAGAAAACAGAAAAACAATTAAGCATCTTTAAGTTTGTTTATGTTTCACAACGGTATAAATCCGTGAACCCCCAATCCCCCCCCCTTTCGGGCCATGCACCCTGCCACTACACCCCTTCCTGCTGAAAAGAACACGGTTTCCCCACAGTTTGTTCACAGTGTGAACACTAATCTTTCTTCTCATATCGTGGTGTGGTTTTCTACTGAGTATTTATCGTGGAGTTTCCCTCACGATGTAAGATATGATGCATAATGCTACGATATTATATGTTCACACTGTGATTCACATGGTGTTTCACACTGTGGGTAAGTCACCGGATTGTTATGTTGCTCTTTCAAAACACGTGCGTGTTGCCGAATAAAAGCTGCAAATCGTAATTATCTGCCCGTCCATGTGGGTATGACATGCTGAAAAAAAAACACAGTATCTCACAGTGTGAAATACAAAGTGAAATGTGAAATAAAATGTGCAATGTTAATACTGTGTAAACTCAGTGTGAAATCATCATCATCACACTTTTCAATTCGAGCGTTGCGTCATTGCGAATCACATCTTCAAAATGTGAGCACTGCTGATGCAAGGGCGTAAATTCACAGTGTGTAACTATCATGCGAACACACTATGAAAAATCATATCATAGTGTGAATTCACCTCTACACTGTTAAATCTGTTCGTTTTCACATAAACGACTACTAATATGTGAGCACACCATGTACACTGTGGGACACTGTGTTCTTTCCAGCAAGGTTTGAACGGCGTATATTATGATAGGAACAGTCCTCAGTAAACGGAGAAGGTGCATATTTCTGTGGG
>CALNVZ010002100.1:17585091-17606250 GCA_940671915.1 Paracentrotus lividus
CTACAAGAGTCGTTTGATGCCAGAATACGAAATCTAGTGGGCATACATGGAAGTATAACTAGACGAACACACGTAATCGGAACGAACACCATGAAGTGACAATTAAAAATACAAGTATATCCCGTATCTTATTGTCTTTATTTGGAAATCCTCTATTCTCTATTATAATGACAGTTGCCTCAACTCGAAAGTGTCTCTCTGATGGCATGAAATTATAACCAATGCAACAGTATTATACTTACGTTCTTACATTGGAAAATCCCAGATGTGTTTTTCTAGCATTATGTGTCACAATATGTTAATGAATGTCAATCCAAAGGCTGCACCCTTGTGACGCACAGATGTCTGATTTGTTCTGCGAGCCACTCATGTTTTTATTTTTAAAGAAATAATGTTGAGCACTTAACTATCCTTCTTTTCACAAAATCCCCTCGTTTCTTTATCTCCATGTTTAAGACATATTATCTACACATAATAAATGAAAATCCCACTACATTTCTTCTCACAGTTCTTATCCTCTTTTATTCTACTTGATAAAGATTCGATAAATGGTACGCTATTAGGTATTTGATATGTTTTGTGTTAGTAAATTTAATACATAGCCATTTTATTATTTAAAAAAGAATTAAAGTGTATAAAAGAGAGATAAAAAGAAAAAAAAAAAGAGGGGAGCAGGTTAGTGTCTCTGCAAAAAGCAGTGACAGTAGATTTATATATTATAAATCCAATGAATTATTTAAAAGAAAATAAGAGAAGGATAGCCTGCCTAATTGAACTTAAAATACTATTATAGTACACCTTCATTTTTTTAAAAATGTGAGTGTTTATATTACCACTTCAATACTTGTGAACGTGCAATTACGCAGCATTAATGTGAGGACAATTGTGAGGCAGCTAACACAAAACTTCATTTACTTGCCAAAACTTATGAGACAATAGTTTTTATTGTTAGTAAAAATAGAGAATGACAATGAAATTCAGGGAATTGATTAACTTATACACATATAAGCCATTCTTGATGCGCTCTGATCTAATGGTAATGAATGTATTACAGCAGTTATTTTCCTTATGAGCTTCAGTAAAGCACTAATCCCTTCGTATACCACATGCAAACTGAATTTTGCCTGTAAAATCGGTACCCTTATCCCCCCTTCCCACTCCCCATCTCTAATATCATTTTCAAGTAGATTAATATGCCATGACCTTGATTTTCTTTGGAATAACTGTTTTGGGTGAATTTAAATTTGTTGACAATCTGATATTTGTCATGCGTCGTTCAAGTTGCCCTTGATGACGTTAATCATGTATTGCAGGGAGGCAAAATTAAACTATAGAGTGAGACAATGAAACATTAATTTGAATAGGCCTATAATATATCGGATATATAATCTTTTATAGTAAAAATCAAACAACTATATGCTGCAACATTTCTCAAGTGTCGTTCTTATCTATTTGCTCAAACAAATGCGATTAAGATAGTAATTTCATAGAGGCGACATTATTGTGTGTTCACATAGTCTAAGTAAACACCGTAACAAGAAGTTCTGTAGTGATAATCGTTTTATGAGTATTGGCGATGTACACATTTAGAATGCCACCCTCGGCAAACATTATAGCGCATGATTATAACATTAGGATGATTAGTGCCCTTGGATTATGATAGAATCGGGCTATGTTCGATCACCTTTGGTTTGGTGAAATAAACCACCACGCTTGCAGAAATGGATGAGGGGGAAAATAATTGTTAGAATATTGCGAAATAAATGTCGTAAATGCCAACTGCGAACAATTGGCATGACTGCATCCGATTTTACCACAGTTCGACGACGCCGACTATTTACTGCTAATGGCTGCTTTTTCATTTGACATCTTCCACCGCGTGAGATTCATATTCTTCTTTTATATTACCTCTCTCTACCTCTCGCTCTCTTATTCTCTCTCTCTCTCTCTCTCTCTCTTTCTTTCTCTCCATATTTATATCATATTATTATTATTTAATTTCTCTTTTCTCAAAGCATATAGGTTTGCGCCTACAAACTACTATACCTGCGTTTCTCTGTCTCTCTCCTTTCCTGTTCTTATGCTACTCACCCACACTTTTTGTCCTCCCTCTCTCTTTCTCTCCTTCTCTCTTTCCCATTTTCTTTCAAAGACGGATGACCCCATCCATCAAAATACTTTGTAAACCTGTCTCTCCTAAAAGTCTGTGCGGCTACTCCTAAACTCCTTTCAAACACGCGATATACTTATACGCTACCTCATTATTATATTCAATCTCTCCACCATAGACTGTCTCTATCCACTTCTATTATTCTTTTTATGAGGTGGAATGCCTTTTACCAATCCCATACTCGTATTGATACTAGCTCGTAATTATTACTACTCTAACAAGGGCTATTATAAATGGTTTCTGAATAATGGGGCTCCATTTCGACCATATTTTGTGATATGTGCCTCAGGACGTCAGGGATAGAGCTATTCATAGAAACGGTTTAATTTTCCATTTTGTCATTTACGACCTATACATGGGTAGAATGTTTATATATGAGCATGCTTGATTGAATGTTCTTCTAAACACATGAATATTTAGATCTAATGATACATGGATTGTAAATTATCATGGTGAGGAAAAAAGAGAGATTGAGAAAGAGAAGAAGAGAAAAAGGGGTGGTTAACCTTAAATAGGAGGGTACTAGTGATGCCACCCTCTGTTTTGCCTGGCAAAGTAATTTGCGTTATCATCCTCGTTTTCCGCGCCATTGATTACCGTATAACCATGATTCCTGAGCGGATGTAGACGTCCAGAATCAACGCTTTCGCGAATATATATAACTACAAATCCTCTGATTCGACGGGGTTTCACTCAGCAGAGTAACATGTCATTCCTTACTAGTTTGTGGAGTAACACCTAAGGATGGTCACAATCCAAACGTGATGTAGATGATAGCACTAAGACGACATAAACGAACTGCTTTCGACAATCATCTTGCAAACTGGACGTAACACATTTGAGTTGTATCGTTTCGAAAGAAGAATAAATAAAAGAATATAAATTAATCAGATATTAACGTTATTCCATGGACCAACTTCTTTCCACTGTGTTTTCGTTGTCCATAACCCCATTAGCATTCCATTTAAGAACCGATTAGCTTATTCTTAAGCCAACCAATTGCAGAGCCCTCTTATTTGAACCACCTAGATCCAATCTAAGATAAAGAATACATTTGAGTAGTTAATAAAGGAACCTTGTCGGATGACTATGTTTATACTGACTTAGTAGTTCTTCATCCAATTATTATTACACCCACAAGTTGTAGCCATATGAAAAACATACATAAAAAATATTTCTAACAATTTATGATGTCAAATAATTTCTGACAATATGAAATGTTGATTAAATACTCAGATCGCATGACGTGCGCGTGATTTCAAATAAACATTACGATAAAAAAAGACTGGATTTTTGGTGAAAATTTAACAACATGAAGACAGACATGAGAGGTAGCTACACTATAGGTATCATAATAGACCAATTTAAGTCACTTGACTGACATAATTATGTATAACAGTGTACTCACTCCTGTTCATGTAAGGAGCCACCGCTCCCAGTATCCTATCTAATTGCGCCATATTAAATAAGTGTTTTTGCTCCGATCCTGGCCAACAATAAATTCAAATAGCCATCTGAAATCGAAATCGGAGCATTTGCAGAGGGGGAAACGAGGAACAAGATGCACGATCACTCCAGTCTTTGCTCATAAACCTAGTTTATATGATGAGTTCGTTGCAAGTTGCATTGGCAAAGAATCGGACTAAATGATATGCTAGTGAGCCCTGTCCCATTGTGCAAAATCCTCGTTAAAGAGTTTAGTCTTCGCAGTCGTGACTATCCAAAACTGCGTGTATTTTCTGCCATCTGAAACGGTGTGATAATCTTATTTCTGTCCACGGGTACACAAAAAATCAACAACGATGCCCGATGATAATCAGTCAAAATCCTAAAACCAAAGACAAATCAAAAATCGACGGGGGTGAGATTGCGTGAGGGCTGTAAAGTGGTCTCAGGCGATCTGTCCCTCAGTTAATAATCAAGTCGATGCAGCTGAGTGCCGAAATTTTATGCAGACGAAATTTATTTTCTAATGTTTTCGTTAGTTATCGGTAACTGAACCAAATAACAATGGATTACATGCCTAACATTTCCTGCCACAGAGGCCAGGATAATGGCCGTATTGAACAACATCAAAACATTGCAGTAAATTCATCAGTGACAGTACCAAAAATTTAGGATTCAAGCATTGATTAAAAACACTCATCTAATAATTGACATGATAAAAAAGAAGCGTGGCATAGACAACGTTTAACAAGAATCGGAAGCAATTATCCGTGACAAGCAGTCGGCCGAACCTTTGGATTTAAACTAGGGAAACCACCAAGAAGCAGTAACGAATGTATAGTGCATACTAATTGATTTTTTCTTAAATAATATTTCATCTGATCACATTATGATTAACATGATTACTAAAGGTCAGGTTGATAAGGATTGAAAACAAAGCGCATGGCCAAGCCCTTTTGCTTTCGAAACTCGCACGGCACCATTTAGTAAAGAACGGGTGTCAACCAGCAACTATACCAATCCCGCCTAGTCGTCACAAAGACCTAAAGTTGTTGGACTATTCAGATGGAAATACTACATGGTGGAATTTCAGTTCTTTAATGCCCTGGTAGGACATGCATTATGGTTGAATTGAAACCTTCTGTCAAAACTGCCTAACATACTGTATGCATAGCGATGGGAGTTTTCCTACAAGTATCCAACGCGGATCACACCCTAGTTCATTCAGTCAATTCATAGAATTCCTTCTAGTTCGCTTCTACATTGTTATTATGTCAAACCCTGTGTTGGAATGTCCTCACAGATCTGGAAATCAAAAACCTGAAGTCATACTATGGAATCGAGATGTGTTAGGCCTACGTGATGTCTTTAATTGTTGCTGGACGGACCATTGATCCTGGCAATAACAGCTTCTAAGTTAGTTTTCAGTGAAATACTAAATATAAGATCTTCCCAATACCGGAAAAATTTAAAAATTAATAGCTTCTCTTATTTAGCAACAAGAACTTGTTTAGATGAAACTACTCAGTAGTTTTCAACTAGAGTAGACAAACACATTTTTCTATTACCATTATCTCTTGTCTCTACATTGTCCATATATTTCTTCTTTTCTCTCTCGTCCACAAATTGAGTACATTGTCGTTACATTGAAATGGAATATTGTATGTGGGGTAATCCGACCTGCGGTGGTTAAAATGTTTTCTCACTTCAACCACAACGTTGTTAGATTTATTCAGTTCTATAGACCCGAGTTCTAGTGCCAATGCCCTTGAAACAGTTGAGTTGAATTGATAATTCTTGAGACGTCACCACAATTCTTAAAACGTCAAAGTCTAGTACTCTGGTATACTTGAATGATTAGCTGGAAATTGCTGACGCTAAAAAAAAAACGTATTCAAACAGTGCTAATTCCTTTCGCGCCTTTGTTGAATGCGAGAACTTTGTTCTTACGTGGCGAGCGGCGACGACCTTTCCTGGAAGGGGGCTGCATCTGCACGGTGATTGGGCAAAGCAAGTGCTTGCTCTGGCGGAAATCGACTTCGCCCTCCCCGTTTTTACGAGTTTACATCTATTATGAAACTAGTTAAAGAGACAGAAGCTGCGTGAGGTCGATTCCATTCTTGATTACACTTGCGGGCAATCTATGGAAGGAAACTGAATAATTTCATTTCGAAAGAGGAATCTTGATTTGACTGAAACCTGCATATTACAGGGAGCTTAACTAAATTCGAATTTAATTCACACACCCCTTTAATCTTTGGGGAATAACAATTATTGTATTGCTTATTTAAGAGGACAGTTTAGGCTTTTTAGTTGGTTGACAGCAAAGCCTGAGGGGTGACTAGGTGGTGTGTTTCCCGCTTGCAGTGAGCTCGAGGTGCTCCATGGATGACCAACCCACGTCTCCTTTGTCCGATTGGCCTTGTTTTCTTTGGTTTCACCTTCTGTGTGCGTGCGTTCGTCGGGAGCGAGTGTGAGAGAACCCTAAAATTTTAAACAATCCAATCCTTAACCCTCTGGTAAAACCTGGACCTTGGGAAAGGAATACCGGGCAGCAGCATTCTACGAAGATTAAGAAGTTCTTTCATAAGAGACTGCCCTTCGCATTGGCGGATACAAATTTAGGTGATACGTACGTAAAATATTTTTATTTATCTTGCAAGCGGAAGCAGCGGCGCCAGGAGCAGTGGTGAACGTTCACTCAAAGCTTATGAAATGGTATGCTTTATGAAACTTTCGGATATATACATTATAGCGTCTATTCTACCTTTGATTTCCCCCGGGGCGTTGTTTGTACACGGTCCACCGCGGCAAGTAAAATCATGTAAGTAAAGCCCTATGATACACATTTTAACGGATTTAGCGGAGTTTGACCTACATCTGTTTGCCTGTTTATGGACATCGAGTTTTCTCTATGATGCGTCATAGCTAATGTGTAGGGTACATCTAAGTTTTGTTACAATTTTTTGTATTGAACTTTTGTCTACTCTCAAAGGATATTTATTGAATTTGGAACTAATGATGCGAAGTTTACAAGAACGTCTGAGTACAAATCCATGCAGATCTTTAATCCGTGATAGCTTTGATTTACACAGGGAAGCCTTTTCACTTACTAGTTAATCTATATCCGCTAGAAGGTCATCGTTGGGTTGGATTTCTACTATTTGAAGCTTGTGCTGAATAGGGTGATGGATTTAATGATTTTGGGCTTATTATCATTATAGAGTATGTGGATAGAGGCTATTAGTGTTGAGTGTGTAGTGTGATTGGTTCCACCGGGAAAGCATATAACCACCCTCACACCCTACATACTTATACAAGTACTATATGATATAATAATCATAAAATCTCCACAGCTCTTCTCTTCTAATAAAAGACCCTTCCCTCAATATTACCCTAATGACAAAAGCTCCTCTTGGCCCTACAAGTTTATACATACTCCGAGGTCAAACCCTATGAGAACAAATCTACTTCCCGTTAACCAAGTGATGTCTCAGATGATCTAAAAAGCTGTCAATCTTACGGTGGAATTAAAGATCTTGCAATTGGATTGTAATTGAAATTTAGTTAACATAGAAACAAATTAAATTCTATCAATACAAAAATGACACTTCATCTGAATGAACATTCAAATAGAGAAAATATTAACACAAAGTGCACGAAACGTGTAAGATTTTACATGATTTCCGGTCTGGATGGGCTAACCCAAAGAAAGGATACTATGAATCTATCAAAATATCATAGCTATAATCATCCCATTACAATAGTTATCGGTTATCACTTTCGGAATTAATTCCTTTCCATTAAAGGTATGATAGGTCTTTTCCAACGACAAACACAAAAAAACCAAGGCCAATCGGACAAAGAGACGTGGTTTGTAATCCGAGCTCATCAAGAAAAACCACAAAAGCCTAAACCTGTCCTCTATAAGCAATAACAATTTTCCCAGATAACGGTTGTGTGAATCCTTTTAAAATGCAGTTCAGTCAACAATATATATATCTCTTTGAAAGTGAATATATTGATTAGTATATTTGTAAAAGGAAAACGTTTTCTTAACTAAGAACAGGGGCCAGACTGTCAAGCACACACGCTATCATTCGCTCCAGTATATTATTAAAGAAAAGAATGCTTTTTTGATACGTTTTTTTTTTTAGGACATCAGTACATTCACAATGTATCAAATTAAATCAAATCCAAATCAAGATGACTAGAGGGTATTGAAGAAAAAAAAAACCGTTGGTGAGAAACATTTTTAAAGAGTGATTACCACATTCTTTGCAAAGAAGTATCGAACCAAATGATTTTACCTTTTTCTTCACATATTCGTTGGCTCTTGTTTCCCTCCATCTTTTGATTTTAGATTGACTATTATTTTTGGCAGGAACCTTCTGACTTGATAATCTTGACGCCTTCTTTTACAGGTTCCTTCATATTCATCAAGCACTTAAATTGTCTTTTGCTACTATTTTTTGTCTGTTTGTAATTAAAAAATGCAGTCATTTTTTTTTTTTTACATGCTGTTTTCATATGATATGATAATTATGTAGAAATTTTTATGTATACATGTGTAAAATATGCATGAAAACAACTTCAGATCAATTTTAAACTTATTATGTAAGGTGTTCATGTTGACACGTCAAGAAAACGATTACGAACACAGTAGAGTTGTGCGTTTAATTATTGATATTTTTTTTTTCAAACTAAAGTTACGTTGTTCAGTGATTATGTTTTCCATTAATCATGTTCATATATTAATAGCACAGGATAATGACCTCTACGATATAATGAACAACCCCAAAAAGAATACTCCTATTTAAGGTTTAACCACCCCCTTTTTCTCTTTCTCTCTCTTTCTCAACTCTCTCTTTTCCTCACCATGATATTTACAATCCATGTATCATTAGATCTAAATATTCATGTTGTTTAGAAGAACATTCAATCAAGCATGCTCATTTATATAACATTCTACCCATGTATAGGTCGTAAATGACAAAATGGAAAATTAAACCGTTTCTATGAATAGCTCTATCCCTGACGTCCTGAGGCACCATATCACAAAATATGGTCGAAATGGAGCCCCATAATATTCAGAAAACCATTTATAATAGCCCCTGTTAGAGTAGTAATAATTACGAGCTAGTATCAATACGAGTATGGGATTTGGTAAAAGGCATTCCACCTCATAAAAAGAATAATAGAAGTGGGAATAGAGACAGTCTATGGTGGAGAGATTGAATATAATAATATGGGGTAGCGTATAAGTATATCGCGTGTTTGAAAGGAGTTTAGGAGTAGCCGCACAGACTTTTAGGAGAGACAGGTTTACAAAGTATTTTGATGGATGGGGTCATCCGTTTCTTTGAAAGAAAAATGGGAAGAGAGAGAAGGAGAGAAAGAGAGAGGGAGGACAAAAAGTGTGGGTGAGTAGCATAAGAACAGGAAAGGGAGAGAGACAGAGAAACGCAGGTATAGTAGTTTGTAGGCGCAAACCTATATGGTCTTTGAGAAAGAGAAATTAAATAATAATAATAATGATAATAAATAATGGAGAGAAAGAAAGAGAGAGAGAGAGAGAGAGAGAGAATAAGAGAGCGAGAGGGTAGAGAGAGGTAATATAAAAGAAGAATATGAATCTCACGCGGTGGCAAGATGTCAAATGAAAAAAGCAGCCATTAGCAGTAAATAGTCGGCGTCGTCGAACTGTGGTAAAATCGGATGCAGTCATGCCAATTGTTCGCAGTTGGCATTTACGACATTTTATTTTCGCAATATTCTAACAATTATTTTCCCCCTCATCCATTTCTGCAAAGCGTGGTGGTTTATTCACCAAAAACCAAAGGTGATCGAACATAAGCCCGATTCTATCATAATCCAGGGGCACTAATCATCCTAATGTTATAATCATAGCCTATAATGTTTGCCGAGTGTGGCATTCTAAATGTGTACATACGCCAATACTCATAAAACGATTATCACTACAGAACTTCTTGTTACGGTGTTTACTTAGACTATGTGAACACACAATAATGTCGCCTCTATGAAATTACTATCTTAATCGCATTTGGTTTGAGCAAATAGATAAGAACGACACTTGAGAAATGTTGCAGCATATAGTTGTTTGATTTCTACTATAAAAGATTATATATCCGATATATTATAGGCCTATTCAAATTAATGTTTCATTGTCTCACTCTATAGTTTAATTTTGCCTCCCATGCAATACATGATTAACGTCATCAAGGGCAACTTGAACGACGCATGAACAATATCAGATTGTCAACAAATTTAAATCTTACCCAAAACAGTTATATCCAAAGAAAATCAAGGTCATGGCATATTAAGTCTACTTGAAAATGATATTAGAGATGGGGAGTGGGAAGGGGGTATAAGGGTACCGATTTTACAGGCAAAATTCAGTTTGCATGTGGTATCAGATACAAAATTCGATATAGGAAAAATACAATAATATTCGCCATAAGATTAGTAATATTCTGATTTATGATTTCTAAAATAATATTGTTCATTTCCATAATCTAAAAAAAAAATCACATTTAATATTTCAATTAGGCCTATCCTTCTTTATTTTCTTTTCAAATACATTCATTTGAGATTTATAAATATAAATATTTCGATTGTCCCTCTTTTTTTTTCTCTTCTTTTTTAAATTACTTTCTTTAAGATTTAAATACAACCTAAAGCAACAACAAAAAAAAGAAGCGAAGAAGAGTGGGATTAATGGAGATAACAGTCAAGGAGAAAAAGAAACGAGAAAGATAGAAAGATAGTTAGAGGCCTAACATATTCTTTAAAAAAAAAAAAACAAAAAACAAACAATAACACAAGTCTTTTGACATTTAATTGTAATCACAACATAGCATAGCAGTCATGTTGCGTAGTATAATTAGTCATTTGGTAATTTCAAGCATACAGACTGATTGGCCTGTCATATGAGAAGAAAAAGACCAATTGTTTTTGATTTCCTATGGCGCTGTTCTATTTCCATATGCAACGTTGCTGGCATCAAAAACGCGGGTAGCAAAAATTGAAGCGACAGGGGAAAGGAGAAAAAATAGAAAAATACACAGCCAATAGATGATGACTATATATTTAAGAATCATGAAGTAACTAGAATTTTCATTTGTCGACCAGCCTTCATGCTTCTCTGTCTCGCCCGACTTTAGGGGTAAGGCAGACGCTATGACGATTCTGCAATCGCAGATGACTTTAACATGCAACTGTGACAGTGAATATTTAGAGGAGTGGAGAGGACGGAAATGGAAAAAGAAATAGCTTTAGAGGGAAACGTATTAGAGAGAGAGAGGGAGGGAGAGAGAGAGAGACAGAGAGAGAGAATGGAGAAAGATGGAGAAAAAAGAAGAATGGAGAAAGAGGGAGAGGGAGAGAGAGAGAGAGAGGAGAGAGAGAGAGAGAGAGAGAGAGATGGAGAAAAGGATAGAGATGGAGAAAGAGGGATAGGAAGAGAGTGATGGAGAAGAGGTGGGAGGGGCAGACATGTTGAAAGTTTGACGTGTTCACTAGTGCTCATTGGTTTATCATGTTTATGCCAATCATTCAAAGTTGTTATCTTCTTCAATATTAAGTTCCATTTTAACCTTTGTTGAATTGTTTTCATTCATTCTAACCGTATAGCAGCGAATAATCGCTTTGATAGTATAAGGTTTCCGCGTCAAGTTTAAACTATCTCGATCAAATTTGAAGCATTTCTTATCAAGCACTGATTCGTCCCGAAATGTATCGGCATTAAAACTTTTAAATGTTAATTCAATTGAACCGACAGCCCCAGCTCCACATTCGTTTAATTGAACGAAATTTAACTGAATCGATTGCAAAAGAGGCTTAAATTGACCGGAAAGGAGGAACGCTATATTATCAAAAATTATAAACTCGAAATTGGTCTAAAGCGATATGTAAAAATTTACCGGAAAAGGGATGTTCATGGTAAAACCGTTTTCAATTACATATTTTGGTCGCATTAATCCACAGTGCCTCAATTCCGTATGACGTTCAGTAAAGTTAACAAATATTTTTTTTTTGTTTTTTTTTCATATTAGCTCGCAGAAATACAGCCGAAGATTAGAAACTGCAGCCTAAATATTATACGCTATTACCCTATACAACTTTTTTAAACTCGATCTACCGTTGCGAAGATCAGCCTGGAAAAAAAAATAATAAGCATCGCGGCCGTTCGGCACGAGCCAATGCAGTAGAAAAAGAATGAACAATGCTATGTTTCCGGGGGATAAATAATTAATATTTTACTGATATTCCCTTAAGTTTTTAAATAATCAGCCAAGTTTCCAGCGTTCTGATTGACGGGTCAAGAGCAGTACTATGGTCTCCTCCACCGAGTCTAACCGAGCCAGGTTGTGGCGATGTGTATCGCAAATGACTATCCCCGCTCCTATGAGGCCTGGCAACAGTCACAACCATGGAGTCGATCACAGACTGGGGAGAATGACACCAAATCGATTCAAGAGTCATGCGACCAGATATTGACATTTACAACAAATGGCTAAAGATAGTTGTACGGTTTTGGTGTCGTTCGGAATCGAAAGTAGACTGGGGTTTTGAGGGTTCCGCCATCTTTTCACCGTCCTAACTTAGGAAATAATCGTAGGGCTGGTCTTACGATGTTGAGATGTAGAAGAATAACGCCACGCTGTCACATGTGTAGTTTGGATCAAGGACATATTTTCTCAATTTTTGGGCCCCCTTCCTTCAATAAAACTAAATGACAAGTGCATGGTTGAAATAATAATAGTTTCTGTTGAAATTATGACATTTGATTGACTAAGTGATGTAAGAATGTGTGGCAGTGCTATCATTCATTGAAATTTAATTTGAAAACAAACATGAACAATGCTAACTTTGATGTTTCATATGTTCACCAAGAATAAGGAGATTGTGTTGCCAACAACTTTAAGATCCCATCAAGTTTAATCATTAAGTTTTGATATTCACAGAAATTTCAACAACAAAAAATTATCTCTGATCTCAATTTCGAATGCCTAAACTTTCATTGGAAGAGACAAAACAAAACATTCAAAATTGTTTTTGGGAACACATATCATGCTACGACCTTGTCTTTGTCTCGATAAAAGACCTAGGTGATTTTGTTGTTAGAATGACTACAAGTTGTCCCGAGCATTTGAAAATACGATAGTGAAGTTTCATGTTTTGTGCATTTATGGTCGGGGTTATCTTTTTCTGACAAATATAACATATAGAGACGTCATGATTGCCGACGGAAAGCGAATCGCATTGGACTTGAGTTTGGATATCATCGGAGAAGCAAATATTGTTATTGGGGCGAGGCACGTAAAGCCAAAACGGTCTGTCTGAGATAGTTTCTGATTTATTTACACATAACAGCTGTCAATTGGTTTTTAGGCCAATGGCAGAGGCAAAACATTACAGAGTAGAAATAGAGAAGGAGGAAAAGAGAGAGAAGAGAGGAGAGAGAGAGAGGATGGGAGAAAAGGAGGCCGTTGCAAGATATAAAAACTATTATAAGTATTAATTAGCATATTTGAAAGTGGTAAAGTGTGCAGAAACAATCATGTTTCAAAAAGAATTTTCATAAATTATTATTATTTCAATTATTATACGCTATACGGTTCCGAAAATTCATACATTATTATCCGTTTTCATTTAATGTGTATCCAAATTCGTGTGTTTGATGCGAGCAGACTGACTTTTAGTCAAAACAATTTCGTGTTCATCTCTCAATTTTAGACACAAGTATGCAAATTCAACGGATATAGTGCATTATTTCAATCTCTTGTGCAATGCGAATTTGTGCGAATTGAGTATACGGAATGAAATGTCGACGAAAATGAATAGTTATGTACCGAATGTATAATGCATTATGTGAAGTAGAATGCGCAAGTACGAAATCAATCACATAATCGTTATTTTGAAATGATGAATATGATTTGACTGGTAACAATTTGATGTATGCGCGTTTTTCCAAAAGAATGCCCTCTGAGAACATGCAATTGATTGAGCAAAGACAATGAAATTGATCGGGAAAATCTATTTTATATTAATGTATTGTATTTATAATATATTATAAATATTATGTTATGTATAATTATATTATATTATATTATATAGCATTAAGTAAAAGGGTAAGGAAAATACGTGTTGCGATTGGATAGGTCAGATACACTGAACCTACATCAAATTTGATTAATATTTGTACATAAAACAATACTATTTGTTTAGGAGGGAGAAGGCCCGGTTAAATGAATGGAGAGAGTATGATCTATCCGATTGCCTTGTTGCGCTAGCGCGTAATAACAGTAAAAAATGTGGCGTCAAAAAGTTAAAAACAATGGGTATACGCGACAACCATATATACGTCAGCGTGAGCTAATTAGCACCTAAAAATAAATTGGCAAAACATAAAAACAATTAGACAAGGTAACTAAGATCTACGGGGTCTATTTACTATAATAAATAGTGACGCTCCATCTTGCAACTATTACTTCGTGCAGACTATTTCACCTCGGCCTGCGCCCTCAGGAGAAACAAACTCTGCACTCGGAATAATTTAGTTTTGTGTACTTATAAACCAGTAATTCCGCGATAGATTACACTGATTTATATAAATATTACATAAATGTCATACGCATAATTATATGATTAACAGGTGTAAATAAAATTGGCTGCAAAGAAATAGGTTCGTGTTAACATAAATATGGTATATAGGTTTCAGCATACACCTTGGTGTGAACAAACTTGGCACGTAGATACTCAAAAAAATCAGAGACGAAAATGTTATCGTTAATGTTATATTTATATATATCATATTATATTATATTATATATATAATATTGTATAGTAAAATGATATATGAATAATAGGTTTCCCGGCCAATTTCATACATTTCATCCGTTTTTATTTAATGTGTATTCAAAATTTCGGGGTGGGGTTTGATGAGACAGACTGACTTTATCAAAAATCGTGTCATGCATGTCAGATCGCTTTAGCATCAAAGTAATGGTTGGCAAAGTTGCAAATTCGGATATAGGCATTTAATTCATTATTTTTGCAATCCAATTAGTTGAATTTGAAGAAAGTCGACAGAAGAACAAATTGAATAGTTATTGGATGTATATGCTATTGTGAGGAGTATGCGCAATATACACATCGTCACGACAATCGTAATTTTGAATGATTGAATACGATTTTGAATGGCATCATTTCAATGCAGTAGCGTTTTTCCGAAAATGAATGCTCTATATGCAATTGATTGACAAAACAATGAAATTGGCCGGGAAAACCTATATTATATTATATTATATTACAGCATATATCATACCATAATTATATCTTATTATACAGGTGTATTAAATTGCTGCAAAAAAATAGTTCGTGTTACATAAATATACTGGTAGGTTCCCATTACAAGCGCTTGCGTGACAAAACTATGCAGTAGATACCGATTCAAAAAAATCAGAGACAAAATACTTCTCGTGTTCGGATACACTCTTCTATTTCGGATAGACCTTGGTCCTTTTTTTTCTTGTGAAAAATTGAAGATTTTTGTTGCTCTAATAGTGTGTATAATAGTAAAAAAATACTGTACGCACACGAAAAAGTAATGACAATTTGAAGATAGGTTTCCCGGCCAATTTCATTGTTTTGTCAATCAATTGCATATTAGAGGCGTTCATTTTCGGAAAAAACGCTGAGCATCGAAATTTTGCCAGTCAAAATCGTATTCAATCATAGAAATTAACGATTGTTGTGATCGATTTCGTATTGCGCATTCTACTTCACATAATAAGCATATACACTCGGCAATAACTATTCAATTCGTGTCTATCCTAGGCGACATTTTATTCCGTATACTCAAATTCGCACTAATTTGAATGCACAAATAATGAAATAAATCCCATATCCGAATTGAACTTTGCAACCATTACTTTGTGTGCCTAAAACCGAATTTGAGAGCATGAACACGAAATGTTTGACTAAAGTCAGTCTGCCGCATCAAAATACACGAATTTGAATACACACTAAATAAAAAACTGATGATAAATGTATGAAATTAGCCGGGAAAAACACTATACAATAATGACCATTACCAACGACATCATCAGGGATTGAGGGTATTTATATTCTGTTTTATACAAAGCTTGGCAGCATCGATAATGAGGGCAACATGTTGTCTTCTCTCAAATTGTCACACTTTGGAACCTTAATACACCTCTTTTTATTTACAACTTGTATGTAATGTTATGCACGTAATACAACACCAACTCCCTCCGTCGCACTGATATTAAAAACAGGAGCATCTTCAAGACCCCATCTAACGTCTCATAAACCATAATGAGGTCTAGCAGTTTAACTACTTAGCCAGTCGGCGGGCGGAGAAGACCAACCCCTCCCTCCCATGAATAAAAGATGATGGGGAATCCATAAGAGGGTCACAAAGGGCACCGACAGCACCTCAAAGATGAATCGGGATTCTTTCAAGTTCACATAGGCTGGGGATCACGAGGGGGATAAGAGGAAAGGAGTAAATAAAGAACGATGGGTAATTGACCGGCCTAAAAAGCCCGTGAATTTGGAGCGATGGAAAAGTAAATAGGAGAGTCGGTGTAATCGAGGGAGCGGGGGGGGGGTGTTATGCAAGATTGAATAGATGAAGTTCGTGGAGTAGGCACCCCAGGTTGAAAATATATTAATTATGATTAAGGTACACATATAATGTTTGATCAAGAATAATACTGACACAAGATAACAATTTCATAACATTATTCCAATGACGACCGTAATTAAACCTTGTTACCGCTTAAGTGCATTCATTGGGTCTTTGTCCTGCTGTGTCTGTATATTTCATTACTCTGCTTTCTTTCTATGTTGAAAGAAAAAAAGGGTAGCCACAAACAAACTAAACACGCCGGGTTTTCATTATTTATTGTAAAAACTATTGGCGCGGTGTTGGTTCCGTCACTGCTTGTTGTGATACATGAAGTGGTCAAAATAAAACAATGTTTTGCCTTATAAATGGTATGATTATGTACGTATAAGTGTCCATAACATATAATTTTAGTTTTCCATCTTGCTTTTTCATCACAGGATATTTCAACGGGTTTTTTTATTTTAATTTATTTTTTTTTATTATATCATTTAAAAGTCGTCGAGAACTGATACTCTAATAATCTAGAAGAATTCTGAGTGAAAAACCTCCTAAAACTGTACATTAATTCCTCGAGCTCCTTTATAGTTTTTGAAAAATAGTTCATAGCACCCGGAAGGTTTTCAAAAATGAAACTCCCGTACGGCCAGTCTCTCGGCGACAGAAAGTAGTTACTATCCCCCCAATAGTGCCGTTGCTGTTGGGCGTGTGGTGGTGCAGTAAAACTTTGGTCAAAAACAGATGCTTCTATCCATCACCAAAATGAACCTAGGGGACTACCAGCAAAGGGTTGGTGGTGAGATCATCACACAGAAAGACGCGACTGGACTAATGACGTGTTAAACTTTCTTGATGATTTCAGCAATCAAACTGGGCCCGAAATGATAATGTATTTATGCGACTGACTAACTTCCTTCAAATGACACCATACTGAGAAAATATTGTGTGATGGATTTTACACTCCAAAGCTATATAGGCCTGGGAAATTTAAAAGTTTTTAAACGTATATATAGAACGATAAAAGTAAAATGAAAATACGTACAAAACATGTAATTTATAGGGTTTGCTGGTGGATTCAGCCCCCTACCCCACGATTTTTGATGATTTTTTTAATCTGCCACATTGGAATTAAAATAAAGTGAACTGATTAATCATGTGTGATAATTATATTATATAACAAAAATATATTCGTATTTTATTTTTCTTTAATTATGACAAATATAATATCCTTTTTTTACTCGATGTGCCAATAAAATCCAATTCAGTTTTATCAATCTGAATGCATGACTCTTTCATCCACGTTATTCCTGTTTTGATGTTGGTGTTTGTTTGGTTTTTTTTTTCCCCTCTTCTTTTTAAACACTTACCCTCTCCCTTTTTTTCTGCGTCTTTACTTATTTTCTCGATCGTTTGCATTCTAAAGAGACTTTCACATCGAATGAAAGTTTCTCAAAATGCTTTGTTCAAACTTTCGAGTGGGGTCGAGAAACTCAAGGTTAATATACCCAGGTTCATTCATGTCAGAGAAGGAGAACATACGTGCCTTCAAGCAACATTC
Organism: Paracentrotus lividus; assembly: GCA_940671915.1. NCBI lineage: Eukaryota > Metazoa > Echinodermata > Echinoidea > Camarodonta > Echinidae > Paracentrotus > Paracentrotus lividus. The sequence goes on from CALNVZ010002100.1 coordinate 17,602,942, forward strand.
AACATGAATGTATCTCATGAGGAAACATACTCCTAAGAAAACATGGACACTTTTATTGTTGTGAGCGCACGGGTCCAGGCATTGCGAATGGCGTTCGGGTCACTATCCTCTTCGACGGTTCGAGTCCAGTAGTATTAATTCCAAGTCTTTTTGGTATAATAAATTTCCTTCTTTGATGGGAATGGACATGTATGATATGACTATCATGTCAAGTAATATAGTATTGTCGACAATTTTCTCGTAATACCCGGAATTTCTAAACATCTGTTATAAGTGTTATGACGTTATGCATGATAATGAATTTTAATAAAGAGAATTATAGTTGGTTTCAGCTTAATTGATAAATCGAAATACACTATAGACAGATGAAGAACTAACTACAATCGAAATGTTTCAACTAGGCCTATATAATTCAAAATTTCTTTTGATGACATAAGAATGGAAATTTTAAACATTTGTACATTTAAGTTCTTAATGTTAGTAAACAAAACCAATCAATCCATAATCATGATAACTATAATGCTTTTCAGCTGCAAATCCAGGAATTAGAAATCAAGGAGGCGCAAATAGAAAATTTTAAAATAATGGGGGCTTATACATAATAATTTTCTTTAAAATATGGTCCATGTATAGGAATGCATGCGCCGCCATCCGCCGCTATCGCAACCTTTACTTTAAGAGCATTCTAAAATGATTATCACCTTCCTTTCCACTTTCTGAGAGAATAAAATAAGTAGATAATCTGAACTTGAAGGATGGGTTTAAACCATTTTAATCAGTACCAAACTCATACTTCTGTCACATCGCTCAAGTGACTCCAATTTGACTACAAGCCCACCAGCTCTTAGCCATTCATGGTAATGTATTGTATTGTTTTGTCTCTTATCGGTTTGGAACCAGTATCGTCGGACTGACTGGGGTATCAACCGAACCCTCCCTTCCCCTTCGTCTCGACGAGTATGACAGGGGAGCATTTACCGTTATCCGGGGCGCCACCATTTCCGCTGTGTAATGATTCCTTATGTGAACATGGGATCCCCAAGTCGGCATAGAGAACAATCGTTTTAATTTGCTTGCACGTTCATTAATTATCTTGTCGATACGAGACTTAGTGGTCTTGTTGTCCAGCCCTACCCGAATCAACGGTGAAAAAAAAATGCGCACTTTACAAGACTAGGGCCTAAATGACTGCAAAATACTTCAAGATCTAAGGTAGATCGTATTATTTTCAAGTCTATTAAAATATTATGCATTATTATATCCAAAATTGGCCACCACTGACAAACGTACCCATTTGCAAGAATGTACAAATTCGATTTAGTAGATGAGTCTATATACAGATTAAAAATAAGCAAGAATAATAGTGAGCACAGCACTTAATTATGCATTCAACGCTTTAAATACAAACATAAATGTTAACAAAAAGGGTAAATTAATCCTCAAACGTGAAGAGGTCTTGGGATGATACATCGGCTATCATTTTCATTTTCTATTATCAACAAACAAGGGTAATCCTGAAGTTGTTTGACAAATGAGTCGTGATAATTAAGTGCTTGTGCTATCCAGCAAACTGTTATTTGATACCCAATCATAGCATTGTCTCCGCTGTCTGGTCATTCAATTATTGCCAATGCAAACAATAAGTTATTAGGTTCCGCATCACGCATGCAGTCAGTGTATATTTTGATCTATTGTCTGGCGTATAGCTTCTGCTCATCGGTACCTCAATTTTGGTCTTCGATTCAGTCGTATAAAATATTATTTTAACGTGATTGATGCACCTTTTTAAAAATATTTATCGAAACCAAACCAGAATTATATTAACATTGCTGGTGTACGCTATTTTATTTTGGGGTATTAATATTCAAATAAAATATGCACCATCACAAATAAGATTATATTATTTTTATGTATATTTCGACATTTTGATAATGATCTCTGAAAACCATATATTCAATTAACAATGCCTGTATACTAACAAGGAAAATAAATCCAAATCATCAGATCGAATTGTTAAAAATGTGTAGTAATGTAGTATATGCATTGTGAGCAAATTAAAATTTTGCAGTATAAAATTCGTTATACAGTCATAACCCATACAAAATAAGTTGCATGTTGGGATTGTTATACACAGTGTCATAAACCTTATGCTCTTTAGTTACTCCGAATATATCCATGTCCAAAAGGGCAAGGACAATATGCGGAATGCCATTTCCTATACTATCTATTCAGCAACCTGTCCGCGCATTCATGGAATATCAATACTGTTTTTGTCGATCCAGGGCATGCTAGCTCACTGTTTTCTGCGTCTGACATGGAACGGGTGCCGAGATATTGTTCCCAGCCCTTTCTGGTCTTTGGCAGCACACACGTTATTTTTGGTGTTGATATTATACAGCTGTAAGTCGAAATTGACTATTTTATCCACTTGTTTTATTTCATTTATTTAGCTAATTATTTACTTATTTATTCATTTATTTATTCATTCATTCATTTTATTTTATTTTTATTTTTGTTATGAAATTTCTTTCCTTTCATTTTATCTCTCTATATTTTGATTTTTTTCTCTCTATACTTTTAAAATCATATACTCCATATACAATGATATATATGTTTATTATTCAAAAGTGGAGGCTGACGTACCAAGTTAGGCTACCCTCCAGACTTTACGAAGATAGGTTTAAGCGTAAAACCAGGGTCTGTGTTACCAGACTAGTGGGCGACTGGTTGATCAAATGGGGCGCCAGCGGTCCCTGACTCTTTTTATTAGAGTCACTATCAAACGGGGTTTAATTGATGCGACTAATTAACCCACCAGCGATCGCTCACCCTGCAATATTTCCACATCTTTCATTTTCTCTACTGCAATACGTGCATACATGTCTGAGAGCTGCTAGCAGTGTCTTGACCAGCCTGATAATTGCCATTTTCTAAAAGAAAATCTGATATTAAATAATTATGTTCAAGGCTTACATACATTTGAAGCATATACAAGAGACTTATAGACCTATGTGTAGATCTCCTACACACAAATTGGTCAAAAAAGCGCACAAAGAGAAATATATACGTATAAATACCAACGATGGTTGCAAGAAAACATAAATCACATTTTCGGTGATGAGTTTAAGTGTGTAAAAAAAAAAGGGGAAAAAAAGATGTGCAGTTAAATATAGACTTATTAAAATATATCAATACGTATATCATTTTAGCTGTATTACCAGGGTATCTACCTGAACAAGTCACCATCTGAAAAAGATATTTACACTCATAGAGCTGACCACTCCCTCCACCACACCCCACCCCACCCCA
>CALNVZ010002100.1:17619987-17634395 GCA_940671915.1 Paracentrotus lividus
CCTGGCAATACGAATTTCATTAAACAGAGGGATTCCAGATTATCATCATTATAGTGAAATCATACAAACTTGTAAGAATAATTTTGTTTGATAACGAATTAGTAAGATCCAAAACACCTCCTCCAGCCTTGTTCCTTCCTAACTGGAGAACTGGTAGTCATGACCCTCTAAAGGGCAAATGGGTGTGATTGGGATTTGTTGAGTAACCAGGTTCGGTGCGTGCGTAAGGCAATATGTATGGACGGGACAGACATTAGGCAAGAACTTATCTAGAGAGGACCTTGTAATCATCAAAATGTTTATTAAATACTATCATGATATCTTCAAATAAATAAGGAGAAGATATCCTTATTGACCTAAGTAATTGATTAACAACGATAAAGGCTCTTTGAATTGAGAAGAAATAGTGATGAACTTCAGCTTTGGCGACATGCTATAGTCTCATCGAATTGATCATCGGGAGAGAATTGAACGCTAAGAGGGTACCTATCTATGTCTAAACGTTTTCCATGTCTAGACGTTGAGCTCGAGAACAAAAGGCTTTCGTAAGAAAAATAGTCGTATATACAAAATGTGCTAAGTACCTAAATTGGAAGGTTTTCCAAAAACGTTAGGAGAGATTCGATGCTGAAATGGATAACATTGTTATACAAAAAATACAAATTTGAAAAAAAAACAGAAATGGATGTACACTCAAAATGTAGAACCCATAAAACAAAACAAGATAAAAGAAAAAACGCGTGTCATCCACATAATTACAATGAATTATCTAATCCCCCACCGGCTTTAGATGACCTGTCACAATCCTTATGGACAATATTTGTATGGGTTATAGGTTTTCCGGTTTAATTCATACATTTATCATCATTGTTAATCATTCAGGTTAATACAGGAATGATAAATATAGACAATGTGACTAAATTTAGCTTAAAGTAAGTCTCTCATATTAGAGTAACTGATGTGAAATATCAGATATCATCAGAGTCACATCCTAAAGTCGAAAAATTAATTATTATATTAAATCATTAGAAGAAAATAGCATATCGTTATGGATTTAAAACCCTGTGCAATATAGAACCAATGCCATATACCAACACCAATCAGTAGATTCAAACCACGAATAATACAATGCCCCTGATAACTTAACGACGTCTATGATATTTGTGTCGTATGCCGCGTGTTAGAATCGGTACATTCTTCATTTTGAACGCTACTCTTAAATATTCCTCGTTCGCTGCTAGAGGAGACTAAAGCCCCGTATGATGTATCGTGTGAATTGTGAATAAATTAATTTCCATAATTCGCAGTTAAGCATTCCTTATGTAATGTGTTGAATTTAGGCCACTGATAACGTACTATATTTTTTATGTCCTTACAGTATCGCGAGTATTTAAAACGGGAATTTGTCCGAACGCTTTCACCACAATGAATTGTGGAGTTTTCTTAGAAAAGAAAGTATTAAACGATTTTCTTTCAGATTCTTAACTATACTAAAGCAATAACATTGAATGCTTATCAAAGCGAGCGTTAGTGAACAATATTGAAGAAGTGTGAGCATTAAAAATTAACTATAGTTCTTTCGAGGAGACTTTAAGCCTCGTCCCGTGTGATGGAGAGGCAACCACTTGCGACGTTAAAAACCTGCTTTCCTCCTTCGAAATAGAAGTAGGGAATTTTTTCCCGGATGATTTAGCAACACCCTATGACTATAGCTCAGTACTACAAACATTAAAGAAATATCTAGTTTGACACTTATATGACACATTGTGTGGTAAGTGCCTCTGTAAACCGCGTAATCTCAAATCAAATCTCACACCTAAAGCCAAAGTAATGACTATTTGAGATTAGCGTTTTACCGGCCTTACATTAATGCTGCTTTTGTCAATCCAATTGACATATCCTAGAAGAAGTCCGTCAACCATTTTCGGAAAAGAGAAACACGCTGATTGCATCGAAATTAATCTCGCCAGTTACAAAATCCTCGTAAATTCCACATCGATTACCGGATATATTCAACACAGAATTGTGTGATGATCGCCACTTTCGTATATTGCGCATTCTACTTCACATAATAAGCATATACACTGCGTCGTCGGCTATAACTATTCAAATTCGTGTCTATCACTGTCGACATCATTCCGTTATTATCAAATTCGCACTATTGAATGCACAAATAATGAAATTAAATGACCATATCCGAATTGAACTTTCGCAACCATACGGTGTGTGCCTAAAACGCGAATTTTGAGTAGGCTAATGAACACGAAATTGTGTGACTAAAGTCAGTCTGCCGCATCAAAATACACGAATTGAATACACACTTAAATGTTCTGATGATTGATTTGAGATTGATAGGGTCGTTTAACGACACTACCAAACACAATGTGTCATATAAGCTGTCAAACTAGGATATTACTTTAATGTGCATATACTGAAATTAGTTTAGGTGGCTACTTCCCGGGAAAGAAATTCCCTACTCTGTTCGAATTAGGATAAGCAGGTTCTTTAACGGCACAGTGGTGCGTTGCTCTCATCACACTGGGACCCGGAACGGGCTTTGTAAAGTTCTCCTCCAAAGACTATAGTTATTTCTAATGTCTAAGTAATGTCATAGCTGCTTTGATAAGCTTCAATGTTATTTTTTTTTAAATCTGAGAAAAAGATTTATTTCTTTTAAGGAAATCCACAATTCTTGAGTGTGAAACGTCACAAAATAACGTTGTAAATCCGGTACGTCATAAAATTGTCACGTATGTGGCTAAATTCAACACATATCAATAAGGATATGCTTAACTGATAAAATCTATGCAATCACATCGATACACAACGGGGCAGTTCCTCCGCTTGCGAGCAAATAATAGTGCCGTCAAATGAGAATGACCGTTCTAACACGGGTCAAACACAATTCATCACGTCGTTTAGTTAAGGGGATTGCTTATGTGGTTTGATTACTGATTGGTGGGTTGGTATAGTTTATTGACAGGGTTAATCCCATGACGATTTGCCATTTTCTTCTAATGTAGCAATATTTAATTTTCGACTTTAGATCATTGGTATATGGATCTGTATTTTAGTTACTCTAATTTGAGAGCTTCTTTAGCTAATTATGTCACGCTTTTCATTTCCTGTGTAGATACCTGAAAAACTGATATTAAATGTATGAAATTAGCCATGCGTGGAAAAACCATATACATTAATGACCATACCAAACGATCATCAGGGATTGAGGGTCTTCTATTATTCTGTGTATACAAAAGCTTAGGCACATCTGATAATGACGGTGGCAAATCTGTTTCTTTCTCAAATTGTCACACTTTGCGTAGATCCTTGAATACACCTCTTCTTTATTTACAAACATTATGTAATGTTATATGCACGATATACATACACAAACTCCCGTCGTCTGCGCACTGTATTATTAAAAAACAGGGAAGCATCTTCAAAAGACCCCATCTAACGGTCTCATTAACACCATAATGAGGTCTAGCAGTTAACTACTTAGCCAGTCGGGCGGGCGGAGAAGAAAACCCTCTCCCGCCTATGAATAAAAGATGATGAGAGAGTCACAAAGAGGGTCAACAAAGGGGGCACCGACAGCACCTCAAAGATGAATCGGGATTTCTTTCAAGTTCACAATAGGCTGGGGATCAACGAGAGGGGATAAGAGGGAAAGAAGGTAAATAGAACGAATTGTAATTGAGGCATAATTATTAAAGCCCGTGATTTTGGAGCGTTGGAAGAAGTAAATAGGAGAGTCGGTGTAATCGAAGGGAGCGGGGGGGGGGTGTATGCAAGATTGAATAGGATGAAGTTCGTGGAGTAGGTACCCAGGTTGAAATATATGTAATTTATGATTATTAAGGTAACATAATAATGTTTGATCAAGATATACTGACACAAGATGAAACAATTTTCATACATTATTCCCAATGACGACCGTAATTTAAACCTTGTTTACCGCATAGTGCATTCATGGGGGTCTCTTGTCCTGCTGTGTCTGTATATTTCATTACTCTGCTTCTTTCTATGTTGAAAAAGAAAAAAGGGGTACCAACAAACAAACTAAAACAACGCCGGTTTTTCATTATTTTGTAAAAACTATTGGCGGCGGTGTTGTTCCGTCACTGCTTGTTGTCGATACATGAGTGGTCAAATTAAAACAATGTTTTGCCTTATAATGGTATTGATTATGTACGGTATAGTGTCCATAACATATAATTTTTAGTTTCTCTCTTGCTTTTTCATCACGGATATTTCAACGGTTTTTTATTTTTATTTATTTTTTTATTATTATCATTTATAAAGTCGTCGAAACTGGATACTCTATAATCATCTAGAAGAATGCTGATGTGAAACCTCTCTAAACTGTAGCATTAAATTCCTCGAGCCTCCTTTATAGTTTTTGAAAAATAGTTCATGCACCCGGGAAGGTTTTTCAAAAATGAAACCTCCCGTACGCCAGTCTCGGCGACAGAAAGTAGTTACTTTCCCCCCATAGTGCCGTTGCTGTTGGGCGTTGTGTGGTGGTGCAGTAAACTTTGGTCAAAACAGATGCTTCTATCCATCACCAAAATGAACCTAGTGGGACTACAGCAAAGGGTTTGGTGGTGAGATCATCAACACGAAAATGACGCGACTGGGACTAAGTGACGTGGTTATAACTTTCTTGATGATTTCAGCATCAACTGGGCCCGAATGATAATGTATTTATGCGACTGACACTCCTTCAAATGACACATACTGAGAAAATATTGTGTGATGGATTTTACACTCAAAGCTATATAGGCTGCGGAATTTAAAATGTTTTAAACGTATTATATAGAACGATAAAAGTAAATGAAAATACGTACAAAAACATGTATTTTAGGGTTGTGGTGGGGATTCAGTCCCCCTACCCCACGCATTTTATGATTTGTTTATTATCTGCACATTGAATTTAAAAGTAAATGTGAACTGATTAATCTGTGTGCATATTATATATATTACAAAAAATATATTCGTATTTATTTTTCTTTAATTATGACAAAATATCCTTTTTTTTACTCGATGTTGCCAATAAAATCCAATTCAGTTTTATCCAATCTTGAATGCATGACTCTTTCATCCACGTTTTCCTGTTTGATGTTGGTGTTTTGGTTTGGTGGTTTTTTTTTTTTTCCCCTCTTCTTTTTAAACACTTACCCTCTCCCTTTTTTTCTGCGTCTTTACTTATTTTCTCGATCGTTTGCATTCTAAAGAGACTTTCACATCGAATGAAAGTTTCTCAAAATGCTTTGTTCAAACTTTCGAGTGGGGTCGAGAAACTCAAGGTTAATATACCCAGGTTCATTCATGTCAGAGAAGGAGAACATACGTGCCTTCAAGCAACATTCAACATGAATGTATCTCATGAGGAAACATACTCCTAAGAAAACATGGACACTTTTATTGTTGTGAGCGCACGGGTCCAGGCATTGCGAATGGCGTTCGGGTCACTATCCTCTTCGACGGTTCGAGTCCAGTAGTATTAATTCCAAGTCTTTTTGGTATAATAAATTTCCTTCTTTGATGGGAATGGACATGTATGATATGACTATCATGTCAAGTAATATAGTATTGTCGACAATTTTCTCGTAATACCCGGAATTTCTAAACATCTGTTATAAGTGTTATGACGTTATGCATGATAATGAATTTTAATAAAGAGAATTATAGTTGGTTTCAGCTTAATTGATAAATCGAAATACACTATAGACAGATGAAGAACTAACTACAATCGAAATGTTTCAACTAGGCCTATATAATTCAAAATTTCTTTTGATGACATAAGAATGGAAATTTTAAACATTTGTCCATTTAAGTTCTTAATGTTAGTAAACAAAACCAATCAATCCATAATCATGATAACTATAATGCTTTTCAGCTGCAAATCCAGGAATTAGAAATCAAGGAGGCGCAAATAGAAAATTTTAAAATAATGGGGGCTTATACATAATAATTTTCTTTAAAATATGGTCCATGTATAGGAATGCATGCGCCGCCATCCGCCGCTATCGCAACCTTTACTTTAAAAGCATTCTAAAATGATTATCACCTTCCTTTCCACTTTCTGAGTAGATATAAAATAAGTAGATAATCTGAACTTGAAGGATGGGTTTAAACCATTTTAATCAGTACCAAACTCATACTTCTGTCACATCGCTCAAGTGACTCCAATTTGACTACAAGCCCACCAGCTCTTAGCCATTCATGGTAATGTATTGTATTGTTTTGTCTCTTATCGGTTTGGAACCAGTATCGTCGGACTGACTGGGGTATCAACCGAACCCTCCCTTCCCCTTCGTCTCGACGAGTATGACAGGGGAGCATTTACCGTTATCCGGGGCGCCACCATTTCCGCTGTGTAATGATTCCTTATGTGAACATGGGATCCCCAAGTCGGCATAGAGAACAATCGTTTTAATTTGCTTGCACGTTCATTAATTATCTTGTCGATACGAGACTTAGTGGTCTTGTTGTCCAGCCCTACCCGAATCAACGGTGAAAAAAAAAATGCGCACTTTACAAGAATAGGGCCTAAATGACTGCAAAATACTTCAAGATCTAAGGTAGATCGTATTATTTTCAAGTCTATTAAAATATTATGCATTTTATATCCAAAATTGGCCACCACTGACAAACGTACCCATTTGCAAGAATGTACAAATTCGATTTAGTAGATGAGTCTATATACAGATTAAAAATAAGCAAGAATAATAGTGAGCACAGCACTTAATTATGCATTCAACGCTTTAAATACAAACATAAATGTTAACAAAAAGGGTAAATTAATCCTCAAACGTGAAGAGGTCTTGGGATGATACATCGGCTATCATTTTCATTTTCTATTATCAACAAACAAGGGTAATCCTGAAGTTGTTTGACAAATGAGTCGTGATAATTAAGTGCTTGTGCTATCCAGCAAACTGTTATTTGATACCCAATCATAGCATTGTCTCCGCTGTCTGGTCATTCAATTATTGCCAATGCAAACAATAAGTTATTAGGTTCCGCATCACGCATGCAGTCAGTGTATATTTTGATCTATTGTCTGGCGTATAGCTTCTGCTCATCGGTACCTCAATTTTGGTCTTCGATTCAGTCGTATAAAATATTATTTTAACGTGATTGTTGCACCTTTTTAAAAATATTTATCGAAACCAAACCAGAATTATATTAACATTGCTGGTGTACGCTATTTTATTTTGGGGTATTAATATTCAAATAAAATATGCACCATCACAAATAAGATTATATTATTTTTATGTATATTTCGACATTTTGATAATGATCTCTGAAAACCATATATTCAATTAACAATGCCTGTATACTAACAAGGAAAATAAATCCAAATCATCAGATCGAATTGTTAAAAACGTGTAGTCATGTAGTATACGCATTGTGAGCAAATTAAAATTTTGCAGTATAAAATTCGTTATACAGTCATAACCCATACAAAATAAGTTGCATGTTGGGATTGTTATACACAGTGTCATAAACCTTATGCTCTTTAGTTACTCCGAATATATCCATGTCCAAAAGGGCAAGGACAATATGCGGAATGCCATTTCCTATACTATCTATTCAGCAACCTGTCCGCGCATTCATGGAATATCAATACTGTTTTTGTCGATCCAGGGCATGCTAGCTCACTGTTTTCCGCGTCTGACATGGAACGGGTGCCGAGATATTGTTCCCAGCCCTTTCTGGTCTTTTGCAGCACACAAGTTATTTTTGGTGTTGATATTATACAGCTTTCAGTCGAAATTGACCATTTTATCCACTTGTTTTATTTCATTTATTTAGCTAATTATTTAATTATTTATTCATTTATTTATTCATTCATTCATTTTATTTTATTTTTATTTTTGTTATGAAATTTCTTTCCTTTCATTTTATCTCTCTATATTTTGATTTTTTTCTCTCTATACTTTTAAATCATATACTCCATATACAATGATATATGTGTTTATTATTCAAAAGTGGAGGCTGACGTACCAAGTTAGGCTACCCTCCAGACTTTACGAAGATAGGTTTAAGCGTAAAACCAGGGTCTGTGTTACCAGACTAGTGGGCGACTGGTTGATCAAATGGGGCGCCAGCGGTCCCTGACTCTTTTTATTAGAGTCACTATCAAACGGGGTTTAATTGATGCGACTAATTAACCCACCAGCGATCGCTCACCCTGCAATATTTCCACATCTTTCATTTTCTCTACTGCAATACGTGCATACATGTCTGAGAGCTGCTAGCAGTGTCTTGACCAGCCTGATAATTGCCATTTTCTGAAAGAAAATCTGATATTAAATAATTATGTTCAAGGCTTACATACATTTGAAGCATATACAAGAGACTTATAGACCTATGTGTAGATCTCCTACACACAAATTGGTCAAAAAAGCGCACAAAGAGAAATATATACGTATAAATACCAACGATGGTTGCAAGAAAACATAAATCACATTTTCGGTGATGAGTTTAAGTGTGTAAAAAAAAGGGGAAAAAAAGATGTGCAGTTAAATATAGACTTATTAAAATATATCAATACGTATATCATTTTAGCTGTATTACCAGGGTATCTACCTGAACAAGTCACCATCTGAAAAAGATATTTACACTCATAGAGCTGACCACTCCCTCCACCACACCCCACCCCACCAAGAGAGAGATCACATTCAGTTTGTTTATTTGTTTGTTTTTTTAAAACATAATAGGTTGTGTAGAACTCTTTCATAAACAGAGTAAAACTGTTTAAAAAGTGATTCATCAGACATGTCAATGTGTTATTATTATTATTATTTTTTTTTTTATCATTTCGGCTTTCAGGTTTGCAACAAATATAAATATTTTATTGCAACTATTCATTTATTTTTTAAGTAGTAAACACGCTGCTTCTGTAGGATTAGACCAACCTCTCATATATATTTAAGATAATATATGTGGTTTATATGTTTTCCATTAAAGAATAGTCTGCTGCATCGTTCTTGGCTTTTAAATAAAACGAAAATATTTTGGAAAGATGTCAAGCATATTGTGGTCAAAGTCAACAGAAGAACATGTTATTACTCTTTTCATGAAATGAGAACAAGCCATACTTATTCATTAATTGAGGTCGCTTTTTTGCTTTGTATTCAATATTTTTAGTACGAATTCCCTCCCTCTCTCATCAATACACCTTTTGAGATATTCTTATTATATCTCTCTCTCTCCTTTCCTCTATTCTTAATATCTCTATTATCTCTATGTCTATACCCATTTATTTTCTTTTATGTGTTTCTCTCGATCTATCTCGAACCCCTTTCTCTATAAATTATCTCTTCCTCTCTATATCGCTGTCTGTCTGTCTCTCTCTCTTTATCTACTCTTGTGGTGCCAATTCTCACTCAATTTTGTCTCTCTCCTCTCCCCCCCCCTCTCTCTCTATTTCATTTGAGAAAATATGTTTTCAGTTATACATGCAATTTTTCCTTCTCAATGTTCTCTCGATTATTCTCCCTCATCCATTTTTTTAAAATCACCACTTCATATGATTGGGGGGAAACTATTTTCAATATTGCTCGCAATACATGCATCACAGTCATATTCGAGAATGGGCAAATATCACGACGGAGTGTGCACTGAGATTTCAAAGAGCCGAGTATCCCGTCTAGTCTTCTATCCTAAACATGACTATTCAAAAGCGTCGCAAAATCTGTCTCATCAAAACAAGAGAAATGTATACTCCATATGCATCATCAACTAATGAATCACAACATGCTTAGCACATAATCTGTTTTCATTATGTTTCAGTCGCAATCGGTGGTTTACTCGTCAACTCTCAATCAACTCGGTCTGGTATCGGAGACTAATTGGGAAAACGGTTGTTTATGAGGCGTGACGTCAACAGCCGGCGCCGTGTTTCGACCTAATGAATCCCGTGCTATTGTTCGCGTGGCGTCACCTATTCTTTTGCTTCCCATTCTCCTAAGCTCCGACAGCGACAACGGATAATAAGGCAAAGAATGAATGGGGAGGGAATCCTCTTTCTCCTATCTATCTAGTCCATTTTTTTTTTTTTTTTTTTTTGGGGGGGGGGGGGGTTGGTCGTCAATGTTGGAAAAAAATGGGGGTCCTGTGCTCAGTACCACAGGTGAATGGGCTATAATGGGGAGGCTGTAGACTAGCAATGAAGTGGAACCGTCGTTGGAATCTTCTTGTCTCTGTAGCTCCTGTCTTCATTGTTCTAGCCATACTGCAGTAGGGTGGATGAATAGTCTGTACTGTCTGTCCAAGGTCTGTCTTTCATCCATGGTCTGTCGCGTCCGGGAGAGTTGGGGAACTTTTTGTCCAAATTCGAAATGTATTTTTAGTGAAACGGAAACATCCTGCCCATGAAAATGTGTCTGGCAATAGACTAATTGTCTAATTAATGTCCCAAAAGATTTGTGGCTTGGTAATTAATGACTGCCTAGAAACGACGTTGATATTCTTATGCTTGGATGGCAATTGGTGCAATGAAGGGATGAGTTATACAAACATCGAAACGTTGAAAGAAAATTAAAATGATATTAAAATTATATTGTTATATACAATTTTTCAAAGCTTATAGAGACTGGGTGCCAAAGCGGTAACGAGAAGTGTTATATTGTGCAAAATCACTATGCCTCATAAAGTATTTAGAAGTAGATTGGTTGAATACCAATGATGATTTTAATTATTTCACATGAAATACTGTGGGTCTTCAAGAGTGCTAGAGAAAACCTATTTTAAGATATCCGATAAAATATAATGTATTTGTTTGTCATAATCCGCAAATTTATTTTTAAAGAAAGCCTTTTCCCCTGAAAAGCATTTTTTAAACCAAAGTTTCTTTGAATTAAGATGAAAGAAATAAAAGAGTGTTAAGTGCTCGTAAAGAGCTAAACAAGGAAACAAAGTTCTTGGAATTATAATGGTTTGGTGGGAGAGTTAGAATAACGGTGTCAATGCCGTTTCTTGAAGTAAGTAGATACATATATTCTCCTCTTTGATCACTTTCCATTCTCTCCCTTTTCAAAATAAGGCCTCAGCTCATTACATGTTGGGCTTTATATCATCGTACTGGCAATTTCCATACCTTACTCTGTTCGATTCATTGAAGGATTAGGCTCTATTGATATACCTTCTCTGTTTATGTATGCCGATGCACTTGAGTTTGTGTTGGAGAAAATGGACAAGGGGGCGGAGGAGAGGCGACACAAGAAGACAGACGCTTCTAGTCTAGGTAGTAGACACTTTCAAGTTTAACGGCAACAAGAGTTGGGCCTACATTATGTCAAAAGCAAAATATAGTCAACTTTAGAGTGGAGACCCACCCCAAATGAATCTATAACAAATAAAGGAAATTTAACAAAACAAAAATCAAAATGAGGATGCTTTAATTACACTATTACAAAAAAAAAAACCATTCATGTTTTGCCCGAGTTGATGATTTTTTGTTGTAATTACATGAACCCCAATTTGACCCCTCCCACAAAAAAAAAAAAAACAAAACAAAAACAAAACAAAACAAAAACAAACAAAACAACACACACACACACACACACACACACCCCAAAAAACCCCAATACAATGTCCCTTTAAAAAAAAAAAAAATGGGGGGGGGGCGGGGTAATATATATATATATATATATATATGTGTGTGGTGAGTATTTAATCAGAAGATGATACCTTGCTGTAGACTTCATTAGTCAAGTGGATTATCTCAAGTGGATATATTTTATATGATACGGAAATTTCTCTCTTCGCATTAGTATCTACTACAAATTTTAACATTAGGCACTGCAGACTTGATGATCGTGAGTGAAAGTAGGAGTAATGAGTTTCCATTCATTTAAATTTTTAGAACAGACAATTATCCTCCCCTAAATCATGCAGACACTGCTAATAAAAGTCATGGATGTGTTAAGAGTGAAGAGGAGATATCGGAAATGTCGTTTTAAAATAATAATATTTGTCACGCAATAGAATTTGGTGTTTTTTTATTCATTTATATTTATTGCAGAGCTATCATATTGAAATATTCAAATGGACTTTTTCCTTACTTTTGAAAACAGACAGCCCGCAGATTTTGTATCCCCAAACAATACTTCGAATTTCTTTGATTTAGTATAAAATATACAACATATGAACTTAAAGTAATCAGCGTCTTTGCCTTGTTTTTTTTTTTTTTTTTTTTTTTATTCCGGTAACAATCATTTGTTTTTTATTCGTGCATAATATTTATTTTTATTTTTTTATTTATTATATTATTATTGTTATTTGCCTTCTTTTATCTCAAGGAGTTGACAGCAGATAAATATAATTCCAAAAAAACAATCAACGACAATTATTTCAGGTGAATAATTACTGCATTTACAATACCTAAAATGGTTAAAACTATTTTTATAACCACGTTGTCCCCTCACGGGGAGACTGGGGTAATTATGGCCCCTTTGTCTTTGAGAGCTTATAATTCTTTGCTGCATTACACAATGATAATTAAATTTTTTACACATGTCTAGCTAAACTCTTCTACTATCATTTGAGAAAAATAGTCATTTACTTCAAATTTGTGCTTAGGGGAGCCTAAAATGTACGGCAATCACAATTCTGTTTGTTGGAAAGTGGCGAGTCTGCTTTTTTATTTGGGTGTGATTCGTTAATTAAAATAATTTAAGATGAAATTTTGATTGAAACAGAAACAATAGGAACTAACAACACAAGAGAAAAAACTTCCACCTGAATATCTTCAGTAGTAGAGCTGCAAAGAGGGATCAAATTGAAAATGTCACTCGGGGTAATTATGGCCCCAATGCATAAATAGTGTATAAGCGCAGATGGGGACATTAACTTGTATGATTTTACATAAATATATTGTATTGCTATGAACTGCAAAATTTCAACATTTTGGCTGAACCAATTATTGATTAAATCATTGTTGGTTGGTTGATAAATGTATAAGGAATACCCAACAACATTTATTATACATTACCATAATTAATTAGCATAATTTCAACATAGTACTTCTCGCTCGTTACACTGGCTTCCCATTCCCCTTCGCATCCAGTTCAAAGTTCTTCTCATCACATACAAGATATTGCGTCACCAAGAACCTTCTTACTTAGCTGAACATTTGTCTACACAAATGCGCCCCTCTGTCAACCTCAGATCATCCTTATCATGCAGCTAGCACCAGGTGTGCGTACCAACACACGTTACGGCGACAGAGCGTTCTCAGTCTGTGCCTCCATCTTATGGAACAAGTTGCCTACTCGTATCCAGAATGCCCTTCAGTGTACACTTTCAAAACTCAATTAAAAAACCTACCTCTTCCAAGGACAGTGACTCTAGTATATTTTTCCCATATTTGTTGTAACTGAATTTGTATATTTTCATATTTTGTATGTATCTTACATTACTGTATAATATATTATGTATAATATGTTAATAAGTTTATGATTTAACGTTGTTTAATCTTTATTGTAAAGCGCTTCGAAGCAAGTTAGTAGAAGCGCTATAATAAATTTAACAATTATTATTATTATTATTATTATTATATTGTTTAATTTATACAGTAATGACAACAGGGGCCATAAATACCCCAACCGCGTGGGGGTAATTATGGCCCCCAAAGTTGTTAACATAAGGTAATTAATATGCAAATGAGAAGTCACAGGTTTATACTTTCCTTTGTATATTATAGGTATATAGACTAACTCTATTTTACATAATTAGAATATTATTGAACTTTTCATTTAATGGTAGTAATAGGAAATGTTTTAAAGGGGGGCCATAATTACCCCAGTCTCCCCTATATACTTTCTTGAAACAAATCTAATTTTTATATGACATTTTTCAGTTACCGGTTCTCTCTTATATATCCATGCTCAGACTAAGTATAAAACATTTTGTAAAAGTTGACGTAATTCAGAATAAGGTTTACTCTCGCAGACTAGCACCGATTCTGCTCTCAGTTTAGTGCGCAGACGGTCAAGTGAATTAAAAAGTGCTCGATAGCGAGATGGCGCCAATATTCAAGAGAACCCCGATCGCGGGGCCGCTACACATATGCATAAATTATCAGCGCGACACAGCCAAAGATGACGGCGGCGACGGCGGTGGAGGAGCCCATGGAGCTACCGCTACCTAAAGGGGGACAAAAGTCAAACTGGTGTTGCTGATCAATAATTATGGTCAACCGACAATGATGAATCTGTTTTTGGACTCTCCACGACCCTTTCCAATTTGAACTCTTTTAAAAATGCCATTACACAGAAAGGCGCATTTGAAGTGCACGTTGCTTCCTTTTATTAGTCATTTACAGATGCTTATCATCATTTTGCGACTCCGCTCTCTTGACTTCGTACTGTGTGAGATGGGGGTGGGTGGGC
>CALNVZ010002100.1:17635663-17668052 GCA_940671915.1 Paracentrotus lividus
AGCGAAGCAGACTGTCATATACCGCCTCCTACCGCCCGAAAGTCTTTGATTCTTGTGACGTCACGTGCGAGCAGCTCCCCGGACAACATGTGTTAGAGTTCTTGATTACAATCTCCAGAAATCATTTCGCATCTTTTAATGGTCCGTGGTCTCGTTGCTCTTCCTCGCGATCAAATGAAAGGGTTCCTCTGTCTCTGATAACTTGTATACTCTAGCCATAATATCATCGATACTCTCATATCTTCTTGAATTGGCCCTTCGCTGTATTCGTTTTTCGTGTTATCCAAAAATCATATTTAAAGAACCTGTTGATGGAAATCGTTTGAATTATCATACCAGAGTCGAATAACTAATTACTCTAGATTTACGGAATTACTGAAAATTTTGTCAGCTCACACAAAAATTATGAAAGCTGAAAGGAGACTGTGAAATAAAAGCCGACTTCTATGGGTGTGTTTAGTTGAATTGCAAAAAAAAAAAAAAAAAAAAAAAAAAAAAAAAAACGAATAAAATTCCTAAAAATACACCATCAGTAGTTTAACTTTCAACTAAGGGGTAAAAAATGAAAGAGTTTGTCTTAAAACCAATATTGATTCTTTAAAAAAAAAACTACAGCCGTTAATCACATGATTTTATACGAATACTTTAATCATGTTAATTAATATTTACTACGCATTCCCGAAATACATTGCGAACCAATCATTAATTTTTACTCGTTTGTGTCCAATGGGCATAGGCAATCACAATTAGCTGGTCCTGCAAGTATATAAGTCAAAAGAGATCCTGGAAATTTTGGTATAAAAACTTCCAATAAAGGGAAAAGATATTCTCAAACCATTCTTTAATTTTGAGAAAGAACAATAATCCTTTGGGTTTTATTTCATTCGACCTAATGATTTGTTTGTATATGTATTCATTTTTATTTCATCTATTTATTTATTTGTATGTATGTACTTATTTATTTATTTATTCATTTATTTATTCATTTATCATACATTTATCCTCACTTTTTAATTCTTTCTTTTTTTTCTTTTTTCTTTTTTTTTCTTTCTTTTTTTTTTTTTTTTTTTTTTTTTTTTTTTTTGGGGGGGGGTATTGTTTAAGTTGGTCTACTCAAAAAGGGGGAATGTAAAAAGGGTGGAAGAGGTATATTCCTATACAAAAGATAACGTTTCCACGTTATGATCTCTTTAGGTTGCTACATATTATTATCTAACCTCATAAAAGTTATTAATACACAGTAAATGAATAAGACAAATTATTGCAGTTAATCTTTATATGATTGATTTAATATAGCCTAGAAGATGAACCTCTGATGGATTTAATGAGTTATCATTATGCCCTGTCTCCCTTCTCTCTTAAATTTGTTTTGTGTACTTAGACCGTTTTTCCTAACATGAATCCTCGGCAATCGGAATACTTACACTCTGTACACGTTTTATTGCTCCAGAGTAATTACACACACTGCATTCTTATTAAATTTTGTTTATCTTTTGTTTTATTTTTAATTTTCTATTGCAATCATAAATATTAAAAAAATAAAACTAAAATAGTATACGCCCTTATATTTCTGTATTTTCTTATCATTTTTTTTTTACATCTCTTTCTTACTTTCTCTCCTCCTCTTCATCACTTCTCTCTATAGTCTCTCCTTCTTTTTCGCCCCCTTATCAATTCAAAGTGAATATTTCTTTACTTAGTGGGTACTAAATATTGATTTCGGCCTCGGAATATCAAGCTATTTACAAACATCTATTGTGTGAAATTACGCCTACTGATATAAATCTTTACAGAAATATTATTTGTAACTATATAATATTATGTTTTGTTCTTGTATGTTCTGTATCACAGCATAGCTTCTATCGCTCCCTCATTACTTTCACCCTCTAAACTATTTTTGGGGCCTATATTATATTGTTTCCAATAATGAAAACAATCTATGAATTCCTTCCTTCCTCTCATCGAATTATCTTCCTCTCCTCAATTTTTTTTCTCTCTCTCTCCTCAAATTTTCTTCCTCTCACTCTCCATCACCACCCTATGTCACATTATTCCTTCCATCTAATATCATCTGTTTCTCTCCCCTTTTCACTCTCTCTATCTCTCTCTCCCATCCTCTCTCTCTTTCTCTTTCTCTCTTTCTCTTCTTCTCTCTTCCGTCTCACCTCCCTTGAATAAGTTTCTCACGTTCAGGTTCAACAACCGCTCGCAAACCCCGGAGGCACTAATGCTCGCACAACAATCGCTCTACTCCTCGCAGAGAGAGACCAAAGCTTTTTATGTATGCAGGCGCGGGGTACAATAATGTCCCATGCATACATAAACAGCCTCATAAACACACTGAAAATGAACGTCACATAAGGATAAAAGCATCGAGGAAAGAAAATCTAGTTTGTGGAAAAATTGAAGCTGCGCCTCGAACTTGTTTTCAAGTAAACGACTAGCATGAGCATTGCTGAAACGTTTTTGTAACGATGTCAAAAAATACATTTTTTTTTTTTGGTTCAATGACTCTGATGAATCAAAATGATACATACTTGTCTAACAAAATCATACATGTACAAGACAACCAACACTAATCCCTTGTGCTCCTTTTTGGGGCAACATTATAGAAACATTTCTTCCATATTAATTACACCAAAAAAAAAAAAAAAAACATTAGAGAAAATAGCATGGGCTATGCAAAAATTATCAAAATAATCTGCCCCTATCTCACAATGGAGGAAGAATTTCTTTCTCCATGGTCTCACTAGATATGCCACTCTGTTAGTGCATCAAAATTTCACATCTTATTTATTTCACTGTACCAAATAATAGATGACTACCGGTATGTATACTGTGAAACAAAATCTAACCCTATTCCTGTTTGTAATTATATCTTATTGGAGGATTTTGTTCTTTCTTTGAATATCCACAAGTAGTTTTTCTAATATATAACTATTTGAAATGATATTTCGTTCACACCATGATAGAAACTATCCACTATATTGCTATCATCATCCCTACATATTGTTTCACGTATTTCTAATGTTGCTCCTGCTGTGTGCTCTTCTGTGCGGTATTCAACATCTTTCGACCTCTCTCTTCTTTCTCTCCATCACGGGGCGTCTATAAACCTATGGAAGAGAATTGGGGCGGCGCGGGACTTAAAAGGATACAATTCATCCGAAGGACGGCTTGGTTTATTATATATTATGACGCGTGCTCTCCCCCCCCCTCTCTCTCTCCTCTCTCTCTCTTTCTCTCCATCACTCCCACCCTCTGTCTCCCTCCCCTCTCTAATCACACACACACACACACACCACAGACACACACACACACACACACACACACACACACACACACACACACACACTCTCTCTCTCTCTCTCTCTCTTCCATTCCAGCTCACCTACTCCTTCTGTTCATCTCCGTCTCCTATTCATTCATGATTCTTCCCTCCATCTTGTCTCTCCATCGCCCCTTCTTTCTCTTCATTTCTGATACTCCCTTCCCAACTCTCACTCTACTCTCTAGCATTCCAGAATCTTATCCCAAGAAAAAAAAAGGGTGATAGTGTCCTTTAGCCTCTGTTAGTAGTAGATCGAGCATGCTGTTAAGTCGACTGCAGTGCAATTCTCATAAATGACATGATTCGTCCGAGGCCGGTAAGAAACATTTCATCATTGATAATGGATAATGCGAAGATAATATGGGCCGAGGAACCACTGAAGACGCTCTGGTGACACAATCTACGGAACGTCTCCTAAACTTGGCCCGTCTGGGGGCGCACCAGACGGATGGAAAAAAAGATGGAAGGGGTGTGGCTACTCCTGGATACAAAAATATACTACATTGTTCTCATTCTAGTTGTTGTCGCCCCCTCCCAAAGTGTACTTTTTTGTATATGACTGATAAATTACACAATATTATTGTAACGGTAAGGAACAGGGGACCTAAAAAAATGCAAGTCACACATGGGAATAAGTAGATGCTAAGCCGGGTTAGCGCGTCTACATGGGTTTCGAACCTAGACAATTCGATAACGAGAACACTGCTCTTCGACTGAGCCATTGTGCTCTTTTATGAAAGGTAATTAATTAAGTCATAATGGTTGATGTTTTTTTTTTTGTGTTTCTTGTTGTTGGTTTGTTTTTTTTGTTTTGTTTTGTTTTGTTGGGGAGCTGTCCTCCATCCTCGCACCTGACACGCCATAGCAAGGCCCCGGGACCCGGCGAGACCACGCTATTATCGCAATTTCAGCGATGGTTTAACCAAACTGTGTGGAAGCACGCGAACAGGCAACGATGAGGAAAACAGATTGCTGCTTTTGACTCTAAACACTTGTTTGTTGAACTCTTAGATCAGGTATATCACTCTCACCTCCTTACCCCACCCCTAGACACACTTCAGTTACATTATCATTCCCTTTTATCATCTTATGCTACAGTCACACAGACACTTACGTTAAGTTACGTTTTGGTTGTTTATCCTCTTTTCATCTTCTATTTCATCATGTCTTATGCTTTTCTTTGTTTTATTGGATGAATGAAATTATCACTCTTTCCACTGCTGACTATGACGGGAATGCATCCTTGAAGATCCGCAGAAAAGAAAATACTTTTTAGACGCAACCGGACGTAACTCGACGTAAGTGTCTGTGTGACTGCAGCATTAGACTTTTCCTTTACAGTATTCTTTAAGGTTGCATGTAATGATTTGGAAAGGACAGTGTAAGTCGGTAAAGAGTAAAAGCACAAAGAAACAATTTCAGAAATTTATTTTAAAATACCATGTTTATGTTGTTCTTAAATTTTACGGCGCTGTCATTCAAAAAAAAAAAAAAAAAAAAAAAAATGTTGAGCTTTCACATAAATCTAGTACAGGAACACAGTAGTATTTTTTTTTTAATCGTTTTATAAACTTACTTTGAATTTTGTCTTAATTGTTTTCAGTTTGTTTATGGGCTAGGCTAACAAAAAAAAAGACAAAAACAAAAACACGAGGTTATAAACAGTCAATAACCATGATAACGGTGCATTGTGTTGATGTATTCTAAAAAAAATAATTAAACACGTGGAATTGACTAAATCAAATTTTCTCAATCAAACGAAGACCATAAAAATAACAAATAAAAAAAAATAATAATGCAGGAAAATAATCTTATTCTCAAAATCACTATATCATATGAAAATAATCTTTAAAAACAAATTAAAATGAAATAAGTATTATTACTTATAGCGAGAAGTTCACCGCACTTGACAGCAGTGAACTATAACATAAAGCTGACAGAGCTCGGTATGATGGTATAGTCTAAGAAAATAGCTTTTGTATACTAATAATCATGTTAGGAAACTATCAGAAATATGGCAATGTCACATACAATAATGCACTTATCGCAAAAAGACGTTTTGCTAGGTGGACGATGCATGAGCGGTAAAAATATCTGAATGAAATAATTTCATTAAAAAGATATCAAATTCTAATCCACATTCTTTTGTCAGTATGAATTTTCAGACACACTTTCAGACAAGCTTATATACATTTATATATAAACAAAACAAAACAAAAACAATACATACAACGTCAACATCTAACTACGATGTACGTTTGAAATGTTTTGCATTATACACGAACACGTGTGAATTCTTTTTGAGAAATGAATGAAAATGAAATCATTTTATTGAAGAAAAAAAATAACAAATTCAAATCCACATTATTTTGTCTGTGATTATAGACATTTAAAGTTCATACAAACTTTACAGGCCTTTACACAACCAAACCAACAATAATACTATACTACTTCGACGTCTAACGATGTTTACGTTTTCATTGAATTGTATCTGGAATTCATTCATAACCAAATAAATGTACACATTAACTTCTAGTTAAATGCGTCTGCAAACAAGATTGCATTTAATATCATTATTTTTTTTGGAGCTCAGCTCTTCAATAGTCTCATGCAATCCATTCAAAATTAATTTAGAATGCCATTTCATGATTCTTTGTTTATACCATTGCCATTTCCTTTCAGAAGAGATAAGACAGTCATATTCCACCCATATCGCCATTTGAAATAATATTAATAACTGTGATTAGATATGGAGGCAATAAACATGGGTGTTCAAGCACAACGTGGATGTTCCTATGGTCATCTCAATAGAATGGTGATAGCTGCTGTAATATGAAACTTGCATTTGGCGCCAATTTGTTTATTATCTGTAACTCTATAGGGACAGAATCGTCTGTAGGATGTCACTTGGAACCTATAAACAATAACTTTATAATGGATTCTATTTTTTTTTTCTTCTTTTGTATATGAATATGAATCTATGCACACAACTTTCGAATTAAGCCAGAAAATTGTATAAATTTCCTGGCTTAATTTCCCTTTCTCAATTAAAATATTTTAAATCGAGTGTGGAGTGGTTTAATAAAAAAAAAAAATAAATTATTAAGGATTGGGTAAAGATTGTGGTAAAGATTGTGGGCGTTAATTTAAACATGCATTAAATACATTACAAATTTTCGTTAAGGTTTTCTTGTAAATGCTTTACTTCAGGAATAGCATGATATAACGTTTTGATTTGGTAAACCCTTAACGTTTATTACTTCAAATATTAATTTGTATACGCAACAAGGCTTCCTCTGAGTACTTCTAAAAAGAAATTATTTCAATCAGCTACTAAGTCTACCCACCACTTTTCATCCATATTTTCTACACATCTAATGACACCATCAATTAATTTTCACACTTTATCATTATAATTATGTAAACAATTAATGAATTGACAATTAATTTATTCATTTGTCTCCAACGGTAGAAACCATGCAAATTGGTAGAAACACACGCAACTGCTGTGTGATAAATATTGTAACCAGACAGCTATGAAAAAAAATCATGGGCTGCCCGGGCGGGATTCGAACCCACGACCTGTGGATTCGTGAATTGTTGAATATTCTTCTATTTGCCAAAACTTAGTTTATTTATTATTAAGTATTTAAACCTTATACATTATAAACGAATGTTGCTGAATTTAAAAAAAAAATGATTAGATTAATCCTTATAGATGATACCCTTTCCTGGGCCGCTCAGAGGAATAAGGGCGTTGACTAATTTACTGTAACAACTACATTAACTCCCCTCTAGGTCCAAAGAGACCAACTATTATCATTATCAGCCTCATTATGTTCCTTATCCTCTCCATCATTGTCCATCAAGATGTTGATGCCTTTCTTTCTTGAGCAGGAGAAGGAAGAATTGTCTCTAGCTCAGATGGTATCATTAAAATACGGTATAGTGAGAAGGTGAGAATGATCACACCTGCTAATAGTCGTCTGGCCCTTTACGTCTCGACCATCTGGAGACGCGTTAATGGATAGGATGGTCAAAACCACCTGCCTAGCATTATCGGTGCATCTCATGTGCATCAAGAACACCCACAACCACACACACACACCACACACACAACACACCACAACATGGCACGCACACACACACACACACTCACCACTCCTCCTCACACCCACACAAGCCACACCCCACCATATTATTATATTTAATATATATATAGATTGTTTTTTAAAGCAAGATTGGCTTATATCACATTTATCCGTTCACAGGAGCTTCCAAAATCTAAAATTTAAAAGCGACAAAAATAGGGACGATTGGAGGGTGAGGGGAGAGATGAAGGAGAGAGAGAGTGAGAGGAAGGAGAGAATAAGATAGGAACTAGGACTTGGAGAGAGAGAGAGAAGACAATGTAGAAGAAAGAGAGAGAGAGGATTGCGAGAATAGACGTGGCTAGGTAGGATGAGAGAGGAGGGAAAGATGAATAACAGTGGAGAGAGTGGCAGACGAACTACATCTATAACAGAATTCAAGCTATCTAAATGTTCGCTCTTCACATGCTCAATCAGAGGCTTTAACATCATTAATAATATTTCTTTGCATCAAAGGACGAAAAACTACTATACATCAGTAAGAAATGGCGAGGGGGGCGGGAAGAATCTTTTAGAACGTACTCTTTAAGTTTCAACACCAAAGCGTATCAATTATACGGTATTGGTCTCTTTAAGCGAGCGTAAAGGATTATTATAAGAATAGAAGCAGAGAGGACATTACGATGAAATACATTAATAACAGAAACGTCATAATTGCGAACAGAAGACATGGAGCAAACACACAGAAACCAGATAGGGAGAGTAAAGGAATAAATCGGAGAAAGGACGGATCAGAGAAAATCGTTTTTAGTTTTTTTTTAAACTTACTATCGGAATGTGGTTAAGTCGTAACCATTTTTTTCAGTGTCCAATTAATCAAGCGGCATGAACAGTCTTTTATATATTGAATCATCCGTCTCCAGTATTTCACTCCATTCGCTTTCACTGTCTCCTTTCTTCCAGTCCATTTCCTTCTCTATCGCCCCCTCCAAACATTCCTTTGCTTTCTTTTTAGTATACGATCGAGGAGTCTGCGACAGACTCCGCATATACATGTCTACGAAGCTTAGACCATTATTTATAATTATCCATGTTTCTTCCTGGCGACATAGTAACAACGCGTATCAAACAACCGTAATATAAAACAATGAACTTACAATACATGGAATCCAACTTCCACAGATATAGTTGTTGCTATGTCAGGCAGCTAAGGTGCTATCTCACTCTTCGGAGACAGATAACAAAGTATTAGAGGACGTCTCCTGTTTTTGAAATTCGAATTTTTTGAAACTTGTGCGCGGAGGAACGCGAAATATTTGAAACGGTTCTTTGAAATTCTCTTGTTACAGTTTTTGAAAACTTCGCTGAGACGTTCCGCGAAATCGGATGTTTTCTAATAATTTTATCCGTCGCGGAGACGATCTGTCGCTGACAAGTCTCCGCGAAGGAATACTCCTCAGGCAAGCTTCAGGTTGTCAAGAACAATTACCTTGTATAAAAAGTATGCATAAATCTTGAATAATATGTTAGGTGCTATCTCACTTCGCGGAGACGTCTCGCGACAGAATGAAATTTTTCTCCGCACGATAATAGAATTAGAGACGTCTCCGAGACGTCTCGCCTGAATTCGGGAGACGGATTTTTTTTCATAAATGTCGCAGAGAAGTCTAGGACACGTCTCGGAGACAACGTCGTTTATACTAATTATCCGATCCGAGGAGACGAACTTTCTGTCCGGAACGTCTCCGCGAAGTGAGATAGCACCCTTAGTAAACTGGTTTACTGAATGTGAAAGTGTAGGACAATCGAAAAGCAATTAAATTGGTAAACTCCCACATGGTCTCAACCCATTTTGAATAATGCCCGTTTGGTCTCATCCGACATGGTCTAATTCCAGTTCGTCTAATTGTCTTTTTGTCCAATTGACCATTCGCCTATTTACCATTTTTGTCTTATTCCCGTAGCACAGAGTTAATAGACCAAACATTCATTTGGGTTTCAGAAGAAAAAAAGTGATTAGACTACCGGTATATGGCTATTAGACGAATCAGCACTTAGAACAAGTGGTCTTTAGACCAAGTGAGAATTAGATCAAGTATGTATTAAACCTAGGGGAAATTAGACCAAATTTTGAGGAAATCAAATGGGGTTAGCCCATGTGGTATTAGACAATCAGAGAATTGGACCAACTTTTATATATTGACCAAGTGGATATAAACCATTGAATAGCATAGCGAACTTAAAGATCGTATATATCATTAAAGAGGACAATGTAAGAATCTCCATTGAACATCCTCATCGTTATTGTTGTTGTTCTATGTTTTATTACCATTTATTTCACAATTCCTGTGGATTAATCTATCGTTCTATTCCTAATGAAATTTTCAATATTCATGACAATATATGGGATTGACGAATTATCATTCGTTTCATTTTCGCAGAATGTTTAAACATTCATAATGCACTAATTTATTGAGAGACGATGTCTGGAAGAGTGTTTTAAATGATTTATTAGGACATCTTACTTACATATTACCATGCGTCACAAAAAAAATTACACTTTTGAAATGGCTGCCAAATAAAACATTATATTCACAATCCAATTTGTGTGTTTGGAATGGGGCAAAAATATTTTAACGTATTTATATGCTTCATGTTATTAATCTTGAACACAATGGAACGAACTGAAAATTGAAATTGTTTGTAATATACCTATAATAGGTCATAACGTCCGAATAGGATTATACAAAAATAATGACACTGGAAATCAATGATGACAGGAATGATTTCAGGGAAAAGGTTGATCCTCGAGAGGTGATGCGAAAGAGGGAATGAAATAGAGGGAGTGAGAGGTAGTGAGAAAGAAGAGAAAGAGAGAGAGAGAGAGAGCGCGCACACTGCAAAAACATTGGTGTTAAATATGTATCGCCGAGCGAGTGTTAAATTTAAGGTGTTATTTTGTGTTCGATTAGTTTCAATACAAAATCAGTAACACCGCTTGGTGTCAGTACAAAAACTGAAACACCATTTATTTGAACGTTTTGCAGATCAAAGTAATACATCAATTTATTACAGATATCATAATGACAAATAGCAACAAATCCTGCTCTATTTTATAAGGTTAACTAAAGTCTTTTAGACACCCAAGCCGGTGCTGAAATAACACCGGTCAAACTTCAATACACCAACAGAATCAAATCAACATCCATGTTGTTGGATAAAAGCACATCAATATCCATTGGCGACAGCTGGCACATTGACACAATGCAAAGTGTCAAATTAACACCAGCAAGCAGTGTTAAAGTAACAGTAGTGTCTAGTGGTGTATTTTAACACCAGTGTTTTTGTTCTGTTTTTGTTTATTTGCAGAGAGGCGAGAGATAGAGGGAGAGAGAGGGGTTGGAAATAGGAGAGCGGAAAAGATAGAGGCAGAGAATTGAGGAAGAGTATGAAAGAGAGAAAGAGGAGCTATGAGGAGGAGAGAAGGAAATCGAGGTATTGATGGGATGGAGGATTAAAGGGGAAGTTCACCCTGAAATTTTATTGATCTTAAAAAATGAAGAAAAATAATAGAAAAATATTAGTGAAAGTTTGAAGAAAATCGACCAAAAAATAGCAAAATTATGAATAATTAAAGTTTTGATTCTGTGACGTCACGTGCGAGCAGCTCTCCCATTGGTTGTGTATCTAAATTCCATAAATTTGTCTTTTTGTCGTGGTTCTTGATAAAGGAATGGGTGAATTTGATATAGTCATATATATGAACATATGTTTGATGGTATATCTACGGCACAGGTGACATAATTGATTTCTCCTGAAAAAAATGACATTTTATGGAATTTACACTACATAACACATAGGAGATCTGCTCGCATGTGACGTCACAGAATCAAAATTTTGAATAGTCATAACTTTATCATTTTTTGGTCGATTTTCTCCAAACCTTCACTCATATTTTTATTTTATTTTTCTGCATTTTTTAAGACCAATAAAATTCCAGGGTGAACTTCCCCTTTAAGTATTTAGGAGAGAGAGAGGGAGAGGATTCAAGAAGAGAACGAAAGAGAGAATGAAAGGCCAAGGGAAAGAAGATAGAAAGAGAAAGAGGAGCTATGAGGAGAAGGAGAAGAGGAAATCGAGGTATTGATGGGATAGAGGATTAGGTTTTTAGGAGAGAGAGGGAGAGGATTGAAGAAGAGAACGAAAGAGAGAATGAAAGGGAAAGAAGATAGAAAGAGAAAGAGGAGCTATGAGGAGAAGGAGAAGAGGAAATCGAGGTATTGATGGGATAGAGGATTAGGTTTTTCGAGCAGAGAGAAGTAGTAACATTTAATGAAAACAACGTTTGTAAGGAGGCCCACAGCCAGGGTTCAATTGACTCTAGTTCATTCAACTTGAATGAGATCAGTGAGCCCCCGATTGATTTCACCAACATTCGACGAAAATGTTCTTCCCACGTAAATCTTACTTAAGTCAGGCAGGCCTACATCTTTGGACGCAGCCTATCATTTTGGAGATTCTAATCAAGCAACCGATGAATCGGTTTAAAAATATATCGTTCTCCTTTATTGTTGTGGACGTGTTGTCATTTGCTCTTAATTACACATAATTTTGATTATTCATGAATTATTTAAGCCCGACATCCTGCAATTTGCCGTTAACTTAAATGTTTTTTCATGTTTGTTGTGTTTTTAATGCATCTTGACAACACGCTAAGTAATGTTTGTGAGATGATGTATCGGTGTTATTAATCAACAAATCCCATACACTGTTCTGACACATTTATTTAAACATAGTAGAAATAAAATTTATTGATTAAATATTTATTGTTTATTTTGATTTTTGAAATTTTAAATTTTGAAAGAGAAAACCCCGAACAAAACTAACGCCGTGACATAAATGACTACTCCCTCCCTTCTCTCTGTCTCTCTGTCTCTCTCTCTCTGTGTCTCTCTCTGTCCCTCTGTCTCTGTCTGTCTTTCTGTCTCTCTCTCTCTCTCTCTCTCTCTCTCTCTCTCTCTCTCACCTCTGTCTCTCAATTCTCTCATACACACATTCACTATCTGCAAAGCATTTGGCGTCAGTAATAATTGAAAGTGAGCCAAAAATACAACACTCATGTTTTCTTGACCTACTCCTGAGAGTAAGCGCGCGCTTTTATAATCTCCTTTACAAAACGCGCCAAATATTGCATCTATCTTCACGTTAACTTAGTATGAATGGAAGACAATAATTTCGAGAGATATAGAATGGAAGGGTGAGATAGAGAGCACACCAGAATCATTCAGGATGGAAGGATGGAGTGAGTGAAGGAGAAGTGAGGATGAGCGAGTGTGAGATATGGAGAGATGGGGAGAAAAAAAAAGAGAAGTGATAGACAGATAGAGAGTTTTAGACAAATCTAAAGATCCTGCAGATGACCGAATTGGGTGACATGGAAAGAGATTGAGGGGAGGGGTAGAAAATGACCCAAGCAAAATCATATTTAATGATTGCATATTAACAACAATCAGCATGATCAGAATTCACGAAACGACGTGAAATGACCAAGTAATTAATTCTGACACTATAGACCTAATTATAACGATATGTGATATACAAAAGGATCATTGTTCAGTTCTTGCTTGTATTGTTTAATATAAAGCGTTTTACTTCATAAAAACAAGCTTGATTATATCATATTTGAATGTATTATTGGATATGTTGATATTGAATGTTTATTTTAAGTTTATAAACGGAAGTAAAACTGAATCCTTGAATCCTATGTGAATCACAGACATGACATATTACAAGGGGAAAAGATGCAAAGAGTTGGAAAGCACTGAAGAAGAGTTAAATTCAACATGAGGGTCACTTTATTACTTGGGGGAAAATAACCCCGTCAATTTCATTGATTTCATTGAATCAGTTCATTATTTCATCTGTTATGCCTGGATCGTTAAAAAGAGAAAAAAATGCCCAAATGATCCGAGTGACGGGACAAAATTTTTCATTTGTTGGCCTCAAAGCTGAGTGCTTTACATCTCAATGTAGAGTGAGAGTTTCCTCCACTCGAAATGTAGAGTGGAAAATGCACTACTTCGCGTTCAAGTTTAGAGCGTATTATAATTACGAGAATGCGATAAACGACAACTAAATTTTGTATCATACTTATAGTTGGAGGGGTAACTACACTTTCTTTCTCATAATTTTGACAGACATTTCAGCTAGCACAAAATGAGGGCATTATCAGCAAGCATATCACTATTATGTTCATAGTGTTCATCTTCACCACTGTGTTCAAATCAATCAATGAACTGGAGCTTTAAATTGGAATTGGATTAAAAGATGCTGAGATGGGAAAAATGGAAGAGACTCCCCAGTACACAAGTGAGATGTGAAGAGATATCACAAGATCATATTGAAGACGCCAGATAGACGAGATATGATGGTTGATCGTCGACAAGGCATGTAAACAATGTAGATGACTTCGTAATATTCATATCTTCAACTAGTCTCTATATCCAGACACACATTTTACAAGTATAGAATGGGGCATACAATAATGTTTGGATCATTCTTAGAAGAAAGATGTTTATGGGGTACTTATTACAGTTTGAAAGAATGAAAACCTCTTAATAACAAAAGATAATTATCATTCTCATTGGTCATATACTAGTTAGCTCCAATGTACTATAGGGCTTGAAAAGTTGGACATTAATTGTCATGATTGTATTAGAATTTTTATGTTAGATTTCTCCACAATGTGATTATCCGATATACGCCTGCCATGTTATTTTTTATTCTGTAAATGATATCTAAATATTTTCATGGCAATATTTGTTGTATATGCCATTGGCTAGGAGGTTTGGGTTTCATACAAACATGCATTGCGTCAAAGGCACACAGTTGACTAACAATCAACCAAAATTACAGTTCTTATAAAAATTGTTATCTGGTTATTGTTTGATATTCCGACAACGTGTGTTGCAAACTTTATTGCAAACATTATCGCATGTTTTTACAACAATTTATCTTTGATTATCTATCTGCAAGAATATTTTAACAGAAATATATCATGAATCAATGCAACTTTCACTGTGTTGGGCAGAAATCTAGAAACCAACTTTAAATGTTTTGTTTTATCTGTAACCCATCTTTCGACACATCTAGAAAGTGTCAACATTACGACTGTCTGGAAATGTGATCCCCTTATTAAAAAAAAAGGGTATGATGTGATAAAAACTGGAATTAAAGTACGTTTATCCACTGATTTTTTCGGAGAGAAAATAAATGATATTTGCATTAAAATAATCTATATAATATTGATGCACTTTGAGTGAAAATAGAGATATATTCCATTCATCAGTATGAATATTGCAAGGGTCGAAGACGAGTGCATATTCATACTGATGAATGGAATATATCTCATATTGCACGAAAAATCAATATATTTATTATATACATAACAAAACCATTTTCCATGGCAACAGCAACGCTTAACGAGTATAAACAAGAAAGATGTTAACTCACCTTTATCAAATCTGCCTGATCCGAGAATCTCACAAAATTCAATATGATCAATCTATTATTGAGTAAATTCGTTACTCGCTGTCATTGTAAAAGCTGTTTGCTATTGTGACGTATTGTTGTTCCGTATCCATTGTTAAAAGCTGTTTGCCATTTGACGTAATTGTTTGCCTCCGCGTATCCATTGTCGCGCTCGCTTGCGCGCAGCATTTTACTGGCATCGCGGGTGCAATATTGTAACAATAATTCACTCCTTTTCTCCATTGATACGGGTAACGTAGACACATAGGACATACATTATGCTAACAATATTGAACGCCGACAAGCAACGTCTGGAAGAGTATCAATACATTGTTTTATGTATCAAAAAAAGACCTAAACGTGTAATAATAACCATTATCAACTCCATAACAACAAACGCTTTCTTTCTGGTGATATTTTAGGGTTAATTTAGAATTATACAAAAACAACATAATCACTAAGTAACCTGTGTTCTGTAGGCCAACAGTAATAATTTGAGAAAAAGTCCTTCGAAAAATTACATATTTTAACAAAACTGATATATAATGGCGAACTAAATACTTCGTTCGATTATGATAAAATTTGACTAGTCTATATCTTAAACATAAAGTCAGGATTGCCATACAAACTGAAGATGGACGTTACAATTTTTGGAATAGCATGTGAGGGTACACATGCCCCGGGCAACAGTGAAAAATTTCTCTTTGTGTACCTGGTTCCACATGCTATTTTCCACTTATCTTACCTTAAATGTATTTTCTATATTCACTATGTATATTTACTCTGTATGCTATTGTTTTTCTGATCGATTAATAATAAATAATATAATTAATATATGATTTGAACTTAGCGCATTATACACCACTTTTAAAATATAGTTTAAATCTACCACAGATTTAACTTTAAACATGACACAGTGTTTAGTTTGATGCAGACAGAAAGATTGCGACAAAGGATGGAAGGAGGCGGAAGACAAGTCGGCTATTCCATTACAATTTCTCTCATAAATTTAGTAAACCAAACCACAGGTTGATTTTCAAATCATAAATCTCTGGTGACACATTGAGACACCCTAAAGCGACAGACGTTTATGACTATATATTACCTATTTTGGCGGGCCCTTCACGAATCATTGAGTTTTTCGGCCGAAGAAGGAAAGTTCGCCTGCGTGTGCAATCAGGCTTTATTTGGCCTTGAGTTCAAGGTTTTACTTGTACTTTTTTTAAATCATTCTTTCTTTTTCGTGTTGTGTGGATATGGTAGTTTTCCCAAAAAATATAGTAAAATGGGAAATAAATATGTTATATGTATACAACTTGATCTTCTACTAATATTATTGGGCTGCCACATACACGATAGGACTTGTACTAACAAATACATTTTAAGGACGTTGCACAGTTGAAACCACAAACCATGACAAGTTCACCAAATTTACTTTGTTACTTTGGTATCTATGTATGCCAAAAATGCAAAAAATAAATATAGGTTCATGTGCTTGATTTTTTGCTACGGGACTTTGGAAGTTGCCATATTTGGATGGCATGTAAAATACGCATAATTCAGAAATTGCCTCTGTTAGAACCTCGTGATATCAAAGAAGATAGAATCGTCACAAATCTTATCAAACCCCCCGATTTGTTACGAATTTATATGAAGATGGGGACATTGTTTAAACTGCACATTGTACTTATTTCGAGCCGCAGCCGCCCTCATTTGGCGAAAATGGTGCGTAAAATGGCAAAAACCATATATTTGAGGCATGGAATCTACAAGAAAATAAAAAGTATAGTTCAAGGTGCACTTTTTTTAAAAACATGACAAGTCTCATCAAATTTTTGCAAAGTTGTAGAGGACGATCATCAAGATAAATAGAAACTTTTAAAAAGGGGTCATGTGCCTGTTCGAACTATCGGCGCCCGAATACTCGCAAATCGGCTTTGAAAAGTCACACAAAAAAGCGCGAAAACGCTCCAAAAAAGCGTGAAAAATCACTCTAAATATATACTTGATTCACAAATTATGCTCTCAAACATTACAAAATCCATGTCATTCATCAAAATATTGCCAAGTTGTAGGAATATAAACTAAAGGTAGGACAATAAAAAGATGGGGGTCCATGTGCTCATTTTCAAAATATTCGGCGCTGTAATAGTGGCGAGTCGACTTGAAAACCACCGAAAACGTGCCACAAAATACTCAAAAATGTGAAAACTCTATGTTAATTTTCGACACTTATTCAAAATCCTGCTCTATGATATTTACAATTTCATTTCATATCCATCGCAATCCACTAGAATAACAGCAACATGATCACACAATAAATGCATATCTCTGCAAGTAGTAAATAAATGAACAAAAAGAAGGCATAATAAATTATTTATTAAAGTTCATTTCTTTTAATCCTTTGCACGCTGAATTATTTTCCATTGTGACGGTAAGAATAATGCGGGCCAAGGATGCGCGGTCAAGATGCGCGAAACATAACTGTGCAACGTCCTCTAAACTAATCGTGTAATATAAAATTACATTAAATTATCATTAAATAAGGAAGAGACCCAACGACACTCAAAAAACAGTTTCTCTTAATAGGAAAAAAATAAACATTTTTACTGATTTTAATTTTGAACAAAGAGGTTATCTATCCGAAACTAAAATATAATATAAAAAAAATGAGCAAAGAAAATTGATTGAAAACGGGATTCCATCAGGATTCGCGATGGAATCCCAATTTTTGTTTTCTGAATGATTAGGTCGTTTGATATTTTTATATCACATATGTACCATAAAGTTTACGATAGAGAAATCAATATTGATCGATAGTAGATATGACTTTTACAACGACGGATACATTCATTGGACTGATTGTGTAACATTCAACTCACCCGAGATAAGAAGGCCACAACAAGCAAGCATTAAACATCGAATTCTCGACGCAAGACTACAATCCACTTCGCTGCCCCCACTCGTCAATGCATGCCTTATCTGCACGGTCTAGCATGGCGTCCTCTATATTGCCATTCAGACAACGTCTATATACTAGAAAAATGATGGGTTCCAGGCATCAGCCAAATAGTGTCCGATGTTAGGAATGTCCCTTTTAATAATTTCTTATTTGTCGCCATAATTGAGAGCAAGGAAATATGAATCTTTATTTATCGATGTATCCACAAAATACAAACTTGCAGAAGTGTATAAAAATATTATGAGTACTACATTAGGTATTAGTATTCAAAATATATAGAATAGAATTAATGGAATTATGCGCATAAAAAGCATAGTTATCAAAGTTTTCTTTCAAGGAAATTCCATGTAGATTAATTTCTTTTTTTGGAGGGGGGGGGGATAGTACACGTGTATTCATACAAAATAACCTGCGATACTTATATATATAGGCTCTAATTCGTTCAAGAACAGTATTTCGTTATTTGTATATTCTTTAGAAAGCAAAATTAACAGAAAAACCCATATGAAATAACTCTTTATGTAGAAATATCGGGAGGGTATGCTACCCCCCCCCAAAAAAAAAAAAAAAACAACACAACAACAACAACAACAACAAACAAAACACATACAAAAACAAAAATAAAAAAAAAACTTGTATCCAATTTTAGATGATACAAGGAGTATAAATATAACTGGAATATCATAGAGAAACAGTCAGGAGGCCTACTTTTAAAAAAATTAAAAAATGATCTAGGAAAACTTTTTTGTGTCCATGCAGGCCGGACCATCTTTCCGGCGACATCAGTTATGGTTAGATAAAGAATGGACTGGCGCGGGAAACAACGCGTGACGATAGTTGGTGATCATAGGCGACCAGCGAGGCACGAAATTCACGCCTCCCCGTAGACGAACCCACCCACCACCCTTCACATCTTAAAAACTGGCCGAGATAAACCATGTTTAGGGGCTGGTCACACCTCATCAAACGGTGACGAGTTTATTATAACGATAAATTAAATTTTCAAAATATGAGTACACTATTTTTTTATTCATTTTTTTTGTAATTTAAATAACTATCTTACATACTGTGAAGTTTTGCCAAGTAACTCGAGTTCTATACCACGATTGCATTCTCTATATTACAATGTTTCATTCGTATTTTATGGGGGCGGGGGGCAGGCCCATAACTAGGATTTTCACGGGAGGGTTCGAAATCCGCAAAAGTGGACGACAGACACTTTTGGATTTATCCAGACGACTAGAATTAATTAGTCAGATGACTAGAATGAATTAGTCGAATGACTAATGTTTATATGCTTGGCATTGTTTGTGACACTGTTTTAAGGTAGTAAATGACTTTACTTGATCTCCCCCCCCCCCTTTTTTTTTTTTTTTTTTTTTTTTTTGATCAAGCGGACCTTTGCTCGCCAGCGGGGGGGGGGTTCATTCGAACCCCCCGAACACCCCCCCCCCATATTTACGGGCCTGGGGGTCTTCTTCTTTTTCTTTTCGTTTCTTTACGAACCTGCCTTGAACCCGGGTTATCAATCTGTACGGCGTAATGTATCGTTTTCTTTAAAAATAAAGCAATTATTATGATCAAAGTCACAAAATCCTTCGCCTGTAGTTTAATTGATAAACATGGTAAAAGCATGTAATATCGTTGGTGAAGGTCAGACCAAAACGGTACGCTAATGAGCCTCCATTAAGTTTACTTATCGTTATACTTTATCACTTAATTACCACTATTTATTGGTGTCACCTTGCTACTGAACTTGAACCCATTACCTCAAGGGATTGTCCTTAGAATCAAGGGAGTCGCCATAACACAAAAAAGTGAGATTGTGCGATCTTTATCGATCCCATGATTTTCAATTTATCATTGCTTCTTAATTATGACTGTGTAACGAATTTTCTTTGCGGTTTTAAATGAAACTCGGAAGTAGACTCAAGAGTACATCCCCATGATTCTCAGTGACATCCTCAATGTCATAATTCATCATCACATCATCATCATCGTTGCCATTACTATCATCATAATAATCATCCATCATCATGGTCACCACCACCACCATCATCATCATGAGTATCACCAAGATTTCCAGCAGCATTGCCATCATCATCTTTATCACCATCGTCGTCGTCATTACTATCATCATCATCTTTCAACATAATCATCAATGTCATCATCATCTTCACTATTACCGCCACCATCATCATGATCATAATCCTTCATCCTCCTTATACCATCATCATCGTCACCATCACCACCGCCATCATCATCATCATTATTATCATCATCATCATCAACATCATCATGATCATCAACATCATCGTTGTCGTCGTCGTCGTTACCATCATTACCATCATCATCATTACCACCACGACCATCATCATCATCATCATCATCATCAGCACCATCATCATTATCGACGTCCTTCATCATCATATCATCATCATTATCATTACCCCCACCACCAACATCATTATCATCATCGTCATTATATTTATAACATCATTACGATCATCAATATCACAATGATTACAACTCGCTATACTAGTCATGCTAGTAAAATAGAATCCGGCTTAAACAATGTTAAATTGTGCATGTGAAATGGGGGATTCCCGCGACATGTGGTCGGTACGCTCTCTTCGCAACTACCCAATTCTATAGAAGTAAGTGATGGCTTATTATCCAGTCAATAGCTGCAATACTGATATTCTATTCTTATAAAGATATACATTTCTAATGTCCCACAAATGGAACTGCGCAGATGACAATGTTAATCGATTTCTATTAACAAGAAGTGGCTACACACATTTGAATTATATGAAGGTGATTGTATAGTGAGGCGCAACTGTTAGACTGATACGATGGGACACCCGTACGGCACGAGGGAATGGGAAGCATGGACGAATGCTACCAGACATTATCGTTTTTAAATGGTTCGGCTGCTTTTGATTTTGGTAACTTTACTTAGATAACTATTTTGCTATTCCGTACACGATACGAATTCTTGAAACAAGTGCTATGATTTTATCGATTTATGACCTTTGGTTGACATGGGATCTGCTTTGACGATTCGTATATGGGTATTTAATTGTCGTATAGTTTCGTTATCTAGTCCCTGCTTGGTGATATCATAAGTCAAGGCTAAGATGAGCTCAAGTCACTGATTATATCATTCAGGAATTGTCTAGAATTACTATATAAGTTCTATAGATGATCCAAGGCCGTTAAGTTTGATACTGAGCTCTAGTATGCTATTTAGGTTCGTTACATTGTGTCAATCTTGAAAGACGTTGTACGGTCTATGATGTCCTTTATGGTCGATAAACAATGGTATCCGTAGTTTAAAAGATATCAATCAAATCTGCAGCATGAAAGCTATTTCTTAAAAACTATGCAGACCAAGCGCTTATTCAGTCCTCGCAACTGATTCTGACCGTACCACCTTATCATTTGGACTCATAGTCTTAATGGTAATCTTATTGTATATAAGAGTAACGACTTTATATTTTTTTCCTTCATTAATGTGCATGGCATTTGGCTACTGTGGGCTAGAGCTGAGTGTGAGATCTGAGGTATGTGAAGGTAGTTTTGTAATAGTTTTATGTTTGTAATTGTTGTTGATATAAAAAATTAATAAAATGGGAAAGAACTGGAATAAGGACGATAATCATAGGTTTATGACCTATAAGTTCCGGTTCGCGTAAATTTTAACCCTTGGAGTCACTCATTTGATTAAGTTTAAATCCACGCATTCTTGGTGGAAAGGTAGGTGGTAAGCGATTTCTTCAGTTCAGAGTGACTACTCACGATTTTCATGTAGGAGTTGAAAATCATTTTGTTCACAATTTCTAGCGTTAATAATATTTATAGTCAAGACTTTTTAGAGAGATAATTGAAATCAGATAAACGGACAAAAACTGAGAGACGTCACTCGAAATACACGGAAACTTCTATAAGGTCCAAGACCATTCAGATAAGCCCATTCTGGGGACAGTGGCTCGCTTAAAATTCTGAAATTTGTTTTTGGGATATTAAATCTTTACGCGTTCCCCTATGGCGGCTCATTGTTCCTTCATTTAAATTGGCAAAATCTAACAGTTCATTGGTAGTAGCGCGCTGTATATTCAAAAGTCTATATATGTATGTTTCTTATCTATATTATCGACTCTATTCAAATATGTCTTCACCAATTACCAATCACAGAGTGGTTACAACACTTCGCGGGTGGCAGGAGTGCTAAGCAGGCGCTACTGAATGTATGGTAGTTGACGCTAAGATCTATGCTCGGAGGTCTAACAGTTAGTTCTAACGTCAGATCTGAAGATTGATGATACTGGAAATCTTTATAAAGTTAGGCCTCCTTATAGTCAGTGTCTCTATAAGCTTTGAAATCTAGCCATCTAACGTTGACTCTGTCTAGATCTAACGTGTGATTTTAGCAATAGGCCTAGTCTAGAGGCTAGAATGTGGTCTGGACATCTTGGATGCATTTGATGTAAACGCCTACTAGTGTTGTGTCTCAGGGCTAGCTTATGGCGCTAGAAACATTGGCGGTCATGCCTCCTTAAGGAAAATACAAAAAGAAATTGATGTATAGGACTGAGTACACGCTTGTCGGTGTCGAGTGAATCATCTTGAGCGAAAGGTGCTATCGACCTAATGTTCGTTAACCGCTTTCTAATAGACACTAATGTACGGTGGGTTAAAGTATGGGAGTTTATAGGCTAGCTACTCCGATCTTGTTTTTGTTTGTTTTGTTTTTTGGTGATTATTTGGTAGCGTAGCATATGCTCCGTGTTTGGCGTTCCAAGTCATGCAGGAAGGGGAGGTAGATTTCTGGGTTATGCGCATGCAGCGTTATAGGCAGGCCCCCGGCATGACCTACTACCTTCCCCGGGTAGGAGCTCATATGCCTTAGATTTGGCATAAGCTTTCAAATGTTAACACAGGTAGTCAGGGTCACTTAAAAGGAGATAGAAGGAGAGGGAAAGAAGAGGGACCAGAGGGGAACAGAAGAGTGAGGTGCGATATTATATATATATAAATAATAAGAAAAGAAGTAAGGAAGAGTAATAAGGAGATCAGTCTAATCTTTGTTTATATGATCAAACTACTGCTCTATACTGTTTATTGTGAAGAAAACAATTATCACCAACCTCCCCTGTCTGCAATATTCAAATGTTGACGTCATTACCGAAGTGCCCATATAACTTGCATGTGCAGGTAATATGGGCACATGTATTTAATGTATGTTTTAAAAACTCAATGACTCTACCCATGTCTGGAATTTGCTTAAAATGATTGAAAATCGTTAAGTTTAAGATTCATTTGAAATTATAAGACCCTTCAGTAATACTTGTTGACTATATATTTCATTGTTTTGTATTTTGTATATTATTTTTTTTTTTTTAATATTATTTAAGTATTATTTTCATTATACAAGTCAATATAGGCCTACAATAAGCTATTTATATTAATTATATACTGTGAATATACCCAAAAAAAATCGTAGCAAAGAGATTGATGCCTCATCCCAATACTATGTACCAGAATCATTTCCGCCATTTTGGATGGCCCATATTACCTGCACTAATGTTGCTGTGTCAGACAAGCATTCAATGCCAAATTGCACCCCTTCACTACAACAAACTGACCTTTACGCGCTAGTAGGATCAAAATGAAACTATAAGCTTACTAAATATACAAAACAATTGAGGTTATCCCCTTAAACACTCTTTCACCATCACATTCTGTGAAATATCAAATTTTACATCAGGGCAAAAAAATGCCGTAAGTTTTACCTACCTTGTTGGTTTTCAGAAATATTCTCAGAGAAATTTCGGCATCAGATGCTCTCACGACGATATGTTTTCGTATACAGTTCATATGAACAACATTATGGTGCTCACACCGGTCGCCGGTCACCGGTCGACGGTCACGACATGATTTTCTTCAGGTGGCCCATATTACCTGCTGGCCCATATTACCTGCATGTACCCTAGAGCAAGTTGAACGTCGATCTGGCTGCCAGGCCCAGGATCAAATGTGCACAAATGATTTCCGTTTTGCCTTGGTTTTGGACAATAAAGAGCTTCCTCATTACTGATTGCCCTGTTTCCAAAAGCTCGCAAATGTCTTTTTGTTACCAACGATAGTGACGCGTGCGTTTTACATCTACCGTAGATGTAGACGTATTCTGATTTTATTTCGTCGGTTATGATTTTTTTTTTTTTAATGAAACAACAAATTGCTGTTATTTTGTGAATGTTGAAATTTTGAGATATTTCGGGAGACGACATGTTATTTTGGGGAAGGCTATATAAACAAATGTCCCCAAAAAGTGTTCAGATAATGATGTAATTCATCTAATTCAACGTAAAATCTCCAAGTACCGATCGGTCAAGTTGATGCGCTATAATACCACTCCAAAGGGCATTAATCCAAAATACCAAGTTGCCCAGATAAGATGATTACTTTAATCGTTCAAAACTTTAATCGTTCAGTCTTACGGTAAAACGAAATAGTAATTTCTTCATCAACACATAACAAATGAGAATTCGTTCGTTCTCACTAATAAAATACCAAAGATGTTCATAATCAATATGCCTTATACTATAGGATGCCGACTCCTACATTCATTAGTCGCCTGATTTTTTTTTCTGGGTCATCTTCAGTCAGTCAGTGGTATCATATTTCCATGAAAAACTATATTCGAGAAATATGACCGGAGGACCAATTTTCACGGTGGACAGTTTGATTGACCTCCCCCGGCCTGCTCCGGCCAATTTCATAGTCTGGTCAGCTGGCTCGCCGTAGTCAAATTGATCCCCAATTAGACGAAATAGTGAGACAACCTATGAATAAGAGATGACCAACAAATCATGCCCCCGAGCTATATACTTAGCTGTGATTATCTACATTTTTTTTTCTTTTGAAAATCAGAAGGAGGCGAATGTAAGGAGAGGTTGACTGCCTTCCTTTTTGAAGTAGCTTATGACAAATTATTGTTCTTTTGCTTCATTTTAATTGCCCTTTTTCATTCTGCTGATAATTAAAGATACAGGATTTCGGCAAAGTTTGTTTTAATAGGTTCGTGTTATAACCGTAATCTTATAATATTAAGCTTTTAACCATTCCAACCTTCACCTATTTTTCCTCTTCTAATAAAAATTGTACCTAGTAAATTTTGAACTGTATCTTCACCCCTTCCAGTCTCTTTAGTAAATTTTCAATATTAAATTACCTATCTCATTACGTATTCATACAATATAATGCAAATCTTTAATTTTTAATTAGGATCATTAATCAGGCGGTATGTATCTATTAATTCAGTATAAACACGTTGAAATAAAAATTTAATGACATAAACAACATTTCTCGTCAAATACCAGCATATATAGGGCCAATATACATATTTCTATAATATTAAAACAGGCCGCACACACACCGAAGATAAAGATTTAAATTGTATCAGAAATATCGGGGCTTTATATTTACATCTATATCCATCATTTTCTTTCATCCTTATATGTGCATGCGTGAAAAAATATGCATTAACGTTAATGCAGTCGTAACTTTAACGATATAGATAGAGAGAGAGAGAGAGAGAGAGAGAGAGGAGCGGAGAAGAGATCGTGTGGAGGCTGCCATCATGTTCGCCAAGCCACATTCCATAATTGCTATAATTCGGATGTGCTTATATATACACGCGAGAATAAAAAAAGAATAAATGGCGTATGATTCATCTCTTTCTTTTGGGATGCCGGCGACAGATCTTACGATTTCTTTAGTCTTACTAGTGGATTTTGTCGGCGGATGACATCTATTTTCAACTTGTTTTTTCCACTTCTAATGCGTGCACATTTGTTTAACTGTCGTCTCTGGAGTCTTCCAAGTTCATCGGTTTGCTTTTTTATTTTCATTTTCCTCTTTCTTGTACGTAGCCGGCGCCTTGATGAGTATGGAATATCACGGAATTGTAATTTCCTTATTATTCATTTTGGTAAGGACATGAAAAATATTCTCCTTATTTTTGTAGAATCTTTGAGATTATTTCTTAATACTTATCATTGGTTTTTTAAATTTTAGTGTCTTCTTCGTATCAGCGGTGCATATAACCTTTTTATCATTCAAAATCCCAAAAAAGAATGCTTGGTGTATGACAGTGAGATGTTGTGTGCAATTTATCTTATAATGTTTACTGTAAGGACTTATAGAGGATAGAGCTTTTGGTTTAAAAGTAGTAATTAGGATACAGTTCTCCATCAAAGCTATGGAGCGGGACATATTTATGATTATATGACAAGAGTTAATATGTTCTTAATCATAATGTAGAAGTGATAGAGATGTATTGGGAGGAGAGAGGAGGTGTGAGGAGAGAGGAGAGAGGAGAGAGGAGAGAGAGGAGGAGAGGAGTGAGGAGGGAAGAGAAAGAGGAAGAAAACAAGTTTGAGGAGCCGTTGCTGCCAGGTAAGACAAGAGAGGATAAGAGGGGAAGTTGGTTATTGTGGTTCTACTTTACGGATCTCTCGAGACTCGGCACAGTAATTGAGACGTTCTCGTTTTCTTTTTTTTTCTGTTCGCGGAGTTCTCCGCACGGAACATATCATTAGATATAATATTTTTATATTGTTCATTCTGGGTCGAGGGACAGTCATGAGACGTTCGCGACTAGACTCAAATCTACTATAACTCCGGTCTCTGAAAGATGCCGTTTGTAAAACTGTCCCTACCAGTCTCGAGCCGTTTCATTTAGCAATAGATAGAGATACATTACAGCTCATATCTTTATGCGTGTTGATTTTACTTTTGTAGACGATGTAGTTATTCATAGCACATATATCATTGGATGGTTGGTCCAACGTTTTAAAGCTGTGTCTATATCATTAAATA
Source organism: Paracentrotus lividus (assembly GCA_940671915.1). Taxonomy (NCBI): domain Eukaryota; kingdom Metazoa; phylum Echinodermata; class Echinoidea; order Camarodonta; family Echinidae; genus Paracentrotus; species Paracentrotus lividus. The sequence goes on from CALNVZ010002100.1 coordinate 17,662,464, forward strand.
TAATAACAAAGAGAACAAAAGATCTTAAAAATATATAACAGCAGGGATTAGAAAATGGTAGTTGAAATTTTAGTCATGTTTAGTGTTGGTGATATTAAGTTAGTATATAATTGAAAGAATAGAGATAAGTTTGGTTATATTTTTTTTTGTATCTAATATCATAAATGGACGGTATTGTCTCTGCCATCGGAAAGTGAATGAGAAGGATGATGGTCCACCATTCTATAAATAATGAAATTGAAAATGAAAGAGGGATGAAACAACAAAATGTGATGGCTGCGGACAGAATACAGGGGTAAATCCTACTGTCTGCCAGCCCTAAATAAGACTTCATCTTTACGGAACAAGGTTAATACGAAAGGGATGAGGCATGCAGTCTCTGCTGAGTCTGTTCATTTAGCGCACATTTGCAACAATTATTCATCATTTACAAAGGGAGTATCATATCATTATAGTCTGCATAGTTGGATAGGGCGTGGTATAACAGGGGTCGTATTAAAAGGATCGCTTGGTTTTTAACGTCACATGTATGTTATTATCGTGACTGTGATATTGGTTGGTAATGTGATACGTGACTTGGTGGCGCCTGGTTTATTCGTGGTATTCTGATTAGCGGTTGAAGAGTTCTACCCCAGTCATAACGGGTAGGAGAGACCGACTTCAAACCGACACCACGCCGAGAGGAAAGGAATCATTATTTCCAAGGGCAACAGTATATGCTCGGTTCTGCATTATGACCGGGATATGAGAACAGATATCTGTGTGTAAAAAAATGCACTATTTTTGTTTGGATTGAAATGTGGTCAAAAAGGTGGAATAGAAAACGAAGAGAGATTGAGAGGGAGAAAAAAAGGGAAAGAAAATGAGAGGGGAGAAGGAGAGACAAAGAGAGAGAGAATTAAGTAAGGAAAAGAGTATACGAGAGAGGGGATAAAAGTAAATGGGTAACATAGACAGGGCGAAAGATGAGCATGGGTCTCATTTGATTTCATGAAGCCAAAATACACACATAACGTCACACATACCCACACACACACACACACACCCTTACACATACCCATACCACACGCACACTCACACATATGCACACACGTTCTTACACATACCCACACACCCATGCAAACACACACACACTCACGCACAAAACGCACACGCACAAAAAAAAAAACGCCACCAAACCTAGGATGTAAAGATAAACGTTGCTCAGCTAACTTCCCCTCCCCGTGTTCCTCTCCAAATATGTCCCCGGTTTTCAGGTACATTTCATTCACTTGGTGACAAAACTCTCGACAATAATTTACCCACTCAATAAACAAATCACTTCTAAGGGTTGGGAGGAAAAGGATACTGGCGATACAATAATTAATGGCAAAAGTGACCCGTGGCGCCGCGGCGGTAAGGTGGGAGTTAGGAGTAGCGGCGCCTCGCTCTGGCGTCCCAGCGCACTCCACCTCCAGAATTCACTCTCTGGTAATATCTTAGTCAGGTGCATGGGAGTCACTGCGGCTTCCATGCCCAGTTCGGATTTGAAAAGTAATCTGCGATTGACTTGAATGTTTGTGATTGTTAATGATTTGGATTATTGTTTGATGATGTTGGATTTATACGGCTTTGTACAAAGCAACCTTTTCTCACACATAAGCCTTATTAAAATGGTACAGAATATTATGATCACGCATCCCCCTTTCTCTCAATCTCTCACTTTCTCTCTCACACCGAAATGCCCTTTCTCATTTCTCGCCCTCCTTTCCCATTTCTCTATTTTAATACAATATCTATTTACCAAACTATATCTCTAATACTATATATTTTTCCTGTTATCTCTTTTCGAAAAAGTAGAGACCTTCATCTAAAAAAATATCCATCCAACAGCCACATGTACCTCCGTCATTCATTCCCCTTCAATGATAATGCCTGAAATGACAATAATACCTCAGAACAAAATACATCCAAAGCTTGTTTTCGGCTGGAATTCCATCATTTTTATCAAAATCATGTTTGTAAATTGACTCCAATTAAGCAACATAATAACTCACTTATCTAGTCTTATTTGCTACGGACAAGCACATTCACAATGCAGTGGTGTAAGTGAATTTTTTTTTCAAATGTGAACAGGGTCCTGATTCGGCCAATCACCCTTTCTCTGAGCCCTTCTCTTCTTCTCAGGGATTGCCTCGGAACAATGATCATACTCGACAAATATTGACCGTGATTTCCGAGTTCAGCTATTATGCATTGGTTCTCTTCCTTGTTTACATTATGCATCAAACTATTTAAATCGAGATCGTCTGCTAGGAATGCAAATTTCTACGCAAAACTAAGAGAAGGAGATGAGACGAAAATAAAATCAGACGTTATTTGGGCTGAGCATTACGAGAGACAGATATATAGGAAGAGAGAATAAGTAAGCTTATTTCACCCACCTTATTTATCATATGATTTTGTTAGTTTTTGTTTTGTTTTGTTTTTTGAAAGAGTGATAGTCATGATAATTTTCAGGATTACTGATGTTTGTTTAATGAGTAAACCAGACTTACTGGTGTTAATGAACAGATGAACCTATACAATGATATTTTTAAAACTTTTACCTCGTTTGTTTTATTCCTCTTATAACTTTTGCTGTTTTTGTTTCTTTAGTATTTCATTTCTCTTTACGCTAAATTTAAAATGAATTTTTCAAAGACATTCGAGCAATAAATACAGGAAGAGAAAGAGAGAATCGAGGTGAAATACCTTTAACTTTGGCTTATATGTTTCCCAGGTCTGCTCCAGCACGGGACGTACATCATGGTGTGCGACTACGCGATGATGATTTAATGGAAGGGTTCCTAACTTCTTGTTGTCTATTTCCAAACGCTGATGAGCCGGGATGACGTCATAAACTGTTGATAAGTGACAGCGTCTCTGTGACTCGAGACGAGCGATTGGTTCAAAGGAAGAATCGATAATGACAAATAGGGATAGATTTTACACAAGTGCTGGAGTCGTAAGAACTCAGATCAAACAAGACAAAACAATATTAGAATTGTGCTTCATTTTCTCATCAGGCTCATTGACTCGACATAGTTAGTTTAGGCTGGAGATATGCGACATGAAATCATTTAATAAGAGATTATTATTTCTAACTGGTCCACATTAAGGTGGATGCCTGGTAATCACCATAATTTTTAAATAGTGAAATATTTTATGATGAAATTAGCATATGGGTGTTTGACGTTTTGAATGCTGCTAATTCATTGTATAATTAATTAATTTATGCGCATAATTAGTTAGGTATCAATGAATAAATGACGCATAAATTAGGGTTTTTTGGCGTGAAGCTCTCATGAAAAATATTAGTGCTACAAGGTTGAGTGACATGTCGTTTTAAAGCTATTTACATATGTAATGGGACTACAGTCTTCAAAATTCAAATAACAATAGTTTTGCTTGTTAAAAATAAGAAAACTATGATTTCATGAAAAATTGAACCTGATTATGTGTGCAAGGTGACTAATTAGAACACTTCCTTAGCAATTTTTACCAAGCCCAAATCGTCATCCTAAGCTCTAATGTATATACTGCATACATGTGCAATTTCATTAATAAAGGTGATGAACTGAATACAGGAGGACTGTTCAGAACTTATAGACCATTCAAAAAAGTGAACTACTTTAAATTTCCTGTAAAGTTTCTTTAATAATGATACAACAATAATTGCATGGCTCATTAAAAGTGCTTAATTAACATGATAAGGTGATTTTTCAATATGAATTTGGTCGTTTCCTTTTTACATCATGAAGATACTTACTTCAGGCTATTCATAAATGAAAGAAAAAAAAAACTCCCCACTTTTTAGGTATATAATTACCAGGCATCCACCTTTTAAAAAAGAGCAAAATTTAAAAGTAAGAATGGGTCAAAGCAACAAAAAAAAGCCTTAAGGGAAAAAATATTGGTACTTCTCTTGGCTACTCATCAGCACAAAAATGGCGTCGCGTTAAAAAGATGTTTATTACGATGGATCTATAAAGGAAATTTATGTTGGGTAACTCCACCATTTTGTATGATAATCGTTTTATTTCCATACATCATATTCCTTATCTTTTTTATTCATTGTTCGATTGTTCGTATCAAGACATACTAAGCATGCTAAGTAACGCCTTAAAAGTGTGCATATTTAATGTGTGACATCAGAACACATACCTATTCATGATAATTATAAGGGGTATACTGCTCAGCTGTAAACGTTTTTGCCCCCTTCTTATAAATATTTTACGGCTAGCATTCCTTGAATGCAGCTTTAAAATAAACGTACCACTCCACAGGTAAGTGACACCTAACCCATACACACACCATCACCATGCTCACACACATGACATCACCACACGGTGTCTTGAATGGGCACACTAGCCAAGAAAGGGAGCAAAATTACATTATCATCCAATAAATTTATTCCTCGCGCGGCTTCGTTTTTTCCCGCCCGCTTTGCTCTCATTTCGAGCTCGGCGTCACCGGAACATATCCATTTTCGTTTGACGAGTACCTCACGATTTCTCTCCCGATTTATCACGCGTTTTTTGCTTGATTTAGTCAAAGAAAGAAGGGAAATTCCTCGATTTTTTTTTACCAGTTTTCCTCGGAGGTGAGTCATGAGTTGAGGAGACGCAGATGGTGCTGGAGACGGCTGGCACCGCGGAGGTGAAGTTCAGGATGATAGTAATAAATGGTGGTGGTGGTCCGTAGTCATGAGGATGATGAAGATGGCAATGACCAAACTGATGAATAATAGATGTTAATATTACTGTATTACAACAATAATCTGACTGTTAATAGGCTTCATAGGAGAAGATCATGAAAAAGCTTTCTTTCTTTTTTTCTTTTTTTTTTTTTTTTTAACTGTAACTCCCGTTGTGTTAGTTCGGATTATTGATCTGTTTATGAATAGAAATAAATTCAGAAAAAAAAATGAACCCAGGAGAGATTTAAACCCACACCCTCTACGATTCTCTACTTCTATTCGGGAAGCGACTGTGCCATCTCTGTGGTAGCTTGTGGTCCTTTGGGAAGACACAGCGAATTAGGAACAAGTTATCCCAGGGTCCCTTTTCTTGGACTTAACCAAACATACTTTGCTCAAGTAGTGATTGTTTTTATTTTTTTTTTTAATAGAAACATCAGTCTATTTGGCAAAACAATTACGTCTGACATTTTCTGACGTGTAAGCTAATGCCCTCATTCCTCTGATCTATTCTTAATTTACCCTTCCCAACTTTAAAGATAAAAACTTTTGCTATTAGTTTCCAAAGACCGAATATTCACCTTACCTATTACTATTTATTTTTCCTGATCATTCTCCAGCCCTGATTATCTCTCCCCCACTCCCCACTCTTTCTCTCTATATATTTTGTCCCTCATCATTTTTAATCTCTCTTTCTCCCTCTCTCTTTAAAAAGCCCAACTACAGAGACTATATACACCATCATTTATGACCATATTACATGTTCTATAACACAAAGAAAAAAAATACAGCAAACCTTCGATCCTCTATACAGACATGAACTTGATACAGGGGGTATTGTTTACAGTGACAAGATAATACCTAGTGAA
>CALNVZ010002100.1:17681428-17718385 GCA_940671915.1 Paracentrotus lividus
TCAGTAATATGAAACGAAAATCTGACTACCAATCTAGACCAGCTCTCCATCAACATCGTTGATATTACAGCGCGTGCAGCACGGACCACATGTCACACAGCAATATACACACGGCGCATCAGCGTGCATTATTCTCTGCGCTAACGGTCAACGGTTCGCACCGTACGGTATATTTTTCGAGGTTCGAAAAAATAGGAATTGAGACAAGCCAAGCGAAGGCTTCCTGACCTCTTTCATTGTTTGAGGTAAGCTTTCCTGAGTCCATTCACAATGGAAAAAAAAAATATTACTTAGACTATTGAAATACATGGGTTGTTTTTAACAAAAGTTGATGCACCTCGAGTTTTTGTTTTATTTTTATTTTTTTTTTTTTTTTAAGCCTTTGTGCTCAGTCATTTGTGGTTGCAGAGATATGAATAGGTTACTCTTTACCAAGAACAAGCATAAGAGTCAAATGAATTATAATCTTTCAATACGAGACTCTCAAATTTGACTTTCCTTTTTCTGGGACGCACTGTAGAGCTTTTCAATAGTCATTCGAAGAATAAGCACATGTCATAATTACAGCAGGTACCCGCTCCTTGTGTGACACATCACGATTACCCAATTTGGTTTACTCATGAAATCATTATGCACTATTCCTTGAATTCAGTCTATTTTAAAACTTTTTAATTTGATCTGACACTGACTTTAAGAACTAAAATCAAATGGGAAAAAATATTCTACGTCAGACCATATTTCACGTTTGATTCAACTTGGTCTTGTTGGGAAAAAAAAAATCATTATTGGAGAAAACGATTACCCATTGCACAATTGAGTCTTACTCCTATTGGTTAGTATTCTTGCTACCCTATACAACTACCCCAAAGACGGTTAAACTTCGTAATTCCGAAGGTTCGTTATTCCGAAAGTCCTTCGGAATAAAGAACCTTCGGAATTACGAACCTTCGGAATAACGGGTGCTACCCCAAAGGGTTAGACCCCGCCAAAAATTTACCCCTAACTCTACACCTAACCCTCACCCTTGCTCTGGGGGTAGTTGTCCTGGGGTAATTTTCCAGGGGTACTTGTTCTGATGTTGGTTTGTCATGTTTGTGGGCTGAATAGGGGGCCAAGGGATTGGGGCACCGTCTGGCATAGACTCAAAGTAACATGAGAGGGTGTACTTGCAGCGACTCCAACCCTCTTTCGCCCCAGGTGATACCTACACTCTAAAAACTGAAGTGCTACTTTCTGGGTGCTCGTATAGTGACTGCACTTGACGTGCTATATCAGCACCTGAAGTGCTATTTTAGCACTTGCCCAAGTGTTGATTTATCAACTTAAAAATGTTCATTGTCGGTATGGGATTCCAACTGGGTTCCACCAATAAGAGTACTGCTGACGTTACCAATAGACCAACGGAGATCTCGCTAACTGGCTAGCATAGTAGATGATTATGGCAAATTTGAAGAAAGTTCGTCATTAAAACAATATGATCTGCTAGCAATCGTGAGATATGAATTGGTCTAACGTGCTCGTCAGCAGTTCTCATGCAGGGGACCCAGGTTCGAATCCCAACGAAGTCACGCCGTATTTGCCCATTTTTGCTGAAAATTCAGCTCACGTGAACGTGCTAAAACAGCACTTTGAGTGCAGTCACTATACAAGCTCTTAAAAAGTGCTGATTTCATCCTTTAAAGAGCTCAAAACATCAGTTTTTGGAGTGTATAATGTCATTTTATGATGTAATATTATATCACTGTCTCTTGAAAACGAGTCTATTTAGAAAAGAACAAAAAAAGAAAGGGAATAACTGCAAAGAACATTAGCAATATGCTATCATTCTTTTTAAAAAAGGAATGATACTTGTATAAACACAATACCCAGAAAATATTACGTTTACCTAAATGAGAGTGCTCATCATAACAAGTACCGACTGCTATAAAGACGAACACTGATAACCTTTGAAACACAAATCATTTTCACTAAGATTATGATCATCCATATCGGCAAGCAAAACGTCGCAAACCTCGTTACTGTTAATTAACTATAGTCTAGACAGCATGCTTGATCACTATATCACATTTTGCTACTATCAGTCGTCCAATTAACTAGCTGGCTACTCAGCTTTTTAAGTGATTACTAGAGATGGGAACAGAAAAAGTAATGATAACGGGCGATAAAATTTATCTATTGCAGGCTTTAAAACATTAAACGGGATTTTCTTAACATATGATAATAATTTAAACATTATAATTGCGAAACTTCATTAACTTAATTTGGCGGCATTTTCTAACAAAACGTTTTTAAAGTTAATGTGGGAAAAAATACATCAAAGTTGTTAAGACCTTGTAAGCGCATTGGCTCTCAGAGCTATGGGTAGTCGCCCTTTCAAAATTTCAAATTTTCGTGGCTTCCTATGAACAGATAAAGAGGATGTCTAAACATGAAAAAAACATCTAATTGTTAATTACTTTCAATTACGAAGTGAAATAAACGAAATTTCGAGAAACACAACAGAATAAACTTTTTTTTAAAAATAATATACTTATGACATTATTTTCAGGATTCAGTTCTATTTCTCTGGCACTTCTCCTCCGTTTTTAAAGAGCACCATGTGGATTACACCCTGAAGTTCACAAAAGAGCGGATAAAATTCCATGATATTAATGCATAATATTGATACTTTTTTATTCAAATTGTTCTGGAGAACAAAGATTGACACCCAGTACAGAAAATGACTAATCTTTATATGAAGAGAAGAATAGAAAAACAAACAAACAAACAAACAAAAACAAAAACAAACGCTTAACCAGTGTTATTTTACAAGAGACAATTTAATTGTGCACCGCAAGCTGCATCGTATCTACGAAGTACATCTATTGTTTAGTACGCAAATATCATAAATATGATTCTGACAAATTTATTGATCTACAATCATTATTTATAATATTTTAAACTTGAAATGAAACAATCTCAATGTCATTGTTATTTTTCCCTTTCTTGACAATTACTTTTGAGACCACCAACTTTATGCAGTAGCATTATTGACATGCCTTTTCCTGTATAGCGATTCAATATATTGCCAAATAATCATGATGGGTGAAAATTCTGTCTTTATGGACATTGTAGCGGTGCTTGAAGAAAGCACAGTTTTCCTTCTTTCTTGACTTTGTTTTCGACAGGACATTGTATATTATATTGTGTATGAAAACTTTGTACGATCAGATTTGAACTCTTGACTTTCGTAGATCGAGGTTTTTAACGGTTCTGAAGATATTCAACTTTTATATTGCTATATTACCCTTAGAAAGATCGATAATTTTCGCGAGGCGCCGGTATTCTGTGAAGTTGCTTCCCTGAGCACCCAACAAATCAGGACAAGAACATGAACAATAACTTCAAAACAAAATCTACAAATTTCAATTCTTCTCTTTATTCATCTTCTACGACCCTTAAACAGGGGATGTTCGATCTCGGAATTGACATTTCAGATTGCTGCTAAGCAAAACGCATGTATCCCATTTTTGAAATTGCGTTAAAAGCGCCAACATCAAAGCGGCTTTTCCGCATCTTGCCGACAACAGTATTGACATGATAAGTCTCTACAAACGGCAATTGTCTGCCGCTCCACTTAAAACTCTATACCCTACATGAAGTATGGACATATTAGGGTCCGAATCTCGAACACATTTATCAGTCCAAATCGCGCGCGCCTAATTTGAGGGAACAGGATTAAAACAACAAAAAGGGCGAGGTTGCTCTCTGCATAGACTCACTTTTTCCTTAAAGCATTAATACTATTTGTATCATGTTTGGATCGGCTATTTTCTTTGAGCTCTCATTTCACTTACTGTGTATATGCAAAATTATAAAGATTGATCTTGCGTAGATGCTGTGGGCATAGATGAAATTGTAGATTTTCTTTTTGGTCTCTCTTCTTTATCTTAAAGTGCTATTCCTGTCGACCAATAAGAGAAGATGGTACCCTTAGATACAGCATGGCGCCAACCGTTTGACAAGCATACTGCTACTGATACCCAGATACCATATCAAGAATAATATTGTGGAATTAGTTTGATCAAACGACAGCGAAACTATAAACAAAAAGTCAAATGGAATTGGTTGGAAAAAAAGTTAAATCAATCTGAGGGCTTGCTAATAAAACCAATATGGTGGACGTGTTTTTGTTTTCAGTATGCTTTTATGTACGTGTAACTCCTCAAAACTCAACAAGAAATTAATTAACCCGAGTTTCACTTCTCTGCAGATGTTTTCTTCTTTTTTTTTTGATGCGTCGGTCTGTTTTGATATATTACAATGATCACTTCTTAAAAATAGAATCCTCATCGAATTGTTCTTCCTTTATCGTGTAAATACGTTCATCTTCGATTTCTTGATCGAATTTATATTTATTTGTTTTCTCTCATTCTTCCCCCTCTTTTTATGTAGAGACTAGCATTACTGATAGATTTTTCAATTAAGCATATACATCCAGAAATTGATATCCAACTTCTGCTTAATAGAGACGAAGTCAATGACATAATTGTATTATTTTGGTAACTATAGTATATTCATGCATTTGCAAATGCATAAAAACAAATTGAAGATATAATTTTTAATATACTTTATTATAATATATATATATATATATATATATATATATATTTGTTTAATTATAACAACATAAACATATATTTTCCAGACTTTTTTTTTAATCCAAAAATATGCAATTAGAACAAAGGATATTGAGTGACTATTTTTTGTTCTTCCAAGACCTGTTAAAAACTTTTTAGTTTGTAAAATAGAAAAAGAAGAAAAGTGGAGTTCCCTAGAAACTGTGTAACAAGCATGCGTTCCTCATCTATTTTGAAGAGGAAAGTGAAATTATTTCGACCCTGTTCCTCTAATATTCGCGAGGACAAGAAACAATCTTGCCTCGTGAGTCTATCTGTCTGTGCGTGCACGCAGTTAACAAGCAAGACACCATGGAGGCGGGCCAAATACAGCTCTGAGTAATAACACCATATTTTTACGAGGGATTCCGCCAAAATATGAAGATAATTCGACTTCAGACGAGCTCGTAGACAGCTCATCTACCGAAGAGACAGCAGAGTCATTAGGCTAATCCCCTTTTCCACTCTACAATTTTTTTTCGTTCCTTAAGTATATTCTTTTTTTTTTTTTTCTTTCTTTCTTTTTTCATTTTGATTTCGAGAGATACACACGCACGCGTGTCAGCACTGATAGCTTGTTTGCTGAATCGATTCCTAATATTGCCATTTTATTCCCCAGACATTGTTAATAAATATAACGATTTCTTTTTTTTTTCAAGAAGTAATAAACCCTGATCGATTGCATAATTTACTCTCACTGGCAAAACAATATGGATTTTACTTTTCAACATTAATTAGTTTCGATTCGGAAATCAGGTGCGTTTGGTGAATTTTTTGCCAAACGAGCACGTGGTATCAACCGAAATTCATGCAAAAGTTTTTTTTTTATATAATGAAGTCGTATTTTCTATTAAAGTACCTTTAAAAAGACAAGAGAGCTTATTACCAAATTCATATCAGTTTATGAGAACATTAAATGAATTAAGAAGAAAAGAATCTTTAATTTTTATAAAAACACAGGTGAAATAATTTTATCGATTTGAATTAATCCACGTTTTCCTCTTTCACCGTTGCTACAGACCAATACAGATTTAAAATTGGAAGGGAATTTTTTATTATTTTATTTTTTTTTTTTTGTTGGACGATATGTATTTAAAATCAAAGATAGTTTGCAGGGTTGGAGTGTACAATAAGAGGGAGGGGGGATGCATCCAACACTTTTTGTGAGAACATGTGGTTATTTAAGAGAGTGTGAGAAGATACCCTGCATCCCCTTCACACATACACTTAAATTGACCCGTATACTTTTGGGTTTGTAGACAATTTATGCTATCATTCTACAAAAATTGAATTTGTATGCCAGGGGTGGGGTGGGGTTACAATTAAAGCAATACCAAGAGTGGATGCAATCATCCGATTCCAGCTTTGTCGAATGTACTTTTTGTGATGGGCATTATAATTGAATCTGTAATGAACGTATTATATCTCGTATTTATTGTAGCAATGGGCATACTGCTACAGATAAATACGGATAAAACGAACAATATGCGAACAATATGCGAATTATGAAAGCAGGAGCCATTTTTTGTGATATTTTATGATGGATGCGAAAGTCACGTGGATGACAGATTGATAATTTTATAGAAGTTTCTACAGAAATTGTCATTTAGAAAAATAGGTATATACATGAAGATGAAGGTATGTGTAAGCGGTAGGGCATAGAGAGAGGGGACAATAATAGATGGAATACAGTTAAGGGAAAGAGGGGGAGGAGGGGCCATATTATAATGATGAATTTTAAGTGTACTCTTAACTATACATGTAGAACTTTGAACCAGATATAGCAAGTCCACTCAGAAAGCAGGATTGCAAGATTAATAAATAGAGGGATGGTAAGGAAAATAGAAAAAAAAATTGAGACGTGTGTAATGTAGAAATGTAAATCATTAATATTTTACAATATTAAAACAAAAAATGCACATAGAAAGTCATAGGTTCGACGAGATTGTCGCAATATGGGGTTAATCGCTAACAGAAAACATCGATTTCCTGACATTCTTCATGGTAGGGAATCCCCACCCATCAATTTCACTCAGCCCACCTCCCCTATAACCCCCCCCTTTTTTTTTTTACCACGACCGCCCCTACCCCACCTCGCGGGGCTCGGCTCCTCCGTTAATGAATTGGAAATCATAATCTCCATTAATGTCGTCGGGGAGCTGATGCCTACATAGTACCGGAACGTAACGAAATAGGGTGAAGTTCTTTTTTGGCGCCGAGCTTATTTCATGAGTGATCGTATCATCATTATTAATTCTCATTTGCAATTGAAATTTCGGCATCATTTCCTTATGCATTGTTGTGAGACTCTCGAGTATAACTGTATCATCTTTGAGGTATTATTGATGGAACTCACTTTCTTTACCGTGCTCGATATAAGTTGCAACATAGTCACTCAAAGTCTTTTTCATTGCACCTGTATCTGTTTTTTTTTTGTTTTTGTTTTTATTTGTTTGTGTTTTATTTGAGTTTTTTTTTTTTTTTTTTCATAATCAGATAGCATGATTAAGGATTCTTTATGTCTGATTCATTCCGATTTTTCATATCTATGGAGGCTGATGGAGGCCTGATAAATCGGTAAATCCGTGGTCTCATAGGAGGGGATTCTGGTTCGAAATTAACGAAGTCGCTGCGATAGTGTTTCTGTAAGGCATTAACCCCAATACAAGTCTTTAGGACACGACTTAAAGCCGTAGGCCCCTGGCTGCTTACCTTTAAGCATTTAATTGCTTCCTTAGCAATCGGGTAAAAAAAAAACCAGCGAACATGATGTCACTGATCAATCGAGAAATCAGCGGTAAAATCGGAACTTTTTTACCAATCAAGTCTAATGAATAGAGACGAATGGACTAGACTGTTGGTTGTCTTTCGGACACCTTAATAGTACCAAAAACTATACCACGCTCTGGTCAGATCCAAACTGTATTCTTCTACTTAGCTTTGGCGTCATCATTAATCTAATGACCTATGTAGCTTATATAATTCGTATCTCGATGAGTTAGTTTTTATATCAATGCTCAAAGTATTTTCTACCGAGACGGATGATGCCGTTGTGTGACATATGGGGCGGTTCGCAGGAGCGCCGATGACTCTCGCTGCCCTAATAGCGAGACAAATTTGGTAATGAGCTTTTTAGATTAAAAGATACAAGTTTGATGACTGACGTGTATGGATTGGAGAGAGGATTATGGGCTATGATAGATAGAAGGAGAGAAGAAGATGAGACAGTCAGAGGAATACTGACTGGCTGCATGCTGTTTAAGAAATAAAGAGGTGGTGGTAGGCAGAGAGAAGAGAAATGAGGAGAGGGAGAGGGGAGGGGACAGAAATGGAGGTTAAATGGAAATAATTATAATATAATAGCGGAGAATTGGAGGAGTTTACATTGATTAATAAAACACTTAGTAAAAATCAAGAGGAGAGTGAAAATTAAATACTGTATGCTTTGGAATAATGGAAAGAGGACGAGGGAAGAGAGATAGAAGATAATGAAAGATGAGGGCAGAATAAGAAAGTAGAGAGAGAGAGAGAGGAGAGAGAGAGAGACTAGAGAGACAGAGGGAGAGACAGAGAGACAAAGAAATATGAGTAGATGAGTGACATAATTATGGGAAGATTCATTACAATCGGATTCATTTTAAACTGTAAATGATGAAAAGAACTAAAACCATTCTCAGATTGCAAAAAGAAACGAATCTGGAAGATGATAATAGACAACAAAACAGACTTCATTATGTATCCCACATTCAGGAATGGAGTCGGTACCACTGTAGTCAATGAAAAAATGTTTTCATTTCAAATGGTAATGAGTGCAATTTCGGAGGGTCGGACAAAGCAATCTTGTATCTTGATCAGGCGCTCTCGTTTTATTGCCAAACTTGATTGTGTGGCAAGACTCGACAATATAAGGCTTATTTATTGTTATTAGGATGACATTTCCATGTATTTGTTATAGTTTTTTCTATTTTTTTTTTTTTTTGTCCTTCTTCGTTTCGAATGTAACTTTTTTTTTTTTTGCAACGGCGGGGGATAAGCAGCGGTGCCAAAACCATATCGGGGCTGGCGCCTGAAACATTTAGGCCTGCAGAGTTGGGATACTCCGACCAGCAAGAAAGAGAATATACACCAATAAAGAAATACTGATATTGTGCGGTTCGACAAGCAGAGTTAAAGTGAATGTGGGATGACCAGTTTTATTGGAACATGATAGAATACACGAACTTATTATCAGGGTGGAAATTTATGAGAGTAATTCACAAGGGCATGGTATCTCTTTGTGAGGGAATTTTGCCGCCAATTCTTTTGAAGGGATGCCGCCGATCATATTGAGTCGCACTCCTCGCCTAAATCGAAGATTTTATCTGATTTTTTCTCTCTCTCCGACTCTTCGTCCAAGTCTCTTCGTGCTCAGCACACACATCAAAAAGTTTTCTGGTATATCTAGGACATTCAGGTAAACTTGGTCGCAATTGTTAGAATGGTGAAGGAAGTACCTAAGTAGAATGATGCCGACAAAAACATTTCTTCCTAGCGCATTATTTCCTAATCAGAAAGGAATCACAAACAAAATTCTTCACATACATGTACAACTTGTCGAAGTCGAATCTATTGGGACTGAAGAAATACTCGACTAAAAAACAAACAAAACAACAAAACAATTTGTAAAAATGATGAAGGGTAAAAACAAATATAAAGAGAATAATTAAAAAAGCCTTGGACATAGATTATTCGAATTATGCGGGTTTGATTTAAGTATCTATACATTTGTGATCGATGTTCATATTTTGTCTACTGGAAGTATGTACCTTCCCCCATCTTTCTCTAAATGTCTTTCCAATGTTGCATCTCTCTTTCTCACCTCTTCTTTCTCCTTCTCCTCTCTCTTCTCTCTTTTTCTCTTCATTTCCCTTTCTTTTCATTTATCATCTAATGATTTCTCGCATTGAAAAGACAACATTAGACAAATACTATTTAATCCCTCGCAGGCAGACATATGAGTTTACAAAATATCATTTTAATTCTATTTCATGAACAAATTTCTGATATAATTTGTACACACCAATATCTATCTTATTTACAATTCAAGACAAAGTTAATCAGCTTTTGTCAGAGAGAAATTAATATTTCTATTGTTAAATAAAAAAATGAATACATATACACAAGAAAAAAAAAGAACACAAAGTATACAAAATTGTTTTTTAACAGTTTTGTTCACTCTTGGTAATGCTTATAATCGAAATGGTTAGATCCAAATTAAAAATTATTTAAAAAGGAATTAAAACGCATACTGGTAAATATAACATAAAGGGGGGAGAAATAACTCAATTGTTGAACCGTAACCGGATCTTGGATTTAATTGAGCAAATATCGGGGAATATGTTGTATGTGTGCTCCAAAGTTGATAGGGTAAAGTAGACGTTGATTAAAAACCATTGTTTGTCACATCAAATATTGCGACAATTTGTAACTACACTACCAATTTCAGCAGCAGATCTAGGATTTGATAAATAGAAGGGCGCATATGGCAAATTTTAAAACAGAGGAGGTGCAGAAGGCAATTTTCTTTTTTTATACACCGAAGACAAAGGCATACAATGTACACATGTTTGAAAGAGGAACTTGAAGAATTGGCTCATTATGACAGAAACCTGGTGCATTCGTGCTAGTCTGTACAGGAGTAGATTGTACTCATATAATTATTGAAATGTGCCTAACAAAGGCCTAACTATGTCTGAGAAACAAGATTGGGCAATTTTTACTCAATATCAATTAGAGTGTAATATGCTCCATATTTTCTTTAAAAATGAATACTAACATTTTGGAAAGTAATTTCATACCCCAGTAGTTATTATATCCAAATATAAAATTGTCAATACTCTTCAAAGTTAAGTACTTGGTGTGATTACTGTTAATATCAAAGTCAACTTTGTCCACTCAAACTGCCCATGGAAACGATGTAATACATATTATTTTTTAGTAATGTTACTAAAACTATTTTAGTAATGTTAACTAAGTAAATATGCACAATGCCATTTAGCTAGCAAAGTAATTATCAATATATGACAAGGTGTTAATATTAAAAATCAAATATATATCAGCACACTTTCAAACTTTGAATAAATCATTCTTATAAAGACGAATCAATTCACTCCTAAAATATATAAATATTTCATTCTAATTGGAAATCATTTTTTTTTTTTCTAACATAAAACTTTTCTTTCTTTCTAAAGGTTATAAAATGTTTCTTTCTAATTTTTTTTTTTAATCAACCACAATTATGCCTTTAAAAATATATTAATCCTAATCAAGCCGTGGGGGGGGGGGTTGAATCAACCCCCCCCCCCCCCGACATTTTCAGCGGCCATACCGCCGTGCATTGTTGCGAAAATCGGGCATACGGTTACGACGCTGCACAATTTTCGAAAATATCCCTCGGACCGAAAACCGCTCAAAAACATGATTTTGTCAATGCAAATTCATAAAGATATGATTATTTTCACTTTCATAAGCTAAAATTAATTAATTCTAGCATAATTATGCTTCAAAAAGATTCTGCAATAAATTTTGACCAAAAAACAAAGAAAAACAAAAGGTCAAAAAACAAAGAAATGTATAAGAAATTTGTAAAACAATAAAATACATAAGAAAATTATTTTGATACCGAATTTTTTTTCCAAGTACAATTGTTAGGAATGCTACAAAGAATATTTAAACCAAAATTTAGCATTCTAGGGGCTTTATTTAGTAAATTAGAGCAAAAAGTATGAGTTATGCATAAATTAGCATAATTAATTAATATAAAACAAAATCACATCATTTCAGGAAAATTAACTATACTAACTGGTAGATTACATCGCACACTACCATTATGCAAAGTTCTGCGGCACTCGCGCGATCGGCGGCCGAGATCTCCGAGGGGGGGGGGGGGGGGTTGAATCAACTCACCCACACCCTCCAGCCGGAGGAGAGCCAAAAAAGCCCGGCCTGATTAAGGTTAAAGGGGTTGATATAGCAGGTATCCATTTTTAGTAATTTTTTAAAGAAAATCTTGAGAATGTGGATGATAGAAAATATGTTGTCACACAGAATATTCAGAAATTCAAAGGAATAAAAACTGTTAAATGATTTGGGTTTTAAAAATAATATATGTAATAACCCGTTAGTGGGCATTAAAGGGATTCAGTAACTTTCAAAAACAAGAGCAATTAGATCAAGATGAATAAAAATATATTGCTATAACAATAAAAACAAACTACTGAAAGTTTCAGATCAAGTGGAAGTCATTTACTACCTTAAAACAGTGTAACAAAAGATGCTAGGCATACAGCCGAACATGAGTTAATTTACTACCCCTCTGTTACAAGCTCAGCAGGCCACTAGGGACGGGGACTACACAACAGGAAATGCGGTGTATGTTGTGCTGTGTTGAAAAGCACATGGTTTTGAACCCCATTCGGTAATGGGTTTAAAAATTTGAGTATGAAATCATTGATATCTCGAAAGTGAAGCCAGCAAATAGCTTGCAATTTTGAAGAGAGACCAGACTGACCTATATGTTTATAATTATGTTGACAAAATGAGCTAAATCGAAATAATTGCAATTTGAATATCACTCAATGTTACTGCATCCCTTTAACGTGCCGACTTGTCCTGATGAGTGTGCTCACTGATCGGTCTCTAAATACATGCAAATAAAAGTTGTAGTTTTTAATGAAGGCGATTTCAAGAACGTTTCTGTAAGCTTCCATTTACGTGTTAATGGTGGTTGAAACAACCAATATCCTCTTAGATTAAACAAATTAGGAATCACATTCAGCCAGTTTCTCTCTTGATTTGCAGTGCCACCAACAGAGCTCAAAATTATCTTAACCTGTTGGAGACAAGCTGATCTGGCTTTAACTCACCTTTCCCATAGAGTTACGTCCAAATATATTTGGGCTCAGTCCTCAATGGGTTAAAAATCTGAGATGAACATAACATTGAAATGAAATTCTGGCTGTAGAATAGACGATAATTCAAATGTATATCAATGGTACAAAGTGATAATTACTATGATATTATTGTGATAGTCAGCAGCGATATCAAATTTGCTATTTACAATTGCTTCTTTGAAATAGGAAGATCTATCTTTATACAAAAATTTGCACATCTGTTGTAGAAAAACACATAACTATACACCTGAATATACACTAAGTAGCTGGAAAGTGAACTACATTTACATGCCTGGGCCCGTATTCCATAAACTATATTTAAGTAATTTGTCTTAAGTCTAAGTATTTTTCTAAGATTTTGTCCAGGGGAAAAAAATTCTTAGCCTTTATACCAAACACGTTAAGCACTTTGTCTGAGGTCAGAAAGCATCAAGCAAAATTCTGAATTTTATTAATATCGGCATTTTTAATTTTTGTGGTCTCTAATGAGCTTGCCATATAATCAACATTAAAGTTAAGCCACTAGGTAGTAGGCTTAAAGTTAGGATAAAATTCTCATTTTTATTTTTTTTTATGTTCGATTTGAAGGCGCAATTCCATTTAAGACTTTTGACTTAGCAAAAATTTAAGAATTTATGCTTCACTGCCAAAAATAGGCTTGAACAGAATTGTTAGTAAGCCGTCTTTATGGAATACGCATTTTAAAGATAAGCAAAAATGCTTAAATATCATGCTTTTATGGAATACGGGCCCAGAACTGAATTGGAGACAAAAAAATTCTTGATATGTTGTGCACATTTCAGTATGCACTAAAATAAGTTAATAACCTTATTGCAAACGTTGTGATTAAATCTCAAAGTAAACAAACCTAAATATTGCCAAATATACATGTAATGTATGTACAAACGTGCTGAAGAATCACAGTTTTGGGAAGGTAGATTCAATCGAGAGCTTTGAGAAATGTTTAAGATTATATGACAGAAGCAAAAACATTTATTTCTTTCCCATTGATGCTGACATACAGAGGGAAGTAAGTTGTAACTGTTCGACAATTACATCATTTGCATTAACATTTTTTAGCAATGCAAGTAAAGTTAAATTAGATTTATAATGAATATTCATATGGTGTCTTTTTCCTATATGTTGTAAACAAAGAAAAATAAGAAATTTGTGCAAAAACAGTTACCTCCTTTTGTCAAAGTAGGAAGGTGTAGGTCTTATGGAGCTACCTTATACAGATCATGCTTGGTTACTGAGAACGTTCTAATAAACCAATTCCTTATATTAAATGTAGGATAGACTCTGGGGAAATCCAAGATGTGTAGATCATAGCAGTACTCCTCAGCTTGATAGATCGATGCCCTGTGCATACAGAGTTCGGACCAATAGTACTTTAGAAACAACCATATTGATTTGCTCAGAGTGAGGCTTTTATGTAAGAATTCCATACAACATGGATCCTGATTGGCTACTATTGATTGCAATTGATTGTAACTTTTAATGTTACAGGGCACAGAAATCATATTATCAACATCAGTTCTGCTAAAGCCTTGATTCAATATGTAGGAGAAATGCTGATGAGATCTAAGCTGTCAATGTCATCAAGATTAAAGCTTGATAGTTGATGAACCACATCGGTAGCAGTTGATATGTCAGGCAGCATCTCCACAATCAGGATCCCAAAACACATTTGATAGACTTGGTCAAGCACACAGTTCTATCTCCTTTTAGGCTATGATATTTCATATGACACTAGTTGAGAAGAGTTTGCAGATTTGATGGATGTAGTGCGGCCAGGTCCCAATACAAATTTGATAGACCTGGTAGAGGCACAGTGTCTTATATGTTTTTTTCTGACTACGATGTGTAACATAAAAGAAGAGTTCGACATGATCTGAGTCCTAATAGAAATATGCACAATTGACGGACATAGTACCTGGACCAGATCCAAATACACATTCCATAGACCTGGACCAGTGGACAGTTCTATATCACCTTTTAGGCTATGATATGTGAAGTAGCATTATTTGAGAAGAGATCATCATCGTCTAGATCCATATACAAATTTGCACATTAGAAGGACCAGGACCAGATCCCAATACACATTTGATAGACCCAGTCCGGGTATATAGTTCTACATCTTCTGTCAGGCTAAGATATGTCACGTAGCAGTGGTTGAGAAGAGTTCTACCCGGTCCGGATCCCAATACATGTTTGACGAGTGATAGACTAGAGACCACACATAAGGAATGAAGAACTCCTCCGGCTGGTCCTCCTCAACGTACCGAAACTTCAGCTCAGGAAATTTCTGGGATGAAAATAAAACATGGGGTAGAATGCATCAACTAATCTGGGTGATTAATCACTCCTTCATTCAATTCCTTGAAACATCAACCTGGGCAGAAGCCAGGGAAATAATACAGAGCATTGAAAGTGCATTGAGACATTCCTACATAATGCGATGTATGAGAACTAAATATGTGATCCATCATATCAAATTGAGACACAAGTTACCAAGGAAAGAGTCGAGGAAATCAACAAAGTACTCAATTTTTAAAATACTTTCCCTTGATCGTTTTCACTCGTTTTTGTTTTTTTTACAGTGTACACATGAAATATTAAAGATTCAGAAAATAAAAAGATATTTTACCCCTAAATTTGACATTCTTTATTATTTTGCTGATTTCTGCGACTCAAAGTGATCGTCGCTCAGTGACTTGTGTCTCATTTTGATATGATGATCACACTGGCAAAGAATGATTAAGATCATGGGCCTGTGTACATTTTGTGAAGGTACTGTGGAGCCATTGAATAGAGAGTCAGTAAAATGATCTTGAATAAATAACCTATGATTGAACAGAGAGCTAATGTAACTGGTTGAGAAATCAATGTATGGTCGTCATGAATTTCTCATATGGTCAATTCTAATGTAATAATAAACATGACATTTACAGAGATTTTTCCAAAACATAGTTTATTCAGTTATCATTACATTTATCTATTGATGTCACCCAAAGCTTATTTCACAATGCATAACTAAATAGATGATGAGAAAATCAACACGTAACATATATGACACAAGTGATATATCACTTCATGTCCAAAATGGGAATATTTTCTCTTTAGTTCTTCATTAAGGATGTTGCACAGATATGTTTCTGTGCATCATGACCGCGCAACCTGGCCGTGCATGATTAATACGTCACAATTGAAAAATATTCAGTGCACAGGCCAAGGGCGGCCCAGCGTTCAGAGAGTTAAGAGAAACTTTATGAAGATGCATATTTATTTCTTCTTGTCTATCTCATTTACTTATTTGCAGAGATGTAAAGCTAATTATGATGGTGCATGTTCGTGTCATTCCAGAGAGTGCGATGAATATGATATTGAATTGTGAATGTTTGGTAGCATGATTCTGAATCATCCATAAGTGGATTTTCAAACTTTGGCGAGGTTTGGGCGATTTTTTGTGTGGTTTTCAACCCGATTCGCAACTATGAAGGTGCCTAAATTTCGAAATACAAGCACATGGACCCCATTTTTTAATGCTTCTACATCTTTACTATGTACTAATCTATAATAATGCAGATTTTGATGAAAACAACATGGATTTTAAATAAAGTGCAGCTTACAGTGCACTTTTTTTATTTCGTGCAGATTCCAAGCCTCTAAAAATTGTTTTTATCATTGTACACACCATCCTCGCCACATTATGGCATTGATGGCTGAAAGATAGTTCATGTGACCCAGTTTAAACAGTTTTTCCATTTGTAGTAAACACTTTGTTACCAATCTGGAGGGTTTGGTTAAGTTTTATACCAGTTTGAGAGAGGAAAGGGGATTTTAACAAGTTTCTTGGAATCGTAAGGTCTAATAGAGGCCAAATTCTTTTGATTTGCGTAACTTTACATGCCATCCAATTATGGGAACTTCAAAGTCCGCTAGCAAAAAAAAAATGAGCACATGGACCTATTTAATTTTTGGCCTAAATAGATACCAAAGTAACACTGTGCGAAATTTGGTGAAAACGACATGGACTTTATTTTAACTGTGCAACGTCCTTAAAGGAGGAGTCCGGGCTGAAATTAAAAAGTTTTGTAAAGTAAAGTAAAATTTAACAAACACTACACAGAAAATTTCATCAAAATCGGATGAAAAACAACAAAGTTATGCATTTTTTTAGGTATTGAATTTTTTTCGTATAACAGTTCTTGGCATTGTCTCATTGTCTCATTTGAATATTTGAATATTCAAATGAGCAAAATGATGATGTCACAGTCCCCCTACTTCTTGTGTACTTTATTATATGAAATCCTATTTTTCTCATTTTTTCATATATTGCGTATACAGAAAATCTATCCTTCATAATGAAATAGGTAAAAGCACTAGTGACCTTGAACATTCCACAAGGATTAATCCCTGTTTTTAAGTCCTTGGGGCAGAAAATCTTGATAATTGATATTTCATACAATAACATACAAAGAAAGTAGGGGGACTGAGACATCATCAGTTTGCCAATTTGAAGATGGCAAAAACTGTTTCCTAAAAAATTCAAAACATAAGAAAATTCATAACTTTGCTATTTCTGATCCGATTTTGATGAATTTTCAGTGTTGTGCTTTTTAGATTTTTCTTTATTTTTCTAATAATGCAAAATCCAGCCCGGAGGAGTCCTTTAAGGCATTGTGAAAATAGTCCTGGGTATCAAAAATAGGTAAATGTGAAGGTGCCTGACAAAATAAATAAAATATGTCTTGCAAACTGTTCATTTTGTTTTACAATGTTTTGAACATCCCAAATATCTCTAAAATATAATGCAGCATGCCTAGTTTCCAAGGGAGAATTAGACAAAGCAGAAATTAGACCAAGAAGAGATTAGCCCAAAGAGTACACTAAATAGGTTTAGCCCATGTGGTATTAGACAATAAGAGAATTGGACCAACTGCTGTAAAACCAAGTAGATAAAAATTGGGAAAATCTCTCTCAATCTATCCATAGTAACCATGTGGGAAATAGACCAAATTGGTAGTAGACCAAATAGGTAACTGGAAAACTTACCCGTAACCTATCTCTAGGCCATTGCAGCATGCCTTGTTTGATGATATCTAAGACTTGATGAACAGACGGTGTGTATTGCTCATCCTGACTCTCTTCTAACCGCACTGAGAAGTAGGTCAGTACCTACAAAAAGAAAGAAGCAATCAACTTGATTACCATTCAACATTTTGTTTGGTATGAAACTTCAAGCGGGAGACCAAACCAGACTTTTAGCTTAGATACCAGAAGTCAAATTGTAAATTAACACAAACTTATGTAAACTAATTCTAAAATGATCATATACTACATTTGATCAATTGCTGTAATAGTCATTACGATTACATGAAGTTGCAGTGCTCAACACAATTAGTAGTCTGTTCTGACTTGAAAAGTTACAAACCTTAGAATCATGGGTATCAATGTCTGGTGCAAAATGATTCCCTAACCACAGATGTGCGTAGTGAAATAAAAGATCTTAGTTGATCAAGTAACTTATTTTTAGCACAGGAGAACCACTCAAAATTAGTTTACAGTACAAACAGTAAAGTGTAGTTTTAAATTGTTTCACACAAATGTTTCACACAAATAAATAAAAAATATGCCAAGACCACCCAAAATATTTTTCTAAACAGCATACTAAAAAATTAAAGGTAAAATACAATAAACTTTACTTTATACTAACTAGATACATATGTAGCCCAAATTAACAAATCATAACATTACCTCTGCTATGTATATCCTAGTGTTTACAATGAAGAGCTAAATTTCTTTGTCTCACAAACTAACAAAGGAGATACTTACCGTGTCAATATTTTGAATGATATCCTGGAACTTTGGATGTGATTTGAAGCTAGCGAAGAGTTCTTGTTTATAGAGCAGCGTGTAAACCAGATGAGGGTTGTGTGGGAGCATGTTAATAAGACATGAATTGATGATTTCTAGCACCATACGTATCACCTCCTCCAAAACGCTCAGATCAGATAACTGAATTCATTTAAAAATAATTTAATAATAATAATGCATTTATGTACTTAAACTCGTAAATGTTTTTATCAGAAGGATTGGACTGCATGAGCTGAGCTCGTTCAACAGTCGCACTCTTTGTTCTGGACAACGCAGCCAAGCGCTACTAGCTAAGCAGGCTTCCCCCATGGCTCATATGCCACATAGATGCCTGATCTTATAAAATCTATGCCCCCTTGCCTTAGGATGATTCCTGTCTGGTTTGAGGAAAGTCTAGCCATTGCGTTTTTAGATGTTAAATATAACAAAAGTTAAAAGACGACAAATAATATGTAGTTGCAATAGCTCACTTGCTCAATTGAGCAAAAAATCAACATAATATAAAACATAGTCAAGAATATAAACAAAATACTTGGTGTGGGATGAAGACCATAATGACTATTTGAAATGCTTGATTGCTAGAATACTCCGATAGTCAGATTACCGGTAAAGTTCATATTTGACGAGAATCACAAGGACCTTGAATTGTATCATTCAAAAAAGATTGAACCATTTAGTTCCTAAACCACCCGAGAACGTCTGTCAGTATACTCACTGACCCATCCAACACCGCCCTCCATTTTCTGCATGCTACAATTATGATAGTATCTAGAATACCTGATTAAACTACCCAAATCGGTTGTGCGTTACCTACTGCACAATGATGCTGCACACAAAAAAAATATATGCCTGTGTAGAGGGAATACAATAATTCCCCAGTGAAATACACAAATGTATACAACCAAACACTTTCCATTAATAATTTTTAAAAAAAATAATATTTTGGATTTATATAGTGCTTAATACATAGTTAGACTGCGTCTCTAAGTGCTATACACACATATTATTACCCCCGTCATGAGATTCAGGCTTGCCCGCTTACACCGTGTGCACATTATCCACTCCCTGAGGAACATTCTAGCCATTAGGTAATAAGCCGACACTTGTCGAGCAGTCTCTAGGTTATATAGGTTTAGGCCCTTCCTGTTCTCAGTGATTGGTATGAACTTACCAAATCATCATGTTCCACCTCAGCATCCTGTGTGAGGTCTCCATTGGCCTCTATCGCTGACGACGCTCTCAGCTGCTCCACGATCTTATCATGCTTCTTGATCAGTAATTCAAACAAACTATAGGAAGAATAAACAAAATATATCAAATTATCAAGTCACGGCCACATCAGGATGGCGTTCATTAATGATATTTATATTTGTGTCACGAGGGCCAAGGAGACCAGATCATCATGTTCCACCTCAGCATCTTACGTGAGGTCTCCATTGGCCTCTATCGCTGATGATGCTCTCAGCTGCTCCACGATCTTATCATGCTTCTTGATCAGTAATTCAAACAAACTACAGGATGAAGAAACTAAAAAATAATATCATATCTGTAGTCTTGGAGATATTCCCACATCTTATCATGCTTCTTGATCAGTAATTCAAACAAAATACAATGAAGAATAACAAAAATACATGTGTAACAAATTATTATCATATCTGTAGTCTAGGAGACATCACAAGCAGAGCACTCATAAATGTTATTCATATTTGCGAAACTAGGGCCAAGGCGTACACTCTACGTGTCCCTCTTGGCATCTCACTCTTGACCATGTAACCATGTCTCCTTTGGTAAACCATCCTTTCCTCTCTAATTAAGAACCTATAAGAAAAGCTGACATTCTGGTAATGGCGGGAGTTAACTTTTCACATAATCAAACAAAACACAGACTAAATAGTCCAAAACTGTAATTAAGTCCTTAACTGCCTGGCAATTTTGGTGGAAAATATATAGTTATAAGTATCTGAGTAATGAGAGAGGAAAAAAATGTTTGGACAGACATCCAGTCACATGTGCTGATCACAGTTTCTATGTAAAATGAGACTTGTTTTCTTAAAAGAATGCCACTTCTGGCAGCAAGCATGATCATATACTGTAAGAAATATACTGTGATTGCTCATTTTTTTTCAGTATAATCTACTCACCTAACTATTCGCTGTGTGACATAGGGATGTAGCGAATGAAACTGTGAGGACATGTTGGCAAGAGCAGCTAAGCAGTTTGTATGGAGATATTTATCCTGGAGGTTAACAAACAACAAATATAATATCATCACTACATGTATATTTGTCTGATTTTTTTTCCCCACTGGCTTATATTATAAATACAACATACAACAATAGAAAAATATATATATGTAAGTGGTTAACATAGGATTGATAAAAGTAGAAACGTAAATGAACATTATCAAAAGAAATATGTATTATGTAATATATATTAGAGGGAGGGTTTCAATGAGTAAGCTGTCATAGTAAAGTTACGAAGAAGTGTTTCACAAATCGCTTTATGTAACCAGATTGTTCATTAGTTTTGAAAGAATAATAATGTAATTTTTACAGTAGTTGGTCAAATATTTATAAATCATTTACAGATTTAGAAACAACTCATAAAGCTGGAATACACTTGTCACTTGTGGTCCGTATATTTCTACATGAGGGACCATTCTTGGTCACGTGTTGTGACCGAAATTATGCAAAATCTTGACTAATTGGCTATAACTCTAACAATTTTAAAAATATACTAATTTAATGTTTATATCATGCTAATATATTTTGTTGGCTATCATTGTAAATATTTTATATTTACAATATGCATGTTCAAGGTCAGAGGTCAAAGAAGTGGTCACGTGTGTGACTATCACAAACGGCATGATTTTTGAAAGTTCAATTTCATTTTAAAATTCCTGTGAGTTTAAAATGATGAAATGTTTCTTATTGCTGTGAGATATGCATTATGGACCTGTTAACCAAAAATACCACTGGATAGGAGTCATCTCTGAAATTTCTTTTTTATCTATTATTTTATATCGTGATGTCGGGTCACTGTTGTGACATTTAGTGGGTCACGTGTGTGACCTATGGCAAATTGTACAGAAAAATGAAATATATTATGTATTATGCAATTAATGTACATTTTGAGCAATTACTATATCCGCTGTGGTAAAAATTTTTTATGAACTCAACCCTAGTCGTCAGTGGGGTGTTTGTAGCTGTCAAGACTGGGAGGGGGGCGGTAGGAGGGGGGGGCCATGATGCCCCCTCAGGCTGTTGGCTGTTGATCGCGCAAGCGCGCCGAAAGTTTGCACGATGGTTGTGTCTCATGTAACTACAAGAAA
Organism: Paracentrotus lividus; assembly: GCA_940671915.1. NCBI lineage: Eukaryota > Metazoa > Echinodermata > Echinoidea > Camarodonta > Echinidae > Paracentrotus > Paracentrotus lividus. The sequence continues at coordinate 17,703,229 of CALNVZ010002100.1, forward strand.
GCACTGTTAATTTTCCCATAATAATAATAATTTATTTTATATGAATTAATTATGCTAATTTACGCATTGCATGAAGTCATATTTTTGTTTCTAATTGACAAACTACAGCTTCTGGAATGCTAATTTTGTGTTTGCATAATCTTTATAGGATTCCATATAATTGTACTTGGAAAAAAATTTGATATCGAACTAAATTCCTTGTGTATTTCATTGTTTTATGAAATTTCTTATGTATTCCTTGTTTTTTCGACCTTTTTTTGTTTGTTCTTTGTTTTTTTGTTTTGTTTTTTTGTTTTTTTTCACAAAAAATATTGCAGAACCATTGTGGAGCATAATAATGCTGAAAAAATTAATTTCAGCCAATGAAGGTGAAAATAATCAGAATTTATGACCGCCCCCCACCCAGCGGTCACGTGTGTGACCAATTTGTTTGCTAATTAATAATCAAATTAAAACTTGTCATGGATTCATATTTAGTGAGATGCAAGGTACATTAAATCTAGCTTTGAAGAAATAATTATTATAATACCAGAGCCATGGCTAAGACGGGGCATAAACTTTTTTGTGTTTTCTGGTTACTTGTGTGTGACATTTCGAGGGCAATTAATTTCCAGGGTCGATTATCTTAATATAATCAATTTAACAACATTATTTTTTGGTTAGATTAAAAGGATAGAGGTAAATAATAATATAATGACAGTAATCCAAGTAAGGAAGTCAGCATATCCGTTCCAGTCAGGGTTAAAAAAATGATATTTTATTTACCGTTTTCCATTTAATTATATCATTATGTTAATTTATGCGAATGAGCATGAACAATTGCAAAAATCATGAAAAACATCAGTTTCATGAAACTTCAGACATTGCTCTCTTTGATTATGCAGCTTAAAATCAAAAAAACAAAAATTTACTTGTCCCAAAAGGTTCACTTTTCAAAGAATGGCCGAATAGCCTGGTCCCTTTTTTAAGGCATGACCATAGTTGGTCACACACGTGACCCGTGGGTCACGTGTGTGACCAATTTCAAAGTTAATTAATAACTAAATTACAAGCTATCATGGCTTCATATTTGGTGAGATGCAAGGCACATTATATCTAGCTTTGGAGAAAAAATGTAATAATAATAGAACCACGGTTTTTCGGGTGGCGTTAACTTTTCGTGTTTTTGGGTCACGTGTGTGACATTTGATGGCAATTAATTTCTTTATTAATATATTTTTAAAACAATCAATTCAACACCATTATTTTTCATTTAAATTTAAAGAATGAAGTTAAAAAAGGTATAATGACAATAATCAAGGTAAGGTGACCAGCATATACAACCAAGTCAGGGTCAAACAAATGATATTTTACGTACCATTTTTCTATTCAATTTTTTTGCATGTTAATTTATGCAAATGAGCATGAAAAATTTGTAAATTAAGATAACAAAGTGGATGAGTAAATTACGCCGTGCGCAGTATATGTCCCCGCCGATAATGTAAATTCCCATTATATCACGATTAGTGCTATCACATAAGGCAAACGGAATCGAAATCGGGTAAAAAATGGCGAAGAATAGCATTTTGTAGCCAATGTACATTATAGGCCAAAGTCAAGGTCAAAGGTCAAAGGGGTCAAAAGTCAAAATTCTGTGGAAGAAGTTTTGTAGTCCTCACCTAGTGCTATCACATAAAGCAAGCGGAATCGAAATCGGATGAAAAATGTGAAGGAGAGTAGCATTTTGTAGCCAATGTACAATATTAGTAAAAGTCAAGGTCAATAGAGGTCAAAGGCGGGTCAAAAGTCAAAATTCCGCCGAAGAAGTTTGTTAGTCCTCACCTAGTGCTATCACATATGCAAACGAATCGAAATCGGATGAAAAATCGGCGAAGGAGTAGCATTTTTTTAGCCAATTAACAATATAGGTCAAAAATCAGGTCAAAGGTCAAAGGGGTCAAAAGTCAAAATTCCATGAAGAAGTTTGTAGTCCTCACCTAGTGCTACTCACATAAAAGCAAGCGGATCGAAATCGGATGAAAAATGGTGAAGAGTAGCATTTTTAGCCAATGTACAAGTATAAGTAAAAGTCAAGGTCAAAGGTCAAAAGGGGTCAAAAGTCAAAATTCCGCGAAGAATTTTGTAGTCCTCACCTAGTGCTATCTCATAATGCAAACGGAATCGAAATAGGACAAGTGCAAGGAGTAGCATTTTTTAGCCAAATTAACAATATAGGTCAAAATCAAGGTGTCAAAGGTCAAAGGCTCAAAAGTCAAAATTCGCGCGAAGAAGTTTTTGTAGTCCTCACCTAGTGCTATCACATAATGCAAACGGGAAATCGAAATCGGATGAAAAATGGCGAAGGAGTAGCATTTTTAGCCAATTAACATATAGGTCAAAATCAAGGTCAAAGGTCAAAGGGGTCAAAAGTCAAAATTCCGTGAAGAAGTTTTTGTAGTCCTCACCTAGTGCTATCACATAAAGCAAAACAGAATCGAAATCGGATGAAAAATGGAGAAGGAGTAGCATTTTGTAGCCAATTAACATTATAGGTCAAACAATCAGGGTCAAAGGTCAAAGTCAAAATTCTGTGAAGAAGTTTTGTAGCGCCTCACCTAAGTGCTATCATTATAAAGCAAACGGAATCGAAATCGGATGAAAAATGGCGAAGGAAGTAGCAAATTGAAGATTTTGATCACATACGGACGCGCATTTCTCTGCACGGCCCACGGAAGACGGGAACGGCTTAAAACGGAACAGGGACGGAATTAATCCTCGACGGTGACGGGAATGGACGGACACACACACCACACATACGTACGGAGCCCGTTTCATAGTCCCCTGCTCGAACTCGTTCGGCGGGGACAAAAATGCATTTCATGAAACTTCAGACAATGCTCTATATGAATGTGCAGCTTAAACACAAAAAGGACAAACTTTATTTTTTCAGAAAAAGGTTCACTTTTCAAAGAATCGCCCATGAGCATTTCATAACCATAACCAAGTTCCTTGTGTGAGAAAGGGCCATTAGACTCACCCTCATTCTCGTCATGTTGTACTGTATGGTCCTAATGACAACCAGAACAATCAGGCCACCCAGTGTAATCTCTGTGATAGTTCTGTCAGTGTACCACGTCACCTGCTTTACATTCTATAAAATGGAGAAAATTTAAACATTAGTAATAGAAATAATGATTTCCAGATATTTTACTTTTCACTAATATTGCAAATTAAAAACAAAAATATTTATATTATATATTTCTGGTTAGTTTCACTCTTTGTTCAAATAAAAATTTTAAAAAATACAATTAGACATTAAACTAACATTTTTATCAAATTTAAACTCCACTCAAACCTGGTTATATCTAGGCTTCGACATTGCGGTAGACAACATTCAATCTATAAATGCCCACTAGCAATGACCTCTCTTCTGTAAACAGGACTATGAACAAATGGAGAAAATTCCCTCTGAAATAGTTCCTTCCTGTTTCCTTATGCTGGCCAATTCGGGAGAGATCCCATTTTTACATTGTTTTCTGTTTATGGGTGTCTTTTTTTTTTTCATTGGGTCATTGAACTTCATTTAATCCTCTTGCTGGCCAAAAAATAGATAATAGTTGCTCATATCAAGAAAGATTCAGTTTTCAAGGGGTGCAGTCCCCTATTCTTAAATCAGGCCTTCCCACTTGTATGCCAATGCTAAAAAACCAATCCATCACTTACCAGTTCATGGACACATTTGTTGAAAGCATCATCTTCACTGAGGATAAGGAGGATGATGAGTGTCATGTAGATGTGATGAGAGTTCCTCTCCTGGGCATTGTACAAGATCTTCAGAAGGGGTATCACCTGTTATGTTACAACCAAAGCACCCATCATGAATATTGCTATAATATAGTGTAAACAATGTAAGATTCCATGACAATTGCTCTAGCGACAATTGCTCCTTTGCACCATACATAATAGCTTCCATACACTAATCGAATAGTTAACTTCACTTAAACCCTGGACTTAACACTATACACTACCCTAAACCTAACATAAAACCCTATTGCAACCCTAATCCTACATCTTAGATGAAATAAAGCCTGGAGCGATTGTTGCAGGAGCAAATGTCGTGTCACCCAATGTAAACATATCCAGAACCATAAAACTTGAACTAAATCCATTGTGGGACAGCTCCTTCATGTATTCTTCCTCTGGCTAGAGGGAGAATGTCAGCTTGTTGGATTTTATTTTGACAAATTGAACACTCACAAACATCCCTTTAGTTCTGGTCATAAGATTTAAATAGGGAAGAAATTAATCAAAGTTATCTGGAATAGTTGATTGTCATGCATTTGAGAATTAGTGTACATGTACACTGCAAGGCTTTTAGATCATCAACATTATAAGAAATTGGCTTAATTCTCCAGAAAGTTTCTCAAAGAAATGCATGTGTTGCACTACACACAAATGTTGACACTATAGATGAACTTTTGCTGTTTTTTCTTAGTATAAATAAGAGCCTGATGGCATTTGAAGAGCAAACTTCTGCAGTGGACCTTTGTAATCTAACACTCTTCCCAAATAACATGAACATCACTTTAATGCTCACAAAAATGTTCATCTTTCTTACAACCACTAGCATAGACTATGCGTGACTTTCTTTTGTTAGTGGAGGGGGATGATCTATTCGTCATACCCCAATGACAAAAGAAAGTGTGTGCAGATCTATGCTGGTGCCCACAACTATACTTTCCTTAACAGTTATGAACATTACAACAATATTACAAAATAAACATACCAGAGTGTCGATGTTTGTTCTTGAAAGCACATAATTCCTGAAGTTGATATTCTGGTGTAGGAGGAGGTAGAGGAGCAGGGTACTCTGATCATCTTTGAGATGCTTACAGAATGTATCGTACAGGTTGGCTGAGTTGAGCTTGAATGGTGGTAGGGAACCTGATGGACCTATGGGAATTCCGCCATCTTGGAAAAAGAATAAATTTCGATATAGCTTTGTCAAGAATCAATAATTAATGAGGTGAAGTGATTTAGGCAGAGTAACCAAGCAGATAGTACGAGGATGATAGGATTGGGTGGGCACACTGATGCATAAGTAGAAATGTGTATATATCCTCGACACAACAATTGACAATACGTGCTGTCAATCATTTTGTTGAATTTAAAGGGTACCAAAACCAAGGAGAAAATCAATTATATACATGAAGGAAAAAGTAAAATGACAAGAGCAAATCTTGTTGTAATTTCTATGGGAATCCTCAAATTGGCAAAATTGTTTCACAATGGCTCATTCGATTTTGTGGACAATTCTCCATTATTTTTGTACACTTATTTTCAGATTTCCCAAATATCTTTCAAAGTGCATCTTAACTTCTTCTGAGCTCAGCATATGTCACAAGGAAAATATTTTTCACAACACATACATCAAGGCCAGAAGGAGACAATCATGAATGTGAGAAATAATTGAGAAATTTGAAAATCTGTGTACAAAATAAATGGAAATTTATCCACAAAAATCAGCCATTTTGAAGCAATTTTGCGTACACATGAATCCCCTTGAAAGTCAACTAAAGTCAACCAAAACTATTTCAAACTCCCATAATTCTCGTTTCAAATTGATTTTGATGAAATTTTTTTTTTCTTTTATAGGTTTGATTCTCTCCTTTGGATTTGTTTCTTCTAATTAGCCCTATAATTCGGTCATCAATCTTTAAAAAAATGAATATTTTAGAAGAAAATATTAGTCCTTTTCTTACTTGAAACATATTTGTTTGTAGCAATGTAAATAGTACCAGATACAATTTTAACCTATTCAGGGTTGATTTAATAATAAGACTACTTATCAGAAATGCTGCATCATGGTTAAGGAAAACAAGTAACTATTTAGGTAGTTATTACTTTATTCCAGTTACTAATATAGGATAAAAAGTACTACCGACTTGTGAATTAGCGAATGAGCAGAGAGAGCCTTCCTGTAGGGATTGTGTATTCCTTTTCATTGCGTATATAGTGATTGGTGAGGACCTGTAAGAGAAGTAGGCTCTGATTGGCTAGGAGAGCTTTCTCTTCTTGGTCATCCGTCCTTCGCTCTTGCACCATAACCGAGTTGTGAGCACTGCCCAGAATTCCAGCTGAAAGGAGAATAAATTACAATGTAATTTACAATAATTGCAATGAAAATACGAGTAGGCTCTGGTTTTACCATGGTTTTTTATGCCGGAAAAAGCTGAAAAAATGATTTGATGGGGCTTGACATTCACATCATTTGCAGATTGATTGTGTGGCCTGGGAAAACTCCCTTTACATTGCTTGTGATACATGTTTTCAGTCTTGGATGCATTAATGTAAAAACAAGCACTTTTTGGTCTAAAGGTCTTGGCAAAAAGCCGGGCCTGTAGCATTATCGGACTAAAAATGCACATTTCACATGATATAAGCTTGACTCTTTTCTTTTTGCTTTCTTTCCAATAAATCAGATGTGAAAATGTGAGAATTCAATAAATAGATTGCAATCCTTTCCTGCTCAATAAAAATGACAAATTGTTTATTCTGATGCACATATCTACACTTTAAGAAAATTCATTAGGTATTCATAAAACCATTATAAGTGGTATCTATGCGTCTGCGACGGTTCTGTACATGAATATTAATTACCTTCGTTACTTTTGTATGGTAGGTAAATGTTTTTTTTTTTTTGATTTTTGTTTTCAATTGAAATATTCAAAGAAACATGATAACATAGTGAAAAACATGATTTATCATAACTTACGAATAACACAAAAAAAAACGCAACAAAACAGTACAACACAACACGGAACAAAGTGTCTCCTATTGAAGAATAAATTTCCTCACAGCGCGCTTCCGCTCCAAAGATAGCAAGTACAGTCAATGATATGTTAAGCCGTGCGCTGATGAAAGCATGGTTGTGTTTACAATCCATATCACAAAGGGGCCGCCGCCGCGCGTGAGGAAAAGTATTCTCAGCTAATCAATCAAAGTGAAGAATGTTACAAAACATTTACTGCATCTAAATATAAACAGTAATGGAGTGTATACAAAACTTCCACAATCCACACATTGTTTATCTGGGGTTTATGACTCGGCCTGCTGTGAGAATTTAGGTCACGCACGGGAGTAAGTAAATGTTGTTTGTTTCAACCAATGTTCATATACGTTGCAGGGATGTGTGGTCATATTTGAAGCATTGTAAACAAATGTCAAAGGGGGTTCAAAGCTTCCGCAGAATGTAATTGTGAACTTGTGCATTGGTGCATTAAAGCGTTCTAGCTTGCCTCTCTGAGTCATGACAAACATGGAGCCTCTGCTGTTGTTAATCTCGTAGACATGAAAATTAAGGAATGCTATTCGGGATTACTGAACCAAACTTGACAAGGTAATTTCAACAGAAAATCAACGCAGAGCAGACAGATCTGAGCTATTATCCAGATAGCAAAAATCAAAGAGGTCAACAAAGAGAAATATGCTTGACTGCAAAAAACATGAGGGCAATTAAGTGGGTGCAAAAGTTTTCTTGGAAGATGCCTTCAACACATGGCAGAACATCAGTCGTTTTTGTTGTTCTGCCATATCTTGAAGGCATATCAGCTCAACTTTGTTGTCCCCTAGAGAAGAATAGCATCTGTGTTTGTTTTCAAGTCAAGACACTTCCCGGAGGCACTTAGTCGGTGATGCCAAAAGACCTTGTGCCAAAACTGAGAAAAGATGGTGTAGTCTAACGCATACTGTGTTAGAGATGCACACTTGCTACACATCAAAACATATGCAGGCCTGTGTGGTGAAAGACTAGCAGAACAACAGAAGAGATGTCAAGAACCGAAAGATTTTGATAGTTCAGTCATGGTGGAACAACTCTTGGAAAGCAGAGCACCAACCAAATGGGCTAGGTGTCCAATGCATCGCACAAGACCACCAAACTGCTCCACCAGACTAGTTAAGGAGGCGCTCCATATCCGGCAGAATCCTAACAACATCAACAGGGATGTAGGCATCGACATAACCCGACGCCTGGAGCGCACAATTTGTAATGCATGACCGGAAAATCAGCTCTTAACCATGTGAGCGTAATAGTGCCCCTCCGACGCAAACGGCAGGCCTCTCTCGCCTATGAAAAGCAGTCAACCAAAGTCAGCATTTAATCTATTTCATTTCTATACATTTGTATAGTTTCAGCGACTCTTACTCTAAAAAAACAATAACTAACTTACAACAGATGCTGTCAACAACGTCTGCATTACTTAATAAGTAAATTACTTTGTTAGTTTAATTTCTCATTATGGGCACTTGATAAAGGACAGCAGTTAGCGTTTGAAAATTTGTGTCTAAATTGAACACATCATCGCGAAAACAACTGATTAAAACTGTAATATCATATTGCAGTTCCCGCACAAATGCCAGGAAACATACTTCTTCAAACCTATGCCGTTTGAGTACTGTACAAGAATCATCAAGGTAGTTTCCGCTACCTGCATTTGCAGCAGAGATCCGTATGAAAAGCTAGCTGGTTTGGGGGAGTCTCTGAGGAGTTCAGACCGGGCCGTATTCTCTCTCTTTGATGAACTGATCCAGTAGATCTTCACAGAATGTGAGCATCACTGTGAACTAGACAAGAGAGAAGAGTGGTGCGATATGGTATAAGCAGGAAGGCAGTGGACATTTTAAGCCATGCACACATGATCATTATTTCGGTTCTACTTTTTAAACTGCATACCCTGACTAAAGAATTATCTTAGGGAGTTAGCTGTATATTCTTCTTCTTGATGAATCCGTTCCACTAAAACTTCACAGGAATATGAGTATCCACTCAAACGGGACAAAGAGGGATGAAAAGGTAACAGGTTATAAGCAGAAAGTAGTGATGAAAGCCTGCGCATGAAATTATTCAGTTTTCTACTGTTACAACTGAGTATTATAGTGATGGTATATTGATTATTTACTCACCACTTCCATGCAATGATTATTCTGTAATGAGACTTTTATGTGATATCCTTGGATGTACATCTGAACTGACAGCAACACCAGCAGGGTATTTATAGTCTCAAGGTGAATCACATAGTGGGGGGAAAGTTCCTGAAATGAAGTTAAATAATCATAACTTTATATTCAAGTCATGATACACAGGTTGATAATATCCATCTTACTGTGCTACAACATGTTATCAGACCCTGATAAATTTTTACAAACAATAAAATCTCAAATGTTACATAAATAGCATTCAACAAATATACATGTACCTAGGGTAGTTTTACCACGTCCTTTGTAAAGTTACGTATGACTTTACGAAATGACCAGTGAGTTCTGGTGCTAAATTATTAAGAATGTGATTAAGTACAGCAACCTATAACATATTCAGTCGCTTCATAAAGTCCATTTGTTACTTTACAAACAACAAGGGTTTGAAATACCTCCCTTCCATTTAGTTTATATTATCAGTTAAAAATATTTTAGACTGCTTTCCAAAAAAAAAATTCAAAGAGGTTTGGATCAAATCTTATAGGAATCTCTCTTAAAATGGATCCCGCTATACGAATAAATTTGAAGCAGTTATGTTATCAAAAGCAACCTCATACCGTTTGTCACCCCTACCAAACTGATTCCGTCTGAACGTCAAATACTGATCATATGAAGAGGCAACTATGAAAATCAGCTTATTGGTCTGGTCTTGATTTTGGAATTGGGTCTCACCAGTGCAACTGACACTGAGGTATCAGAGTTGTATTTACAGTGAGAATCTACTGTAGTTTAGGCAAAGGGCAGAGGCACGGACAAACCCGCCTTTGCCCGGGCAAGTGAAAACAACGGTTGAAGCGGGCATAGCAATAGTCCAAAGTCACTTCCCGATCGGCAACCGATGGTTTGAGCACCAGTGCAACACACCTCTGCCAGCCAGTGCCAGCGGATATTGGCCCAAGGTTTATCAATAACATGGGTTGCGAGCTCCGACGATTTCTACAAACATTTCACCTCAAAAACACAACAAAAAACCGTGTTTATAAAACACGAACTAGATCAAAATACTTAAAAAAGGGCTCTCCTTCTGCCTTAAAAACATTTACCCTTACAAATGAAAATCAAATCCTTAAAACTTGTTGAAATAAGCTGATTTGTTATTCAAAAATATCTCGTCCGATCGTGGAGTTTCCGATTGTATTGGTGCTAGTCTTAACATTGCAGACTCACTGTAATATTTTATAAGATTAGAAAATAATTTTAAATTCGAATGTATTTTATAGCTATATTTTGTTAATGTTTATTTCAATGCTATTTTTCTTTCTCTTTGTTACATGTAGAAGAAGCATGATTTGGCAAAAAATGAGTTCATTAATTTTTCAATTAATATTTTTTAAGTAGAACTCTAATTGTTTTTTCAATTTATTTTTCTTTTAGATTTCAAATTTAGTCTGGCCTGTTTATATTTTTGTCTTTTAGGCTCTTTTGTTGTGGACTTCATGAGATTGCTGCAACTAAAAATAAAACTTGTGAAATAAGCTGTTGTTCAAAACTTCTCTGATCTAGCGCAGATCAGAGTTTCCGAATGTATGTCAGTCTTTAAAATTCTAGACTCATTTAGAATTTGGATGCTTTTTCTTTCTTACCTTTTTAATATTTATTTCAATGCAATTTTTTCTTTTTTGTCACATGCAGAAAAACATACATGTAATTTAGCATGAAAATGATTTCAATTAATTTTTCAATATGATACTTGTTTAGAAATTTCTTTTTCTTTTTTTTTTCTTTTTGAGATCCGAATTTAGTGGTGCTGCTGCTATATTTCGTCTTAATTTTCGGCTCTTTGTATCTAGACTATTGAGATGATATTTGCTACTCTAAAACAAAGAAAATGAAAAAGAAAATTGGGCAAGTGTTTTTCCTTTCGGGGCAAGCCAAAAAAAAATTTCAACTTGCCCAATGGGCAAACGTTGAAAATAAATTTTTTATAGAGGGCCTGAAGTTAACAAATTAATAATGAACTTTCAACTTCGTTCTCATGTTGTTTTTAGGGAAGGACATAAAAGGTCCATTTGGCAATATTGGTTCTTCAAATCCCTTCATAGTCATAATGACAAAAGCAGTTGAAAGCGTTCAGGCTAAATACATCGTTGTAGTCCCATACAAGGCATTTCTCATCAGAATTGGCATCAACTTCTTAACATTTTTGTTAATTCCAACATCTCACAGCATACACACACTTCTCATGCTGAATGGCTTTCAACTCTTTCCTGGAGAATTATTAATCAACTTTTCCCAATCACTCTTGGAAACGTTTCTTCTACAATTCAATCTCCTGACCACAACAGTAATTTAGCTTTTAGTTTTACTTACAAGACAGAACTTCAATGAGCAGTGAATGAGAATCTGAATGAACTCTCCAGTATGGTCTTCATCCCCCATCAGTCTCTCCATTCCCACTACATCCTCTACATTGAGCACAGGGAAGAAGGCTTGGTCCTGACCACCACAGACAGGGCGCTGGAGATGCGCCCTTCAGAGAGCATCTCCAGGAAGTACTTCAGGCTTCGCCGGATGATGAACAGGGGCGTTGTAGGTCTGCCACGTGAAGACATGTCTGAAAGATAGATACAGTACTCAATAAACATAGTTTTCCTACTGGGTTATGATTTTAGGTCTCTAAGAAGTCTCTACGAAGCTGGAAACGGTAGTTTCATCATGAATGAAAACACTAAGCTTACTCCTTCAATGTTTCTTTTAGAAAAACATTGAAATTTAATGACAAAATTTAAGGCAAGTTTTTGAGTTATTCGGTCTGCGCTTTTGTAGTATTTAACAAACATAAAAATCACAAAAACACATTTATCCTTGAACTTGAATAAATGTTGGTTGACCAATATTGATTTTGGAATTATTTCAATTTGATACAAATTCCAAAATATAATATTGATAGTTCAATTACGATAACCACTTTCTGAGATGCATGTACATGTACATCAAAGAAATTACCGTTCAGGCTTGTACTATGGCAATTTATCAAGGGGCGATGCTTAGTCAGAAAATGTCTTCATAATGCAATTTCTAGGTCTCAACTTTACAGTTACCAAAGAACTTATCCAAATAATCTCCAAGACACTATTGAATATTAACAAAAGGTTAGCGAAAAAGGAAAATGGAAAAAGTATGAGGAATGAATGCAGTAGCTGATTGTAGAAATAATTAAAACTTTATACTTAGTTGAGAAGAACATTACTGACAAAGTGATGTTACCGCATATGCGAAGAGATTTGAGAAAACTGTTTTTAAAGGAACACCTTTAAATATAAGAGAAGAAAGTACCCAGTCCCACTACGAAGATGTCATACTGAAGATTGATTCCAAAACAAATCTAAAATATATATGTAATGCAAAACACATTTTAAATAATATTATAGGTTCATTTAGGGAAGACATTCTAGAGGCATCCATGAAAGCGACTTGTCTGAAGTTTTATCCGACAAACTGGTTATAAGCTACTGAAATGCTTGCATCCTGATTGGCTGAGATGAAAATTTGATCGGATAAAACGTCTGACAAGTCCTTTGAATTTGAAATGCCCCCCTATTTGTTTACTAACGACTATAATTAAAACTCTTTCTCCAGAATATTGTGCTCAGCAATGACTGCAGAAAATGACCAAGAAATTCAATGAAATGGTAAAAGCCTGATAAATGATCTATGAAGTATTGGAGAAAAACATGTTTACACTCTTCCAATAATTTCTTTGTAAAACAACCAAGGGGAGATCTGTGGAAATGGTTTACAGGTGCGTATGGTCCTAGCTAAAAAGAAAGCAAAATGCTGTTTGTTAAAAACACAATCATTCAGCAAAGTTTTACCCCTTTTCTTCCATAAGAGGCCCTCACATTCACTGATTGCGACAATGCAGAAATAATACAAGTGTAATTTTGTCAAAGAATGGTGAGTATGTAAATATCAATGACTGAAAAGGTACAATTTCTTTTTGATTGATTTGATAATAAATAATATATTTGCTCAAAAATGTTAATCAAATCTCATTAACATACATCTATTGGACAGATTTGCATAAGTGAAAGAAGGCAAGTTATAATAAGCAGGACTGAAATTTTATAACAAATAGATGATGTCAGTGTTCTTTGGATCTTAAAAACTAAAAGGGGAAACTAATTTGAAATTATTTCAGGGCATAAATTAATTGACGGCCCATCGACGCCAGGCCACCGATGCCCGTCTCTGGCCCGTGATGCCAAAGGAAAAATAGATCAAGTCATAATTTTAAGAAATTTATTGCTCTTTCCTGAAGGACTCTAATGTCCACAACAGAATGGGAAATATGTCACATTTTGTCACATTAAAGTCTCAAGAAGCTATAACAGACCATTTAATTTACCCTCATTTCGTCGCAACTGTGATGTTGTGATGTTAGATTAGAGCTAGTTCATACTGATTTAATGTAGCTATATCTATTGTGATATAATGGAGTCACAAGAATGAAACCTATTGGGCATCATAACTTTATTGATTAATCCTGTATGGAGGTCGTGGTAGAGCCCTGTTAGTAAATGGCCAGGTGTACTACCAAGGCATCCCCATTTGTTTTAATTTCCACTGGCCCTGGTGTTGGAATGTGCTGGAAATTATTGCGTTTATTATTTTTACATCTGTCAGTAATGTAAACAGAAATGTGATGTTTCATTATATAGACAGCCAAAGAAGAATGGTCATGGCAAATCCCTGTTGGAAAGAATTTTCTGTTTCCCAACAGCAAAGGCAAATTTCTAAACAGAAAATCATCCCAACCTGCCGACCTCGCTATATTTAAAAAAAAAAAAAGGCTTTGATGCCTTTTTATGAAAAATAATTGGCTGTGGATGCCCTTTGGAATTGGACAAAGTTGCCATAATTTTTTGGGAAAAAATGGCCTTGCCCTAAAAATAACGAAATTAAGGTCTGTATTTGCTACTCTGCGATATATGCAATTGAAATTGTAATCTGTTCAAGCAACATCAAAATTGACATATTTACACATATTTTGTATACTTTACTCTCATTTTGTGCGGAACTTTGAGCTGCATAGCCCTTTTGATGAACACACGAACCAAATGCACACAGGTTCCCGAGAAAAAATGGGAGAACAAATACTATGGGTGGCGGTACGGAAAATACAAGCAGACAGTCATCAAATAAAGAATGCAAAATTATAGAAGTTGTACAGTTATATGTTTTATGAGGCCAAAAATATTGGAAATTAAATGAGTGGCTATTTCTGTTTATGGAAGGCTACGTTTAAATCAACCCATTAATTATCTAATTTTTGATGATTCTGTAATTTGAAAATATTCTCAATTTAAATCAAAAGAAAAATTAAGATGCACTTTTTATCATTCTATTCTATTGATCCATATTGTTGAATATCACAGTTTAGACTATAACTTTTGGAAGCAACAATGAAATAAAGCAACAAAAATGTAAGTGTGCAAAAACTTGAACTTCTCCAGTGTCACAATCTGCATTCCTGACTAATTCTTGCAGAGATTCCTGTGACGATTCTTCAATCAGCCCTAGCAACTGCACTAGAGTGGGGGATGTTGAAGGAAAAGGATAAAAGCCGCTCCCAAAAAGGTCTGTATATCTTGATTCCTTCCCCACAAATTTCCTGAAGGAACCATTTTCTCCCAGCTCGCTCAGCGCTACTCCCGGAGCCCCCATAACTAACTTCTCACGGCGTCCCCAAAGTTTTATAATGTCTTCTTCTACTCAATTGTTCCCTTCTCCGGTGTGTCAAATCTATCTGGATCTGTCTGGTTTCTGGGTGAATCCTTACTCAGTGTTTGCCATAGGCGTGGTGTTGAAAATGATTTGTACGCTGAAATGTGCCCTGTAAATCATGAACAAAAAAAGAAGATATTTTATGGGGGCTGGCCTATGTCTGCACAAATACATGTATAAGTTTAACTGAGATTTTTCATATAAATTGGTCTTTATTTTTACTAATGTTACTATCATAAGATTAAAAAATTAAAAAAAATAACAAGTAAAAGTTTCATTAAATAAAATATTAAAAGTTTTCAACACGAGAACACCGTTTTTTTTATTCCATCTAATAAACAGCTAATTATTTTGACACCTGCTGCAAACCTAAGTACATGAGATAATTATTCCAACTGAGTTAACTTTGCATTTT
>CALNVZ010002100.1:17718485-17742258 GCA_940671915.1 Paracentrotus lividus
AAAAAAAAAAAAAAAGGCCTTTGATGCCTTTTTTATGAAAAATAATTGGCTGTGGATGCCCTTTGAATTGGACAAAGTGCCCATAATTTTTTGGGGAAAAAATGGCCTTGCCCTAAAAGTAACGAAATTTAAGGTCTGTATTTGCTACTCTGCGATATATGCAATTGAAATTGTAATCTGGTTCAAGCAACATCAAAATTGAATATTTACACCATATTTTTTTGTATACTTACTCTTCATTTTGTGCGGAGACTTTGAGCTGCATAGCCCTTTTGATGAACACACGAACCAATGCACACAGGTTCCCAGAATGGAGATTACTATGTGCTGTACGGATATACAAAGCGAGACATCATCATAATAAAGAATGTCAAATTTATAGAAAGTTGTCAGTTATATGTTTTATGAGGCCAAAAATATTGGAAATTAAATGAGGTGGCTATTTACTGTTTATGGAAGGCTACGTTTAAATCAACCCATTAATTATCTTAATTTTGGATGATTCTGTATTTGTAAAATATTCTCAATTTAAATTCAAAGAAAAATTAAGATGCACTTTTTATCATTCTATTTCTATTGATCCCATACTTGTTGAATATCACCAGTTTAGACTATAACTTTGGAAAGCAACAATGAAAATAAAGCAACAAAAATGTAAAGTGTGTAAAAACTTGAACCTTCTCCCAGCTGTCACAATCTGCATTCCTACCTAATGTCTTGCAGAGATTCTGTGACGATTCTTCAATCAGCCTAGCATCTGCACTAGAGTGGGGGATGTTGAAGGAAAAGGATAAAAGCTGCTCCCAAAAAGGGTCTGTATCATCTATGGATTCCTTCCCCACAAATTTCTGAAGGAACTCATTTTCTCCCAGCTCGCTCAGGCTACTCCCGGTAGCCCCCATACTAAACTTCTCACGGCGTCCCCAAAGTTTATATGTCTTCTCTACTCAATTTTTCCTTTCTCGGTGGTGGCAAATCTATCTGGATCTGTCTGGTTGTCTGGTGAATTCCTTACTCAAGTGTTTGCCATGGCGTGGTGTTAGAAAATGATTTGTACCTTGAATGTGTCCTGTAAATCATGAACAAAAAAAAAAAGATATTATTATGGGGGCCTTGGCCTATGTCTGCACAAAATACATGTATAAGTTTAACTGAGATTTTTCATATAAATTGTTCTTTTATTTTTACTAAGTTACTATCATAAGACTAAAAAATTAAAAAAAATAACAAGTAAAAGTTTCATTAAAATAAAGTATTAAAGTTTTCAACACGAGAACACCGTTTTTTTTTATTCCATCTAATAACAGCTACATGTATTTTGACACCTGCTGCAAACCTAAGTACATGAGATAATTATTCCTAACTGAGTTAAACTTTCATTTATAATGAATGTTATTCACTTAAAATGAATAGACCTTCTAGCTTTAACTTGTTAAAGAGTTGGTAGTTTCTTTCAAGAAATACTTTTCTGAAAAATACAACTATCTCTGAGCAGCCATTTATATCTAACCCAGCGTCTACTTAGATCTTTAAACTTAGTGCTTCTCGCCTTCGCTCTCTTCTCGATAGATCTTCATGATTTACTTTCCATCTCATTCCCCAGTTCGCACAACTCACCACGGCCAGCAGTTTGATCGTTTCATCTTTAACTTTTTTAGATTTTCATCGGCATGGCCCAGGCCCAGTTCGCCAACTCACCAAGGCTGGTTTTCTTTAGTGCTTACCTTAGCTAACAGCCTCCTCATGAGCTTCTTTCCTTCCTTCTTTTCAACTCAATTCAACTTTATGAAGCTATACACTACTGAGTAACATCATGAACTTTAAAGCATTGCATGAAAGTCACTTAATGAAGCAATTCATGATCAATAGTCTATACTTGAAGCCTAAAGTTAGATCTAGATCTTGAGTCTAGATCCTAGTCAAAACAAATCAAGAGTCTAGTCTCTAGAGAGTTGAAGTTTGTCTTTCAAGGTCCAAAAATTGAGTTCGAATAAAATCTTTTGAAATTGTTCGGTACCCCCATTCAGAGATTGCAGTCCCACATGCATGCCTTACAAATGTCAATGCATAAATGTGACCCTTTGCATTGAGCTCAATGCAATGCAGAACAATAGATTTCCTGTAAATATTACCTTTTTCAAGCTTTTCTCTTCAAAGAGGAACACTTTTGCACTAATACATTGGGAAATTAGATAAAATTGGGATCAAAAGTGTGAACGTAATAAATTTATACGAGTTTTGCCTTCCTTTTCACAAGTTTGTTTTTTTTCCACACAAGTTTAAAATTGTTTTATGTTTTAAGTAAGATGTTCAAGATTATTTTCAGGCATGACTTGAGACTGTTTGGGCATATTTTATTTTTATGTGGGAGTAGCCCTACTTTGGCAAAAGGAAGTGACACAGATCTACTAATCAAATTTGAGTTTTTAATTTAAACATATTTCATGTGCTGCAACTCATCCTGTTGCTGATCTCCGAAAATAGCGGAGGCAGAAGAAGAAGAAGAAGAAGAAGAAGAAGGTGCCATCTTTTTGCTGTCCAAATTTATTGTCTCAAAGTTTATCCATCTTTGAAATATTTAAAGGGATTGAGTAACTTTAAAAAACAAGAGCAATTAGATCAAGATTAATAAAATTATATTGTTCCAACAGTAAAAACAAACTACTGAAAGTTTCAGATCAAATGGAAGTCATTTACTACCTAAAAACAGTGTAACAAACAATGCCAAGCATACAGCCGAACACCAGTACCCTCTGCTGCTAGCTCGGCAGGGCGCTAGGGACGGGGACTATGTGTATATTGTGCTATGTGGAAAAAGCACATGGTTTTATAAACCATCGGCCATCCGGGGTTGGTTAATAAAATTTGAGTATGAAATCATTGGTATCTCGAAGGTAAAGCAAGCAATTAGCTTGCAATTTTGAAGAGATACCAGACTGACTCAAGTGTTTATAATTATGTTGGCAAAATAAGCTAAATCAAATAAAATGTTATTTGAATATCATTCAATGTTACTGCATCTCTTTAAGGTACGACATTAGGCGATAACATTGACATCAGTGTAATTTTAAATGACGGACACATTTTGCTCTTTTACAGGAAATGTCACTTTTGTCACTTGCTTCCTTTTGCCTTTAGCTTTAGAGACCTAAAATTGTTGTATAGTAAGAGTGCCCAATTCTGCGCAGTGCCTATGTCTGAGCACCCACGTAAATGCGCGATTTTGACAGAACAAAACCTCCAAATAATATCAACCTTCAATCTTAACCTTAACAATCCATTCTGATACAAACAAATGTGAAAATAATTGATTAAAAAATGGTTTTCAGCAAGTTTTATTTGGTACCCTGAAAATTTCAAGTAAAAAACTTGCGTGCGCTTGATTTGCGTGCAAAATGAGTTAGTGCGCAGACATGGGCACTAGATCTATCCAATTTTGCAACACAAAATGACAAGCCCTTCGAAAAAATCGTATAAAAAACATTGTTCTTGTAAATTTTTCTTGAAATTTTTTGCTTCATTGATCATTAGAATATGATGAATGGAATAACATTGATGAATCTTAAAATAATATTTTACTTTCTATTGAAATTGAGGTCAAATTTTAGGTGCGCAGACTTTAGGCACTTCCTTCATAATTCATTCAGACTCAGATTCAATTCATAGATATAAATGCAGCTGCAGACGAACAATCATAGTTGGCGAAGACGGCCTAAAAAGTTACAGCTCCAAAGTTGGCGAAGTATGATGGGGAGACCATAGTTCGCGCAAATTTCAAAAATCATAAAAATTGCCACATTCAATCAACAATATTTCATGTTTTACTCAAAATCAACGAAAACTATGATTACCAAATAAACGGCAAATCTAAACTCCGAATCGCCAAACGAAGAAGTGACTAGGTGAAAGGGTTTCGACGATATCGCGATTTTCAAAATTCTATGTCGATCGAACGATCGGCGCATTCTGCTGAAAAAGTCAACAAAACAGGTGTGACCTTAATTCCCGCACGAGCGTTTGAGCAAAGATTTATCAAGAAATTCCATCAGTCTTAAGGAAAGGAATAACAGTAATGTAAGTCAAAATTTCATAGAATAAGATGATATTAATATCATCTCAAATTTTATGATATTAACTCGGAAAATGATGATTTCCAAACCCTTGTCAAAAAACTCGGATTTTGGCAACGGACACGCAATTTTTCGGATGTTTGGTCAATAATTTCACAATTGCATACAAAAATACCGTGACGAAAGTTGTATCCTAAGCAATTTTTGGTCCCTCTTCTGATGGTGCTATCAGATTTTCACGATATTGATTAATTTTTTGAGATATCCGTCGTGCGTGAATTAAGGTTCTGCGCGAATTATGGTTACACCTAGACCGAAGGATTTCAGTCACTATTTTGGGATTGCAGGTTAAACACTGAATGCTCACAAAATAAGAGACTGAAAATCGTAGTATTCCGCCGGTGCATGGCACCCAGAAAGCTGGCGAGGGAGCAGGGCATGACAAGACTTTTCACTGCACTTGGTGACTGATCCATGAAAGACAGTGGTCTCGAAATTCCCTTTTTAGTTCTAATTCATCTTTCATTACTCTAGATCTACTAAATTCAAAATACATAATAATCATATATATTGGAAAATGTTCTGAGCCTACCTCCCTAACTTGTATATTGGCCAAAGAATTCATTAAATTCTTCCTCATTATTCTGCCTGTATCGCGATTGTGTCAGCGTAGCCATCTTTTACTTCAGAATATTATATGATTGGGAGCTTTAAATTGAGCCTACCATGCGCACATGATGTGTTTTCATTCATAAAGTTCAAGCTATAAATATCATGAAAGTAGTATATCAATATTCATATTGAATTGATTCTCAGCAAGTGTTTCTGATTGGTCAAAATATTTCTGGGGCATATTTTGACCTTTACTGCATATTAGCATAGCCTCCATTCACAGTAGACAGGACAAAAAGATTTACGCGATGAGACTCATTTTCAGAAAGTAATGTGCTTTCATTTTTATATTATTATTTATTATATGATAGACTAGCCATATTAGTTTTAGCTAACAATAAATAGAGATTACTATTCAATAGAGTCTCTCCCTGATATTGTACTTTTAATACAAAAATTTGGGAGACATTGTAGTCATGTCAAAATGGCTTCAAAATCGCTTGCCATTGACTTTTGTACATGGCCTTAAAAGCAGCCACGAAAGGCGTATGTAGGACCCCCTACGTAAACGTAATGCTAGTTATACTTTCCCACCGTTTCAATGGGATATGGGCAAATTCCTTTAATATTCAATAATATCCAAGAACGTTGGAATATTTCTGCCTAGGTTACCCATACAGCTTAGCCTGCATATGCACACTCAACCACGACAAGACAGGACAAGATAATCAACTTTTCCAACAACATTCAGTCTGCAATTTGCTAGACTAGATAGACTACAACAGCTGAAAAAAGATTTTTTTTTTTTTTTTTAATGAAAAGGAAAAAAAATCTAAAACCGAAAATACATCTCTCAAAATTTGTCTGCCTGTCTCGTTCTTTCAAAAAAATCTCGAAATTGTCGGAACACGCGTTCCTTTTCTCTTCTCACAGTAACTCATCATGGATTCTATAAGATTTCTAGTCAAATCATTTCAAACCTAAGTCTACGTATTATACAATACTTGAGCTCTTCTAATTCCAATTGAAGATCAACAAAACGAAATTAGAAGCAATCTATCATCAACACTTGTATATTGGAAATATGTATTGAAAAGTTGTTTCATTGACGTGTCGGCATCCGTTTTCCCATAATTTTCAGTGCACTAAATTATCGAAATAAAAACCAGCAAAAGTTACTACGCGGCCCCTCCTTGTTATTGCCAATTTAACACTTCCCACTGATGCCGGTCACCGCTCTATAAAATCATACGTATACAATCGTGAATCAGAATAAAGTATAATATTATGGTTTTTTTTCTTCAAAACTTACACGTTTTCATAGATATTGATAGAAAGTGCTATTTATAGAGGGAGGCGTTAGAAAAAAAAATCGTAATCAAATAGAGTAGCCAGGACGTGTTTGCTATTATTGGGGCTCTGATGGGCTCCCCTACCCCCCCCCCCAAAAAAAAAAAAAAAAATCCAAATTTAATATTCGAGAAGTGCTAAAGTCTGGTATTTGGGCCTTGCCCACTGTCTCCTTCCCCACCCCCCCCTATAAACAAAAATAATAACCCAAAATATTGAAAATATATATATTATTATATACTAGAAATTGATGCCTGACCCGAGCCCGAATGCAAGCTTGGTGAACGACTTATCGCAATGAACTTTTGAATGACCGATGGCGGAGAAAAAAAAAATGATGCCTTCACTAATATTTTGTCTTTTATAACTATGGAGGGAGTGGGGTAACCATTGATCTCTAGTATGATCCTGCGATATAGATCTACTCCATGATATTCTTCCTGCAATTATCTTCAATTTAGAGATACGATTGAATCACATAATTGGCACTAGTGTGTATTGAATGTGTAGAAGAAGTAGTTGGTTATTTCAGTGTGTGGCGCATCAATATGAACATTAGACTTGCCATTACAGTCGCTTGCTTCTAGAATCACGGACAACTCAACTGGGTAGGCCTCTCCATGTCTTTGTATAGGGCACAACACAACTGCAAAAACATGGTCGATGTTTATGAATTTGATGCAGTCATGCAGCATAATTATGTCACATCTCTGCAGTGGCGGATCCAGACGGGGGCGCAGGGGACGCGCTCCCCTATAATTTGAAAACCACTTATGGACTGTAGGCCTACATGTTAAAATAAAAACATTTCGGAGGCCCCCCCCCCCCCACCCCATATCCTGAAATCCTGGCTCTCAGGCATCGTTTTCGGCAAAAATTGGGCAGAATACGGCATTGATGGGTGATTGAAAGGTCCCTTACCTTTCAATCCACTTTTGAGACTTGGAAATGAAAAGAAGATTATTTTCGGGTTGATATTACAAAATTAAAAATGCCCTTTTTCAAGCCACCTTTGCTAATATTAATATCACTTTTTGCTTGGAGTTTTGTACATATACATTACGTAATTTCGCACTACCCCTTATGAGAACTCGGGCGCCCCTGGTCTTATTTATCTTTATTTTTTTGGAAATTTTCCACCGTTGCCCCTCCCCCCCCCCGGCCCCCTCCAACTGACAGACGCCCTTGACGAGCGAACACTTAGCTCCTTCTCCTTAATTGAATCTTCTGCTATGCCAAATTTCGGAATTTCCATCTTTTCTATCTAAAAAAATCTGCTATTCTGTATTACCGCGAATAGGAGCACTTATTTTTTTTAATTATTATTATCATTTTATTCATGTTTTATTAACCATTTAGATATATATTTCTTTGCCTATATAATTGGATTTGCTTTACTTCTACGTTTTCCTAGCACTAATAAATACATTTTATTACGTGAATGGCATTTACAAGAATTATTTACATTAATACCTATAATACAAGCCAAATAACAAATCGCAGGAGTCCGTGATAATTGTTGACAGGCTTATGGAGCGGGCTAAAAATTGGGGGGGGGGGGTCGATTACGCGAGATCAACGATGATCTGATTATTTTTTTAACTGGCGCCCTCTAATATTGAATATTACTCTGTAGATCAGACTGCATTTGTTGTGAACGTATTGTTATTGTCTGGAGAATATTATAGACTTATACGGCATGAGCTATGTTGAGTCATTCATGTTTGTCTCTTTTATCTTGCTTCTCCCGCTAATCGCGCACACCTTCGCAAGATATCATGTTCATCTCATCCTCTTATTCATATTACCGCACCGTTATATTACGATCAGTTCTTAGTTCTTACCGTTATCAGTCATTGATATATTCCTCATCGTCATTTGTGCAGATGGTTTAGCACGAGAGCAGACGTTCATTCATATATTTCTCTTTCTGTTTCTCTCACATTTCTTTGGAAGTGGTGGATGGATTGTTGTTTGATCACGAAGCCTCTCGTTCCCCGCAGTGGCTTTTGTGGTGTATTGGCGTGTGACTGCAGGCAATTATATACGTTGAATTCGCTTTGTTCAATCTATGCAGAAAGGAATAGTACAATAACACGATGTACATCTATATAATAACTGTACAATAAATTGTAGTGAGTTTAATATCCTGAGTATATTAGATGCCGGTGGCATTAAACTTGTTCTGATTAACCTACTTATAATAGTGCAGCTTTAGGCTAAACTCACCTGTCCTCGGGAGCCTACTTTTCAGTCTTTCTAGTTTCCTAGCCAGTGGAAACCCCAAGCCTTGGGCTTGGACTGAACTTGTGATATGGCAAATCCTTCACGAAATTTCCGTCCGATCAGACAGGACTTTAGGATGGCGGAGAGAGTGGTTTTCTTGGTCTTATTTACTGGAATATTGACACCGTTTGCAAGTGGACAGCTACTTCAACCGAACAAGGAGGTCATATGTGAATTGTAAGTTGAATTGTTTGTATACGTCACTTTCAAGTAGATCAAATATTTGACCTTTGATTGCTTTGAGTAAGATAATTATGTTTGTGCTTTGTTGTTTCAATATTTATCTCACTCAGGTGCTTTTGGATAATCACCATTTATACAAATAAAAAATTATTTAATCATTAAATCGTTAATAGTAGTCGTGATGAGACGATCATGACATAATCATCACTAAATTCACTAATTTCGATTTGAGAAATAATTTATTGTCCGCTGTCAGTAAGTAAGTAAGTAAATGATTGATAATATTCAATGACGTTTATCATAAGCTTTTATCTTGTCCTGGAAATGACCAATAATAGCATATCAGTCTCTTCGGTTTCCCTCGTACATTTAAGTTATTACTACATTTATCATTCAAAATGGTTGTGATGGTTATGAAATTTCGAGCTCTGTATATACTCTTTTTTTTTATCTTGTCACCAGCATTTTTATTTTTTGTTACGATGTTTGATGATTTACTAAAGAGAGAGAGAGAGAGAGAGAGAGAAAGAAAGAGATTTGATTTAGTAACTGAAGTTATAGAATAAATTGAGAAAACTCTGGAGTGAGTAATTAATAGATAAAGGTTCCAAGGAGCTAAATTATTATTATTATTATTATTATTATTATATATTATTATTATTATTATGAAACCTACATCATGCCAAAACAATAAATAAGTAGGGCCTATAATCTATACAAGTGAAAGTAAGTATCTTTCATTCCTATGCTAATCGATATAAGATAATTTGAGAAAGACTATTAATTCTAAAGATTAAACCTTTAGAACGAGAATTGTAAATTCTAACAGTATTTCAGTGGATCACAAAAGATCATTAATTCGAAATTATTATTATTATATGAAAGCAAATTTGTGTATATAATATATAGTTAATAATTCAATTATGCCTCTGTATGCTGAAAGATAAAGATAAAAATGTAGAAATTAAATGAAGAATTTATAGCTTTTTTTTTCTTTCTTCTTTTTTGTTGTTGCTTGTTTGGTCTTTTATAGACCTACTGCATTTCTATCATTTACAGTAACAATTTGAGAGCAGACCGAACCCTTACTTTGTGATCTCTCAATAGTTGTTTTGAGTTACAACAAGACAGAGAATAGTTTATGAGACCTATAAAGATATCTAACGGATTGAAGTCCTTATCTGCTACCCAAACATGATCTATATCTAAAGACTATATACGATGAGCTGCTCATAAATCTTCGAATATGTATAATTTGTGGGAGGTTTACTAATGACCGACATTTAATATCAATTTGGCCTTACTTGATGGATGTTACATTTTTCTATCTGTTATTGAGCAGTGGGATATGGCTTCCTTATAATTCCGTATTTTGTTCAATAGCCCATTTAAAGAAATATCCAAAATGTGATTTGTTCTTTCTTTATAAATTTATTGTAGAATGGGAGAGTGAAATGAGAACCACAATATAGGGTCACATTATTTTCTGGTAATCAATTATGATCAAACATTCCAACTTAATGTTGCACTTCTCGATTGTAAGGAAATAAAATAGATGCATTCAGAAATTTTTGTTGTCCTTTTTTTAAAACCTCTTAAAAATCAGTCCTGTGTTGGTTATTTACATTTTCAAGAACACTAAACGGTTTCTAGTAATACCAAAATGGCGTATAAATAGATAATTTTTTAGTTATTCTTTGGAGAAAAATAATTTTCTAAGGGGCAATCTGCAACCCTTTCAAAAATAGTTCTTTATCAAATATTGTATGAATATGAAGACCGATTATAAAATAGGAGCAACTTACGTGTTCTGTAGGATGGGGATGAAACAGTCATGATGGAGTGTACCTCAAGGGTCTGAAGTATAACATCATTTTAGCATTTTACATGTACCTCACAGTGTGACCTGAAATTACCTTCATTTTTTAATCGTGGGATATTAATCGCTAAGAACAGGATCCCGAATGAGGTATCTTCCGCACTGACTATAAAGTGTTTGTAAATTAAACATTTTCTTGCTAAACTGCCAAAATTGTCACCTGTGAAAATATTTAACCCTGTTAATGAGCGAGGATGCTGACTGCTTTCTAAACAGATAAT
The DNA here is from genome assembly GCA_940671915.1 of Paracentrotus lividus. Taxonomy (NCBI): domain Eukaryota; kingdom Metazoa; phylum Echinodermata; class Echinoidea; order Camarodonta; family Echinidae; genus Paracentrotus; species Paracentrotus lividus. Next base: position 17,729,087 of record CALNVZ010002100.1, read on the forward strand.
CATAGTTAACTGATATATCAAAGGACTGAATAGTACAACACGCGAAATCGTTTTCTTGAGGCAAATCAACATTATTACCAATTGAACATTGATGCTATAATGGAATATTATTAACCTTTTTCATTTTCCTGGTTAGAATGGCGTGTATGAACATGTAAATAATTGTTCTTGTTGTTGCTTTTTGGGGGCGGTCCAATTTAATGTTAACATTTTCATACAATCATTATGATGATTTCCAGCCTCATGTATGTACCGCACAGTAAATCACTCTCATATATATTTAGAAATAGAAATAGGTATAAATGTTTCTTATATTTCAAAAGAATTTCCATTGATAATACAAAATATAAGTATTTACAAGAAAAGTGATATACGGCGCAAATACAAACACACTACAATTCTTTTACAAAAAAAAAACTATTCAGTATAAATTATAGGCCTTATAAATAATGAAATACAATATAAACAATAATCATTTATGGCATTATGATTCAAGAACGCACTTTAACGCTCCGCGTCATGCATGCAGTCTTTGAATTTCTGCCTTGAAGGTTCTGTCTATAAATATACATGCATGTACAACATGTAGATGGACATCGCAGTGGACATTATACAAACATTGTCTGCAAATGTATGTGCTGCTTCACTTCGATCAATGCATGATGACCTTCCGCCATACTTTCATGGAGGAAATTAAAATGGGTATTACGTAATCGGTCACGCACAAGAGTACGCCATTGCTCTTTGAACATAAAGCATATAAATGATTTACCCTTAAAATGGAATCAATCACGTGACAGTGACATGAGTTGAAACTGATATTTGAAAAAGCTGTAAATTGCAAAAAGGCTTATTGCACAATCAAATGAAATTATATAGACAGGGTGCTCTTGCTAAGCGCATCTCGTTGGGGGTAAAACATTCAAATGAATGATGGTATAATATTTGAACTGATTTAAAAACACTGAAAGTGTACACACAATCGAACAAAAAGCTCCTGCTAAAACACGTTTCGACCATTATTTTTACGTTAGAATTCCATTGGGACACATTCAAATGCAATTTTTGTGTCTTTATGCATGGTTGCCCCTAAAAGTATTGTATCATCTGCAACGGCGCGAAATAATCATTTTTTTTTTCTTGGAAAGCTTTCTAAATTCTGAAACATGAAGGGGAAAGTGTTGTCTGTATAGCCATTTCGAGAAAAATACTCTAACAAACATTAGGGGTATAGAGGAAAGGGGGAAACCCGCCATCACTCAACACGTACATTAATTGTCAATCATACAGAAATAGCTTTTCATTTGCATAATAGTGTAAACATGACATATTATTATATGCAAACACTTGCCATGCTTGTGGTTATTTGTTTTGTGCAAACATCATCGTTTCTCCCTCATAAATGTGTTCTATATCGACATTTGACACTTTTTTGTCTTGGAGGCATTTTGTGGCACAACAATATTGTTTGCTGATATTTTACTGCAAAACCACGATTTCTGGAGTATTATTGTTTTGGAAGTGTCTACCGCAAAATGGGGCAGGTCTTCCTTACACCCATCGGTTAGCCGCATACTGTCAAGATGGGCACAACATTTTCCAGCGAAAAGTTAAAGGTGTTGTGAGTCCACACTAATTACTCGCTTCTAAATTAAATGGAACAAAAGTTGCAAATATACTTTTATAAAACAATGTACCTTTCCATTTAAAAATCATGTAAAATGTGGTTAATCATGTTAATAGTTCTATTGAAATTATAATCTCACATAGTTTATAAATGTGAAATGGAAAATCATTAAAAATGTTCAAAATGTAATCATTGCCAATATCACTGAGGCCTATTCTTTTTCATCATTTTTGTTGTTGTTTTAGGTAATGGGTTTGTTTTGTTTAAAAATGAAATATCTGAATTCAGCCAAAGTATCTTAAGAAACTTTTAAATGAAGTTCCTTGTAGGCTATAACCGAAGAAAGTTATTTATAGTCCAGAAGGAAAGGCTTGCCCGTTTGAACTTTTGTGTGGTAACTTTTGGTCATTGGTTTAATTGCTTAATTTTCTTGGTGAGAATACCATTGCTTATAACACAATGGAGTTTTTGCCTTAATGACGTCAAACGATAAAAATGTTAGCATTTGTTTTTAACAAATGAATTCATAACGTTCATTATTCAAGCTATATCTTTCATTTCCCAATCTTTAGGTAATGAGCATACAAATATCATTCACAACCAGTTCTTAGGCGAATTAAACCGAAAAAACAAAAAAACAACCATTTCTCTGCGACGGGATGAGCAAATAACAACCCAAATAAAAATTATTAGAAATGCTTGTGTCATAATTTAAACTTTTTCAAAATATAGTTCATAATTCAAAGAGAAAACTATCCTTATCATTTAGTTGTAAAATTTTATATAGGCTTCCTATTAAGTTAATGCTTTTAGAAAATAAATGCAGTATATAGAGCATGCATGCACTTTGGTTGTCACTTGCAAGATTCGTCTTAACTCGGACCCTTTTACAGACCACTGGCAAAATGTGGTAAAAAATTTCTGGATCACATCCTTATATTTTAAATCTCTCTCAATACAATAAAACCGATCTCAAAATAATAAAAAGTAATGTTTAGAAGCAGAAAGACGTTTTGTCAAAGCAATTAAAACCATTTTTAGCTCTCATCAGATGATAATACACCATTAGGCATGCAGGCGCGGATCCAAGCAATCGAATTGAATGTCATTCGGGGGCCCAATTGTCTGGGGACAAAAGCCGGCCCTCTATTATGTTTACGCATGGTGGCCCGGGTAAGTTTCATTGTGTTGAATTCCCCGTCTGCGTTCCGCTACTGCCTCATGCAACAACGCAATCAAACTTCGTATAAGTTTCGTATTCTTACAATATGATTTAAATGCATGAAGTGTTGCTTTGTAAAACGGAACTGCGCATGAACATTTCCCTTAATGATCTGAACGTTGCCTCACTTTTTGACATTAAAAGCATATTTAAATCATGAAATGATGTTTAGTAATAAGGAACCGTTGTAATCAAGACACAACATGATTTAAATGAAATCAGAAACGTGATTTTTAAAAATCATTATATATAGTGGCAATATTACAACCTAGCTAAAATAAAGATATTAGACCAATTAATTTCATTTTGAACAACCCCTTCAATTATCGTTTGCGCTTAATCATCCCTCCATGTATCATAAAACGAATAAACGAATGCATTGCATAATCGCAATAGAAGACTTGACAATAATATATGGCTCTCTTAATATAATTTAAAAAAAATAAAAAAATGGACAAAAAAAGAAAAGCCCATAAAAGATGTCCAGGCCAAACAACTTCAATTTCAAGAAAGAACATTTTTATAATATATGATGTGATAGTGGCGGATTTATGTCAGTATATATTAAATTTGTTTTATCAGCAGAGTCAAAACTCACAAAATCCTTGCGAAGTCACGGTTAAAGATTGGCGGATAATAACCACATCGTATCATAGACAAATTATTTATCGTTATATTTCTACAAAGCCAAATGATTTAGAATTATCCCAAATACATGCAAGGTATATTTTTATATAATTAAAAAGTACTGATTTTCAATTCTACAGACAATTTGAAGGAGATGTGTTTGAAACGAATGATATCCAATAATTCACAAATTATTTTGCAAAGTCACATCAAAAAATGATAGACCATTCAGCTGTTGTCTGATACCAACGTTTATAAATATTTATGTCTTGCATGTATTTCTACATGTATTATATATAGACGCAAAGATTTCATAGGATGATGCATGTTTAATCTGAGCGGAAATTTTCAAGTTAAGGACAACCAATGCGGGCAGGTTCCTGAATGGAACGACCGCAATTTTTATTATACATCACGTTGTGACGTTATTTATGCGGCGGGTCACCACACTTTCGTCGTAGGGCTACGGGGCACGGTACGTGCCATTAACCGTAGCCGGCGTCTGCCCTATGTACCATGCACGCACGCGGTCCCTGGGTTTCAACTCTCTGCTCGATTCCTGCGTTTCTGTAGTTACGGGAATTTTTGTAAAAACCTCCGACGTCTGTATGTCGCTTACATGCATTTTTACCTGCAGGTACCTCCGTGCCACGAATTTTCTACGAAACTCCATTGTAGGGAAGTTCACTTCGAAGGTACGGCGAGTTTGTGACCGCCGCCATTACTACCATCTCCCCCCCCCGTGCTCTCTTTTTTCTTTTACTTTACAAAATAATTATTTTCGTCAAACTTTCACACTACATTTCCCTCACATATTAGAGCTATATCGTTCATAAGATATATATTGATTATCAAAAACTAATTAATCTCTCGTCTTCTCTTCTCACTCACTCCATCTATCTACCTTAACCAGCAGTAAAATTCAAATATTTACCTATTTAACCATATTTACCTGCTTTTGCCCGACCCCTCCATTTACTAAAATGTTCCATATTATTGACCCCTCCAACATTCCCATTGTCAAATATCTTTCACTTTCTTTTCTTCCTCTTGAGCTTTAACAATAACATATTTGCTATGTATACTGTGTCATAACATTTTTATACATGTTATAATTCAGTGTATATTGCCGCATTAATGTGCAAGAAATTGCCATCCTCCTTATTCTAATATTTAATTTGGGAAAAAGAAATCGTTTTCATTCTTCATTCTGACATCTGCAGGAGGGCGTAGTCAGGCGATTTCCCAATAGCGTAGGGCGGGGGCCTGCCAAGGAAATTTTTATCGCCCGTCAGGGGGAAGGGGCAGGGGGTTTTCTAATTCATATTCTGTACATGAAATTCCATATTTTTTTTTCAATTATCACAAACAGTTACATAGTTTCTATACCCTAAGACAATGTATATGTTGCGTAGAGAAACCTATTAGTATGTCTGCTATAATATACCCTTCTGAATTGGAATCGCTTGCAGAGCGCGAAACGAATGAGTTTCGAAAATGTTGACGTTGTTTTTAAAGTTATATGGAAATAAATTAAAGGGGCATTCTAGCTACTAGAAAATGGGTCTAATTATTGTGTATATAGACCCAATTTAGGTATCCGCGAGCGCGAAAAGCCGCGAGCTTGAAAAAATTTTAAAGGCGTAATATAAAATTTTAAAAAAAATTGGAGTTTATTATTTGTGCCATTTATGGATTTGCGTATCAGCGAGCGCGAAGCGCGAGCCGAAAATTTGGGGTTTTAAAAATTTTGTTAACGGTAAAATTTAGAACTATTATGTGGCATTTTGATTTGGCATTCACCGATAGCGAAGCGCGAAGCGCGAGCTCAAAAATTTGGGGTTTCAAAGGTATTTTTGAATTAATAAAGGGGTACTTTCTAATAACACCCATGAGGCCACTATGTTTCCCAGGGAGGCCAAAGGGCCAGGAGCAGAGGCGTCCAAGAGGCTTCTCTTTTCTTTGTGAAATTTTGGAAAACTTTAGTTTTAAATATTTTTCTTTTTCGTCACTAATGTATTTCATTTTTCTTAAAAAAAAAGGGCGTTTTTTAGAGCAATTTATTGCCAAAATACAATATAAAGGAAAAGTCGGCCTCATGGGCCCTCCCCCACAAATTAAGAGGCCTTAGTTATGGATCGGTTTACAACCAAATAAAAAGCTAATTTCGGCGAAAATATGTACAAGCATCAGGCCCTTATTCCCTTCTCTTTCTTGTTCTTTTTCTCTTTTTCTTTCCCTTTTTCCTTCTTCCCCTTTTTCTCCTCCTTTTTTTTTTTTTTAGTCGGCCAATAAGGGCGGGGGGCGCGCTGTTGCGCCCCCCCCCCCCTGGGATCGCCCCTGCATCTTCATTTTAGTATGATGCCATTTTGCAAATTCCGGACATCACGATCCAATGTTTTGATTCATAAACAACGGAAATATCAACATTAATAGTGCGTGTTTGTCTGTCCTTTGAAGTGGGAATTATGATGACCCACCCCAATGACACGTTTTTTATGGTATTTAGTTTTTGCAAAAATGAAATAAATAAATTTAATACATAAATAAGTTTAATAAATAAGAATCCAAATAAACCCAAAGATTTGAGGCTATTTTTTTTTTTTTTTAAGGCGGGAAATTGAAATTCAATCAGTAGAAAGCTTGCAAATTTCTTTCCACGCCATGCCAATTTGTTATTAATACACTTCAATCTGTTTTCGTATTCAATAATATACTAAATGTCAATTATTTTAGAACGCGTTAGGCCCAAATGCACGTGGAGAGAACGTTCAGTGAAATTGCATATTAACATTATTGACAAATGTTTTTCTTGGATTAATTTTTTATTAGTTTATACGGGCTACTATAGAACATTTGAACATAACCGCACCTACACCTCATTAAGGTCATGTATCTTGATTGTGTGTGAAGCAAGAAGTATTCATAAATTATTGATTATTTAAGAAAGTTTATGATATTAAAAAAAATGCATGAGCATACGTATACAGTACAAAACTTAAAAAAAAAACATGGTTTATAATCTTCTTCAGGAAACGTGCTTGACTGCTGATATTATATCCAACTAGAAAAGTTTTTCCAATTTTTATTATTCTCATGCTTGAAGAACTGATATGACACTAACATTGACTCGTTTGATTTCATTTCTTCTCGGTCCATGTTCTGGTTTCGCAACATAGCTCTTATACCTGTATTATTAAGAAGTATCTTTTTAAAATAGAATAACCATCCTAAAGAAAAGTGCTTGTGAACTGTAAAATCACATTTCGTGGATCCTCTCTACTCAAAGTTTCCACAAGACATCATGTCTTTTTTTTTCTTTTGCTTTCAGTTTTTTGAATAAGTATTTCAAGTATGATAAGCCTGTTTAACGGAGCCTTCAATTTAAACTTGTAAAGTAATAGGGAACACTGAACTTCCTTCCGTGTTATATACAAAATCGAACTAATAATCGCAGGAAATCATCCCTCCGTGGGTAGGTAACCGATTGGGAACATCATCGAAATCCCATTCAAAAGTTCCAGGAAATTGTTGTTGTTTTAGACGATTCCTCAAATTACATACTCATTGATTTGGTTTTGATACATCGCATGATGATTTAAATATGCCCTACTATAAATTATTTTAAAATGTTCTGGCCTTGATGCCCTTATCCCAGTTATAATTATGCCTGTTCCCAATGAATCAGCTCGGTCAGTATTTTTAAAAGAAATAACGACAGGCGATTTTGATTGGCCCTTTAAAATATTTTACAAACGCTAAAATAAAAACGAAATTGGGTTTTATTTAAAGCCATCAATCCTAACCATAACATGCCAATTCGTGATGGAGGAGACTAGTCATTAATAATTTTGTTGGAAAGAATTAAAAGTTTGTTTTTTCCTCTTTTCAAATTATTTTAAGTGTTTAGGAAATCCCTGCCTGGGGTATTGCAAAAATCAATGCGTACAGCAGGGACAAGTTTTACTGTTAAAAGGTATAAAAAAAAATTAAATGCATCATTGTGTATTTTAACACTGGCAAAGCTCTAAAGAACAGTTTTCTAGGAAAGTTGTCTGATGTCAAGGCGTATATTGTTATATTAATAAATATATAGAATCATATGATTTAAACTTATTTAATATCAATTCAAACAATTTACTTTATATTGTATATTTCCTATAATCATGAAGATAATATTTGTGTTCGAATGTAATGCTCCCTAGCTGCCTGTCAATTTTTTGTGCATCTTGCTTAAATATTTCGATCAATTTTCGATCAAAGCTTGTGGAAAGTAAACAAAATTTGGTAGACATAAACATATAAGTACAAACTTGTGTAACCTATTATTAATTCTTGCCCCAATACTTTGCGCTTTCTGTTTATTCCCAAAGGTGTTCGTAAAATGTTTACCCAAAAACCAAAACAACGACTAGGTGTAACATGCGTTTTTTATTTACCGCGAACCATGCCCCGAAAACAGTTTGTGGACACTCGCAATTGTTTACAACAAACGCCACTTGTACCTCTTTCGTTTTTGTGGGTGACTAATACGAACTCCATTCAGTTCAAATTCAAGTCTTACCTTTTGAACTCTTTTTGGGCAAGTGACAAGGGTAGTTTGCTTCCCTTCTTCATGCAAAATCAAGGGCAGGATTGTTGGTTTGGCGCATTGAATTGGCAGCCTTTTCCCCGCCGGAGTTGGGGAAATATCTTAAAAATTTAAATTCCAGTACGATCCATTCAAACTCAATAACACCGATGCAAGAGTATGCTGCTTTTTATATAATAGTTGGTTATAATCTTGAAGTGAAGAAAAGGACCGAGTGTTCATTCCAAGGTTCATTAAATTAAAAACTAATCTGTATGAAATTCGACTTGATCTGGTTTTTGTTTTTGTTGTGTTATGTTTCGTTTTTGTTTCTTTTTGTATATACATCCTCTTTCCTCATTCCTTATAAATCGCTGTCGTTATATTGGTGTATCAATGGTAATCAATTTATAAAAAATAGATGATATATTAAATAGTGTTTGTTGCCTATATAAATTTTGGGTAGATGAGCAGTATCAACATGTGATAATTTGATTTGTATTAATTTGGTTTATTTTTTTTAAATGTGTGGAAAGCGGCATGTGATCAAGTAATGGAAAAACAACATAAAATTTACATCGTTTGACACAGAACTCAACTACAAAGTTGTGTTCGAATTGATTGGAGGGCAACTCTACCCGGAATTTGTGAAATGTAAACAATTTAACATGATTAAGTAGGACCCATAGATAACCACACTAAGATATACATTAATTATGTCTACACTGAAACACATAACTAAATCCAAAAATTTTGTCGTTTCTGTTGTCCCCATTTTAAGCGGAGTGACATTGGATCTCTAGAATAATATTCCTAAAAATAAAAGTAAACATATGAAGTGTATAAACTGGTTTCCTTTTATAAGCAATAACCAGCTTAATTCTTTGTTTCTCCAATCCCTGAAGTTTCGTTTCCTCTTGACCATGTGTTGACAGAGATCAAAAGTACATGGTTATTAATGTCAGGTCTGCGAAATATTCTTCTTAAGTAGAATTGGACGTGAAAAGAAAATACTAACATATTTTAATAATAATAAAAGTTAAGCTTTTTTTTTTTTTAAAATGTCAAACAATAAAATGTTTATGTTTATTGTACAATATTTTGGTTGCAATAATATTTATCCTATATGTTATCATTATGTCATGTTTTCATATGCTTGTAATTATGTATTGATAAACTAAATTATTTCAAATACTCAATAAGGAAATAACAACACGTATTTTGAATTATTAAGAAAATTTTCAGGGAAAAGATTTAATTATTAAACCATCGAAAGCTTTTTTGAGGGCGTCTAATTGAGTTCTAGGTTAATGAGAAATTATTGACCTATATATCAGCAGAAATAAAAAACAAATGCTCTGAATTGAGGAATTAACGAAGGAATTTGATCAAAAAGCTATAACGAGAAGAAGCATTACAGCGGGCTACTTTTTCCCTCAAAGACCTGCATTATATTCCGCCCAATAGGCACTCGACTCTTCTTTTTAACAGACTGTTTCACTTTATCCACTCCAATACCAAACGTTAATAAATAGATAATTTATCAGATATATCATGAAATCGTACCAATTATTACTTCAAAGAGCTGGAACGTGGGTGTCGTCACCAAAGGGTATCTATTTCTTTATGTTATCGTGTCCGGAGGTTTAAAGTCCCAATCTTTGACATCATCAACAGTATACGCCATGCCAGAGTGCCACCAGAAAATCTTTTTTCGATCTAAAAAGATTCATCGTGCAACTTTTGAGAATCAACTTCTTGGCTGGGCTACCTGTCCCTTATCAAAAAATATTCAATTTTCCGGTTGCATGTCTCTAATAAAAATTCGGTTGATTAAAAAAAAAAAATAGAACGAATTTCCACACATTAATTATTTCTACTAGAGTGTCATGCGAGGAAGAAGAGATCTCTTATTCTCCAAGGTAATATAACTGTATAGTAGTGATCGATCGATGCTAATTCAAGAGGCAAAATGTTGAAAACAAAAAAGAAAGATTAATCTACTATTAATACGCTAATGCCCATTTGATGTCTTCGTGCGGTGTCGTAGTGTGTGGTGTGTGTGTGTGAGTTGTTGTGTGAGAAAGAGAAAGAGCGAAGAGAGGGGCGGTGTATGGGTGTATTGTGTCGTTGTGTGTGAATAGTGTGTGTGTGTGTGTGTCGTTGTTAGCATACAACAATTTTTTTTTTTTTTGCTTTTTGGCGATGAAAACACAAAGCGCTTTGTAATTACTTCAGTTTTCGTCAAAAGAAAGAAAGTTTGTAACAATGGTTCAGGATCTCATACGTGAAACATGTATTTCATAAATGTATCATCTCCCAAATAAGGCATTTTCTCAAAATCATGTTCCCATATAAACGTGCTTCGTAAGGCTTATAACACCCACCAGAAGTATGTTTCAAGCATCTTCCGCCTCAACAAACCACAGGCTATACCATTCTGACATACTTTTGACATGTGTTAAGAAGATTAAAAAGGATGACCTTCCTTATATGTACGTGAGCGTGATACTCGTTGGATGCCTACATTATTGACTGTATATTTTCATCGTGTCGGATATATTCTCTCTTGATATATCCATGGTAATACCCGTCATAGGTTAATTTAAAAGAATGATACATTTATGGGTATTGCGTGATGATAGTTATATAGCAAGGGTAGGACAGATGGAAGTGAAATTTCATTGTAATAATTTCACTATTCTTTATGCCAACAGTTGATGCTTGCGATAATTTCCTTGATGAAAGTATGGCCCGTTGGATGGACAGATGCCATTAGAAATTTCCTTATAATATTTTCACTTTCTTTATTTGATGCCAATCTGCCAATGCACCCATTCAGATCAAGCTATGCTACTGATCATGACTTGTGAGAGAAAATGACAATTAAGCCGCCCAAAGTGCATAATAAAACCAACAACCCTATAAAATGGCACTTGACTTTTCATTCCATCCTCCTCCCCTTCCTCTTCAAGTGTGAAAAAAGACAATATACAAAAGAATTCCAGGTGCATTAACTTTCACACGTAATAATATAATGACAGTGCCCAAAACGAGCGGAGTATATCATTAAGCTTTCTCTATATAAATGTACGCCGAATAGGTTCCCAACATGACTCTCTAAACACAATTCATGCTGAAAACTTCCAAGTGCTTTTCCTTATCCTCAATTACTTCTTAGATACATGCACTATTTTTTTTAAAACTAAAGTACTTTTTCGAATGGTAACTAATAAGGGAGTTACAGTTAACGATAGGAGCTCTGTGACGTCATTGGGTCAGGGGTTCTATAGCGGGTCCCTATATCAGGAATTCTATGTGTGAAGTCTATTGACACCTTTTTGATTTACATATGGTTTTCAATGCTTTTTTTTCGCTCATATTGTGAAAATATGGATGAAGAATCGGCAATTGCTCTATTGATGAGACAGGATAGCCATGTGTATACTTATTCCTATCTTGTTTTTGACTACCATGTTTTTGAGTCCTCTTTTCTCACTGAAAGCGAAATTCTGTAAGTTACCAACTCGCCGTACGCAAAGCGGCATTTGAGTTTCGCCGAAAACTAAGGGGTGCTTGAAAATCTTCGATATTCGGACCGGTGTGCATAAGTACAGAGTCCCGGTGTTTTGCACTTTCTGGGAGGAAACGTTATTTAAAGTTCATGAGAATGTCTTCATCATATTATTCAAAACATTGGCCACAACGAGAAAGGAAAAAAAACCAACAAAAAGAAATTATACAGCTAAGATTTTTTGTCTGATGGTTGGTTCGACCCATGTGGTTGACTGTACGGTCGCCAGCATTTTTATTAACATATGGCCTACCCCGGAAAGGGGATATACGGAGACTTCGCGCATGCGGCAGATATGTTATCTGTTAAACTCCCCTTATTTACCATGGATATTCTCCAGAGTAATTTACCGTCAAGTTACTGCTACCAGTATTCGTAAACAGTTCAACCCTTAATAGTTCACCTTTACGAAAAGAAATTTGCGTTTTTGCAAATGAAAAAGCGTTTTGAGAATGATTTAAAAAACAAGCTTTTACAAAATAGCAGATATATTCGGTGATATTATACAACTATGCTGGATGCTGTACTAAAATAAGTACCAGTAACAAAATAAAAGAGCAGATAAAATAAATAATAAAATACAAGTGGAATTCACCACATCTTGTGAACATCCATATAGGCTGATCACTTTCTATCATTAATATTATCATTGTTTTATTTTTTATTAAAAGTTTCTTTGAATTTATCCGATATATAATTATACAGGTATATCAAATTAGTTGCACAAACATTATCAAAGCATGAATCATTTTTAGGTGTTGAAAAGACAACACGCATGGTCAAAAATATACTACATTGAAGTCGTTTTTTACACTCGACATTTTCCACATTATACCAATTTTCAAATGTTCTCGCGGAAATTACCATGTGCACGTTTACACTATCTTCATTCTTTTCGCTCATTTTTCTTCATAGAAATAAAATTTTGAAACATGTAATTATAAGAAGTTTCACTCTTTCCAATATAATCTTAAAAAATCTTTGTCGGTACTGATGTGCACTCAGAAACATTTATCTAATCTAAGAGCCATTTAGGCGGATTTAAAATACAAATAGTCGCTAGATTGATTGGTGCGTTTTCCAATCGAATCTTGATGTTACTGTGGCAAGTATGGGGCCATATATTGATGCAGCTGTATTATCTCCCATGTATATTCCCTGAGTCAGAATCTACAATAATGTGGATACAGTCCGTCAGGAAGAAGAACGCGATGCTACATTTACAAAAATATCGAAAGAAAAATTCACCCGTGATCAACAAAAATTGACCCCGTTATTGTTTCAATCAGGCTTTTAGCAAGAGGCCAATCGTGGACAAAATTTCAGATAGGAACCATACACTAACGATAATCCATTCCCAGGACTCGTGTACTATTTTCACTACTTGCATACATGTATCATTAAAGTGTTACCGGATATTAATAAATTAATTTTGTACAATGTTTTCAATATTCTGAGATTGTTCTTTATACCGAACTAATGTGTATTATACATACTGTTGTACTAATTTTAAATCACACTGAAATAAAAACAAGAAAACCGATCCAACTAA
>CALNVZ010002100.1:17748856-17807715 GCA_940671915.1 Paracentrotus lividus
ATAACTTGTCAGGAACGAAAATTTCTATTGTTTGCTCTTGGTCTGGAATGTTCTTCGTTATAGATCTAAAGGATTAACTTAGCATTCCCTTTTCCTTTCAGGCCAAGATGTATTGTTCCCTATGAAAAGCCAGGGGGAAGTAATTATCAATGTACATGTTTGTCTATTGTTTAGCACACATTTAGGAAGTCTCTTTTGAGTACAAGTATTTTCCTTTGTAAGATCATTTCCTCTCCAAATATTTGTAGTCATGGTTTAGAATTACTAAGTAACCGATAATAGGGTATATATAGAGGTGATTTTTTGCAATCGGGTGAGAACCACCTAGCTTATACTAGACTTAACGTCATTTGAGGTCAGCAGTTAAAGTATATTCTCTAGGGAAATTCCACGCATAACCGAGATAGGATGAGAGGCTAGCCCAGCTACCATCAGGTTCTCTACAGCTTTCTTCGAGAAGGCGTAGCCTCGTCTTGGTGATCGGGACACCCGCCGTCGTATTTCGTCTGCGTAGAGGCCAAGAATCGGACAGCTACCAGGTGGGGCCAAGTGGGCCAAAAAGACGACCATCTGACGGAGAGCCAGGGCAAGTTGGACGAGGCGAAGCCTGTGACCTGCATCGTCGTCAGACGCGGGAACTAGACCTATACCAGTATTACTTACTTAAGATAAGTTTGAATTATTACTGTATTGTTTGTTTTTGTAAGCCAAAACGAAAGTTACTTGGAGAATCAGAAAAGATTATTGGAATTAAACATACAATCCAACTTATTTACGAAACTTATATGTTTCCCTTTATTTCGTCCAGTGATCTGCCTATCAGAGTATATAAATAATAAAAAAAAAAATAGATCACTTCACGTGAACAAATTTTGGAGGTCTCGCATCCGAGAATCACCTGCTACTTCTAAAATAATTTTAAAAGGGAATTAAATTATTTTCTCCCCCCATTTATTCCACACGCATAACGATTGATGTTTACGGGGTTGCGAATTACAGTTAGAAATGATTATCTATGCTAAGTGGCAAAGAGCAATTATTTCAAGAGATTTAGTGAATATCTACTCCCCAAAGGTTAAGCCCTTCGGTTAATGCCTATTAGACTAGCCGGTATGGTGCATTAAGGCGGGGCGTTGTGCATTTTATGCATGAGTATTAGCTTGATATTAAGAGAATTCTTGGCTGCCTAAAACTAATTTATAGGCTTTGAATGTTCAAAGGGTGTAAAAGACTTGAAAACTGGTGTTTCGCATATCGGAATGGTTGAATTAAATTGTATGCTCCTACTCCGGAGATACATCTCTAGTGTCGCTGTATTGAAAGGAACTCCGCTTATAGTGGATATGTTGGCTTTCGGAGATCCCAGTGTTAAAGCCTAGATTTCTGTAGTGTTTTGCGACAATCTCAGAGTTTAAGTCAAATATGGCTAGTTCTGAGCAAAATTAACAGAGTTTTAACTCATAAGGTAGGGAAATTGGCCTTCCGCTGGAGGCGAGTGAGTAAGTTCTTCCGTTTCTGACACACCGACGCTGTCAGGCGTGTAACCGAGTACCAAGAGACAAAGGGATGACCCGGAGTGAAACATGAGCTCATCTAGCAGTTGCGTAAGGAAAATGAAGGTAATTAATGTAAAAGCTCAATTACCGGTGGGGTTAAACTAGATGTGGTCAATTTGATGATGCCCACGATAAATCTTGATGCGATACATTACTAAGTTTTGAAATGATCTCTGAAAATCAAAAGGGAGTCTAAATCCTAATGGACTTGTGGGTAAAACTACATCTAATCTCTAATCTAGAAAGCGGAAGGCTTATAGACTGTAAAAGTGAAATTAGATATGTGATAGTGGTACCCTAAGATTGAATATTCTGCCCAGAGAGATACCCAGCTACCTTCTAGTATGTGGAGTTTAAATTGCAGATATTCATAATCCATCACTGTTTCACGGAAGGACCTCCATATACGAGGTACCAACAATATAATGAGGAATTATATGTCAGTCAAGACTATCAAGTCTTCTGTAACCTGGTCCTCTATTGACTAACTTACTTCAACGACACATCTGCCTCCTCAAAAAACAGAATATTCAACCCTGAAATCGGCATGCGTATCGATGGCATAGTTCGCACAACCTGGAGCGTTTGTGCGATCCTCTATAAGGCATAATCACCAAGTAGATCAGGGCAGATCTTCAAATGATAGTGATACTTCTCTATTTAGTTGCTATTATGTCCTAAGGAGAGACAAAATTTTTGATTTGACATGTCATTGTCCCCAGAAGGAGAGCGATATGAAAGCTCAGCGGTAGCGAACGCAAATGCAGCGAATGTTTATGACCGATGGCATGTGGAGAGATGTGACATCTATTCTTTATGTCATTAGTGACGACACCACTCTATCAGTGTCTCGGTGAGACAAATATACCAGCAAAGACATAACACAAGACATCTAGATCCCAAACGACAAGGTGGCGGCAATGGACTTCTATGTAATGTAAAGCCACCAAATCAAAAATAAGTTAAGAGCCATGGTTCAATGCCAAAACTGCTGGCGAGGTTCAAAGCCCATAGGGCAAAAGTGTGAAAAAAGAAAAATAAGTCCTGAGAAAGGTAGCCAGTTCCTTACATATACATGAGGAGTGAGGTGCTTATATGTGATAAAGGAGAAAATTCCTAAATCAGCCCAGAAATATGAGATTGTCCCCTAAAATCGCGTGGAAAGTTCCTAATTGGTTCAGCTTCAGGGATATCTGTTAGTAGTAGGGGATGAATAATTTGCAGTCCCCCCGGTTGTAGATGGGTGGTTGAATACCTTATGAACATGCCTAATGAGAGTGAGAATTGAGACCCAGCAAGGGATGTATCAGACAACCACTGTCTACAAGCTACTGTATTGTCTGAGGTTAAGGAATGGACGATAGGAAGTATCAAATTAACAAACCAATCCTGAACAGTATGAAGGTGCGTCTGCGATGACTAATTGAGGCTCAATGTAGTCAATAAAACTGGAGTAATGCCTGTAGTGTGAACTAGGAATAAGGAATTGTCAATGCCTGGAATGTTTCCCCGTTATCCCGTGCTTTACGTGACTCAGTTGTCCATATGAGACTTGGTAGGTTAGCTGACTTGAAGAGATAAGCAACCCAGATAAATAATAAATGTTGTTTGGAGAGACATAGCCACTCTAGATGGTGCCAAACACAAGAACAATTCACAGGTCAGCAGTTAGAGTACAGAGTAAACTGATTGAGATAACTAGACTAAGGCGTTTCCCTTAGCGCAAGATCGATACATCTCGCTAATACTTACTATTTCTGATAAGCGAGAAGAGTGCATCGTAAGGGCAGATGTGAAGTTGACCGACGATGTCTATTATGATAGGTGCACTAAACTTCAATATGCAATACACGTTTTAACGTGAGACGTATAGACTCTCATATCCAGAAAGAGTCAACCATATATTCCATGACAGTATCCACATAAGATTGACAGAAAGGTACCCCCGCGAGGTTCGCTGCCTGGAAGCGATCCAACTGTGTTGTGAAGAATTTGAAGTTTAAAATTAGAGAAGTTTCATGAGGTTAAGATATAACTACCGATCACTGAGCAATCGCGTGACGTTTGTTTATGAAGAGACGTAGATCCCGGATACTCAAGCATATACGGAAACATATTAGTTACAGTACTAATACTAGACTACAGAGCTTGAAAGACCTCACAAGCACTACAGATAGCACGGAGAGCCTAAACCAGGCCTCGCGTAACCCTGACCCCCAGTGACGTAGCTCATGCTTAAGTCAAATCAGTTTTTGCAAGAGGCATTAAAGATGACGTCCATTGCGCCCCTGCGTGGCAAAAGGGATTGATAATGTTTGGACAAGCCCTCCGCAGATTCTTGTATTATTGACGCGACGTGTGAGCAAGTTTGTCCTCTTAGGGCAGAGACAGGATGTTTAATACCAAGATACAGCGTCCCCTCCAAGTACTTGTCCGTTGCCCAAGCCCTCGTAGCAGAGATCATGCGGGCGCTCGCACACACGATTCTCTATAGGTTCAGGATGACATTTAGTTATTGATAATAAATTTCAACACTTAAGGCCAAATGAACAAACAAACTAACATCAATGAGGATGAGTATGTGCGGGCTACGAGAATATAGGCTTTCCGTGTTAACTTTAGTGAAAGGAGGTCAGAAAACAAAGGCCGCTGCCTCATGAGCAAGGCCTTTACTCCTAGCAGGTATTGTGAAATTGCTCAAACAGTGATTACAAAGAACAAAAAAAAACCAGAGGAAAATTAATATACTGGAGCACCATTGTCAGCCCATTGATACTGTTCTCTATGCTAACCCCATATAACAAGATGACTAATAGGCTTCCTACATGGATTCAAGAGAAGTACAAGAGGGACACCAAGCAAATTCAGCGGGTTCGCGCCATACTATGTTTAGTTGGTTAGGCACTTACTTTATAGTTACAAGCGAAAACATTTGTCTGCTTAGGCTTAGTTGTGAATTAGTACTCAGCGGTGTAGTTTAATGAGGCGTCAATAAGGAATTAGTTAGGATAAGAATTTGATGCTGTTAAGATGTGTAACGGTAGGTTAAGAAAACAAAATCATGAAATATGTACAAAAAAAAAAAGAAAAATGGTAAATAGATTTGTTAGGCAAGCAAATCATAATACAATTTGATGGCCTAAATACTAAATTACACTATGTCATTGAAACAAAAAAAAGGAAATGAAAAGGTGGTAAATCAGAGTTTTATAATAACAATGCAATGAAATAAATATGTAATAAGAATGCATCAGTAGTTAGCAAACCCAATTAGCATACTTTTAGCAAATACAAGAATTTTAATAAGATTGCAACCACCTTCCGTATCACTCACAATAAATCACCTTGAGTCTTTTTAAAATCAGTTCTAAATCACCCTTTTAAAAACAAAAGGACAAACACTGATCTTAAGAATGACTTGCCGTAGAATCTGGAGCAAAGTCTGACTTGTGGAAAGTGGAAAGACAAGTCTTGTTAAAAATTAAAAAAAAAAACTAATCTTAAATCTTACCTAAGGAAGGCGCATGTTTAATTATAATAGCTTACTAATTAACGAGACTCGAAAATAAGAAGGCTTTAATATTGTTGCAAATGGATATAATTGGTCTAAGAACCTCTGATGTATTTTTGTGGAGAAATGATCATGAATTTAGAAAGAAAGAGTAAAAAAAAAAAAAAAATAGTGAAAAAATAACAAGAACCATGTTGTCATATTTTGTCGGAAATCAAATTTGAAGCTGCATATTTAGGCACAACATGCACCAAGGGGAAAAGCAATCGTCTCGGTTTTTAATTTAAAACAAATAAACAAGGATGTTAAAATGTAGTGAGACTATAGGAAAGAAAGTTAAAGCATAACGAGGATGTCAAACAAATATTAGCTTCATTATAAAGAATAACATAATTAGATACATAGAGATGAGATAATATAGAAATGTCCTCAACATAGAAGAACGATAGTTGTGTATTTATGGGGAAAGTGATTGGTATAAAGAAACAAACAGTTGCTAGTGAATATTTGTGTAATGTCTATAATGAAATGATAAAGCAAAAAAAACTTCAATTCAGTATACTCTTCAGGTTCATCATGTAAATCACAATGTGTAAGAAAGAACTGTATCGAGCGTATCGATATTCGTTATGGTTTATCGTACATGGTGGCGAAACGATTACGATCGTAGCTTAAAAAAAACAGAGTAAAGGACAGATGAAAGTGTAGTTAAGAGGTTCATTAAACGGAATGTCCAGAATAGAGTGCTATTAATTGTTGCTTCCAATCAAATAATTCATAATAATTAAAGGATAAGACATATAAGTTAGAACAGAAAACCAGATTTGTTGGCTGCGGGTAATCGGATATGATTTTCTTTCATCAACATAAATTTATCTTGTTACTAGTCGTTTAATGTATATGATCCAGCGCCTACATCAGAATACTATTACTACAAGGTGCGTGGGATAACTGACAGTCAAGCGGAAAAAATTTCTTGTTGTTTTGCCATCTTCGGTGTGGACTAGCAAACCGTTGTCTGAAGCTTAACATCACGACGAGGAGCCCACCTGGAGGTGTGATGCAGTTCGCCTTTTCCTGATGTGACAGAGGGCAAGCCAAAAACTGTATATGGTCGTCGCTTATATGAAATAAGGCCCAGCGCAGGAAGATATCAATCCATAAATATCAACAGTGAGTGTGTAACACCAAGAGAAGCTCGCTAAATCTAAATATGTTATAACAACACAAGAATTTAGAAAGTCTCTTTAGCAATAGTATCTATATGATGATATACCTTATGATAGAATCATTCTCGCTTCTTCCAGAATATATATGATGAGTGCATTAGATAACTTAATACAATAGATTTACTATGATAAACACAGGAGAAGAAGAGGAAGATAGGGACGAATACTAATTGAAGGGATTTTTTTAGCAATGGGCGAGAAAGCCATCCTACATATGACAAATAGATCATAAACTCAGTTAGAAGTCAGCAGTTAAGAGTTATTCCTGGGATGGAGAAAATGTGGTCCACGTTCGGGGGAATAATTGACAATCGAGGCATAGCCCCAGCTGCCATCAGGTTTCGTAGCAGCTTTCTTCGCAGAGTGGCTCGCTCTGTTTCGTTAAGCCAGATACGTAGGACACCACGCCGTCAGATATTTCTGTGGCGCGGAGGCCAAGAATCCGCCAGAAACCGCTACCAGGTTGGGCCAAGTGGGCCAAAGAACGCCATCCTGCGGCGAGTGCCAGGGCCAAGTGGACGCAGGCGAGCTGCTGACCTGCATCGTACCGGTCAGACGGGGATACTATTCCGTATTCCAGTAATATAGCTCATACCTTAAGATAAGTTGAATAATTTGGAAAGCTATAAATACAACCTGTAATAGTTTTGGTTTTTTGTAAAGCCAACAAACGAAAGTATTTTTGAAATCATGAAAAAAAGAATATTGGAGAAATAAAGAAATCATGACAGATTCTCAACTTTATTTTAACGAAATATGCAATATAAGTACTCCCCATATATTTACGAGTGTCATTTGTAGCAGTGTTAAAAAAAAAAAAAAAAAAAGTACACTCACGTAGACAATACACCAAAACGGTGACAAAATATTAGCATTAAAACTGAGAACAAAATTATGAACGACAACGGCGCAATATTGAGGCAAATGTTGTAATCTGCTCCCCAGACGTCAGAATGATGAGACACCCGGCAATACACTGCAGCACTGACCAATGGGGTAGACGGACGTGATGGAGGATTGTCTAAAGTCAGAACCAGAGAGTTGAGTGACTTTACACGAAGGAAGTCTGTTTAGAGACGAGAAAAAGATGGAATACCCAGAAGGTAACAGATGATACAAAAAATGAGCCAGAAAGTGGAAGCCTATTTTTTTGCTCGTGATTCAACATCAACGGCATTGCAAAAATTAGCCAGTAAACTACGGATATGAATAAGCGCCTCGCCGAATAATTAATGCAAATAATTAATGAGCATAGGACATCGTGTCAAGTGAAACTTTCTAATTCCTGGCGAAAAGCACTTAACCATAGTTAGTTTGGGTGACACTAATCCACATATGACCTGACGGACAACCAGGTGTGTGTAAGACAGTTAAACCCTCGTAATCAGGCTATTGATCACAGGCTCCTCACAAACGAGATGTCATCAGAACTTAAAACTTTGTATGATCTATTAGCACGGTTAAAAAAAAAATAGCAAGCTATGAAATTTTCTATAAGGGTAAATATGCTTTAGCATATCTTTTTGAGAGTATATGAAATG
The DNA here is from genome assembly GCA_940671915.1 of Paracentrotus lividus. Lineage (NCBI taxonomy): Eukaryota > Metazoa > Echinodermata > Echinoidea > Camarodonta > Echinidae > Paracentrotus > Paracentrotus lividus. Next base: position 17,756,694 of record CALNVZ010002100.1, read on the forward strand.
GATACATTGGTTTATATGTCTCTCCCTTCTAGATATCAAACGACCTAACAAAAAACCCAATCAAAATAAAATACACAGAATAAAGACATCCAAGTTGAGCACGAATCAAAAGAATATAACCCATGGCAAACGATATTTGGCAGCGCTTAAGCGATATTTATGACAGCGAACACTATGACAAAAAAGAAAAAACAAAATATATTAAGAGACCTACGAATTGAAATCAGTACTAAGAAAAAACAAGAACGTAGGAGAGACTGACGGTCCTGATTATTCTTATTAACCTGTTTTATAACTGATCAAGTTTTTTATTAACTAAAAACCTCCGTTCAACATATTCAACAATAAACAGTTTCCAAAGCAAAGGAGTCATTCCGGAACTGGCAACAGAAGTTGATAAATATAAAAACGTAAATACATAAATTTCTGAGAACACAAAAAGTACATGAAATTTCAAGTACGACATTCAAACAAACATGTTTATGAACCTGTTGATGTCAGGGCGGTCGTTCACCCATGGGGATTCAGTTTTAATGCTACTATGTCTTCTGAAGAAGCATTAATATACACCAGTCATTCCACCGAGAACAAGTCTAAACATCTCTGACATCTCCTTATAAAGACAGACAATATCCTTTGGTTCTGAACATTTATATGTTATATAATGATAATAATAATACTTCATTCTTATATCGTGTTCCTTGGAGAAACAGTCCTTCTCAGTATACCTCAGCCATATGAACTTTCATATCTGACATCTTGACAAGTCAGACATTAATCTCTGGACCTGGTAGTCACAAGAGTCACAGTAATGGCAATCGTTGACCATGGGGTTGTCACATTTCCCCTCTTTCAATGGCATTGTATCCTTTGAGCATGGTTCTTATTAAGATCCATGCTTTGAGGAAAATCAGACGTTCTCAACATATACATCAGTTAAAACATGGATTTAATAAGAAGATATATGGTTAAAAGAAGGAAAAACTCTGACATCTCCTTAGCTGTGGTATACTGAACTAGGATTCATCAAAGTCGTCACCCATTGCTTTATTGCACTATGGTGTAAGAGCGGTCGTTGACCCATAGTGATGAAAAACTTTGTATGAGTATCATCACGTCGCCGTCATATTTTGTTTCAGTTTTAACGTTTTGTGTCTACTTATGAGAATTATTGCTCATTAGGCCCCAGTCACATTCATGATACCAACTGCAGTCAGACTATAGATCTTAACCATTCAGTGTAATGGATTTCTTGAGGGGTCTTTCGTCAATGTGATGTTGATCTCATCGGTATTGCCAAGTGAGATTTGTTCGTACCTCCTTGGTATGGCGGGTGTGTTAGTTTTTCAGACGTCGTGTCAGCAATCCATACTCCGAGATGATGATGACATGTCAGGATAAATCATCGCTAAAGAATGATTAGTAGTTTATAATCGTTTCTTGGAGAAAACAATCACAATCAAACTGAGACACAGGGAGCAGAAACCCCAGTGGTCTAACTGGTCGCAGCAGGGGCCGGCTACGTCTCCGAGAAACCAAAGCTGCTGCGTGATGGAAGACCTTGAACTTGGAGTTGCAGTGTTTCTTAGAGTTCACTCTAAGTCGTTGTCCTCTCGATCATATAGATGATGAAACAATGCTATGATGATGTACGAAAGTATAATAGACGCGTATTTTATGATCGAATGACGAGGCTCGATCGCTTCGGTGTGAATCATTTTCTGTCGGGGACTACTAAACTTCTTTTTGATTAATTGATTGAACAGATATATACAATGATTAATAGAAGCGACCATTGTTTCTTTAATGATATCTAGTATCGTTTAATTCAAATGGCACTTTTGCTGGTAGGGTGCTACACATCTCTGACGTATAAACTTTTCTTTGCAGATTTCAGTTTGCGATTTTCCTCAGAACTATGCAGCTCTTGAAAAAATATCTTCATCCCGTGGATACCAGTAATTTCAGATGAAAGTTTCAGTTGCAGGAGTACCTGTCTGCATAAATGAGCTATAGCTGCTTATCATAATTGGTGAATCGATAAGAAATGATGATAAATCGTATGAAAGGTTGCATGCCGTATTCGTTTTATATGTAACAGTTCCATGCTGGCATAACTGGAAGAAAGGAAATTTACTCATACTGTGTAGTTTCCCTCCGGTGGGTCACATAAGTGCATTGCAACAAAATGTTCCACCCTGTGATTGTTTTTGGAGAAAATACAAGCTAAGAAATGCACTGTTGTATAGAGCCACATTATTTCAAGAAAGTCATTCCTACTGTTCAATCCAATATAACTTTTAGTTTAAAGTCTCCTCTTGGCGCTGTACCAAGTTTCATGCTATGAACTTCTTTATGACACTTTTTTCCTACGAAATGTGTATTGTATTCCTTTCAATAATTACATGTCATGCTTGCTGTCACTATTTATGTGACTGTAATGTATATGGAGGTGGTGATTAGAAGGAAATTAGGTACATGAAACTATGTCATAATAACACCATCACATCTATACCAACAACGTAAGTGATGGACAAAGTGATACTCATCAAACATACTTCATGTGCATGTATTTTAAGAAAAATTAAAACAGGCTAGTTACGTACAACACAACACATGCTCGGAAACTGCACGAAATAGTGCATTTTATGTGTTGCCATTTTTCATACAGGCATCCAACTAGTCATAATGCGATTGGCGGGAAACCCCGTAAAGCGATTAACAAAAATAGGTGGAGCAGACGACTAGCGAACTTGACATCAGATGTTGACGCTCAGGGGCGACACTGGAACATTTTTAATGTGGCAGAGCCGGGGGGGGGGGCTGTCGGACCATATTTGCTGACAAGACATAAAATGGACACAAAATAATCAATTTTAACCATTCGCAAAATTACTCTCAATATTTTAAGTACCTGGATAGAAAATTGTTAATGGGGGAGTCAAAGTCCCCACACCATCCTTCAATCTACTTCTCGCGTGTCGACATTTTGGTACCTCAAATTATTATTCACTCAGTTGGACATCTGCTTCGTGCATGTGCGTGCTCTCGCAGCTTCCAAGAACTACGGATCGAGTCGAGGGAATCTCTCTAGCACGAGTGCTTCTCATGTAATGTCTATTTATACTGGCATCTGTTGAGGGCCAAAGGGGCACTAATCAAGTCTTATTTAAAGTCCATATGGGTTAACGTCCTTTTTTTTATTCTTGGCAAGACAAGCTGAAGTTCAGAAGAAATGACGTGCGTGAGATCTAGTGGGGGACCTCTTTTGAACCAGCTATCCATGGTTGAACCTAACAGGGGAAGGTCACCTTGGAAAGGTACATCATTATTTAGAAGCAGCACAGCGTAGGCAAAAAGGCGTTGCTTATCAGGGTTGATTACAATTTTGTAATGGTCTTATGTCATGGTTTCCCTATACCATCATAGCAGTTCTGGAAGTGGTACTCGTCCGCGTATACATACCTTGCCTGATATTTCACATGCCGTGGTGGTAGATTGTGGAAAACAGCAAAGTAAAGACAGCGATGGAGTAATCAGTGTCTCACTCAGTAAATTTTTCCAAGCCATTTCCTGTTTTATGATGAAAAGAGTAGAAAACACCAAGATAAAAAAGTCTAAGCAAAATTAACGTGTATTGGATATAAAATCATTGCACATGTTTATATTCATCATTGCCCATATTCATAAAACCTCACGAAAGCTAGTTGTCAACTAATTACATAGGGAACAATACACAGGAAGGTAATAACTAGGCCTATAACGGTTTTATGAACTTGTGCCCAGGTCTAAACATGATTGGCCTACTCCCGATGTGTTGGATACGGGTTTACAGGATGTGCATAGTTCCGTCTGTTATTCAAGTATAATAAGTAGCCAATACCACATAGTTAACCTTCCTCCTGCAGCCTCTGACATGTTAATATGGAAATCGTTTTAAGGCACCAGTTTCTCACACCCCCACCGTAATCCATTTAAAAGGCAGCCATCTAAACTTAACCATCCAGCAAATTCAATAATCGTTTTAAGGAATATATTAGATATCAGCAGCAGCCATATTGTGTCCGCTGGAAATAAGTACCTCTTTCGATAGCACTGGTACTTAGTTTCACTTTTCGCTTTCATCATTACCGATTGTGCAGCTAAGGGTAAAAATTGGTAGCACAAGATCCCCAACCAAACTTATTTTACCAACAAAATTAATGAAAAATAAATAGAGAGAAAGGGAGATAGAGAAATAGGAATGTATGAAAGAAAAAAAATGAAAATGATGATATGCACATCCCATTTATTGTCGGTCGCTCCACTCACTCCAATTGCCGTCCATCTAGGAAAATCAGCCCCACCCCACTACGTCTCTGTCCTTCATTTTAATCCCATAACATGAAGTCCTATTACACCAAAGGTATTCAATTGGAATCCTTGAACATTTCGAAAAATGAACCGTTAAAGACGACGTGAACATTATTTTGAACCATTTAGGACGAACATTTTACAGAAATGAGAACAAATTATAAAATGATATATTTGGATCTGTGACCGAATTTGTCCCGAAGGTCATTGCCACGAAAGACGGTAAGATTAAATCGTTAACGGGAATTTTAAAAGATATAATCATGTTTACTTGATTTTGCCATGCTTTATGCATTTCACGTTCGTCAAAAATAGAAAAAGGTCTCACTGTTAGGTATGTAATAAACAAAATATTTTGGTGTTGATGAAATTGTATCCTTTACCCCTCTACTTCTTAGAACCCTTTGATTGAACATTATATTCATGCTATTCTGTATTACCTCCATCGTACATTGAGTATTAAATGAGGTGTGTCGTGAATTGATCGGATTATGTTCGTGGGTGCTGCTTTTCTTTTCTCTTCATTTATTTCGTGATTATCTCCGGATTCCGGAAGGAGGCTTGAATTCCATGTGGAGTTTATAGTTGAAAACAGTATGTCCCTACATGGGAAAAGGTCATATCAGGTTTAGGCTTATAATCGATTTTGCAGCTTCACACTAATTCTCATAAGACAATAATGCATAATATGGCCATAAAGACAGTGTTGTGTATGTTGCCTGAAAAAAAAAATCAACACAGAAAATAACAGATGTCAGCAGTGCGATTAAATTCATCTCTCTTTTTATGTTTGTAATAGAATGCATTTTGAAATGATGTAATACTTTATTATACTCAACCCCTCCACATACCCCTACACCTTCTCTACCCTCACTCGCATACACACACATACACACACACACGCACGCACACAATGACACACACATACACATACACACACACACACACACACACACCCTCACACACATGCACACACAAACATACCCACACACACACATATACAATCACATTTATACACACACTCACGAGCGCCCTAACACACACACACACACACACACACACAACATCACGCACACCATTTCACTCAATATGCAATTCGAGGCGCCACCAAAAAAAAATGACAATTTCCTGCGCCATAACACACTTAAATCAGATAATTCCCGTAGCGTATGAATAATGCTTAGCAAAAATGGATTTATTCTTTGAACAAAAAAAAAATATTTATAGATACCAAGAGAGTTAGAGAACTGAAATCTATTCCATCTTCAAGCTCATGAACTGACCTACATAGCGAAATCGATCAAGGAATACAATAGGAAGTCCGAGTAGCCTCTTTGACCATTAGATGGTTCTGACCTCTTCTCAACTGACCCACAAATGCTCCCTCGAACTCCTTTGGACAAAAAAAAACTGAAAGTGGTGGATGCAATGCTCATTAGCATAGATGTAGATGCCTCAGGGAGTGGCGTCACTGGTCTGTTGTGAATCTGATGTGATGCGATGGGCGCAAATTACCTGGAGGAGGTTGTCAGAAATAGCAGGAATAAGTCTTATCATCTGACGAGAACCAGAAGGTTGTTATAAACAATATTCTACATAGATGTAAAGTCCTTCTGGCTGTCACTGCTCACACGATACCGTGGGGTACATGAATAGGGTACATTAAGATGGATCATCTGGTTACGGTCCTACGTAATTGAAATGAAGTTAAGAATGTGAAGCGGGGAATTCAAGGGCGATGTTTTAGATCGAATGTTAAAAACTGAATACTTATCCTCCTTGAACATGTTGAATAATAAAAAAATATAATGTTACAGGTAGGCCTAATATTAATATTTGTAGGGACATTATTAGTTAAAAATCAATTTATACGCAAAACTTAATCAAGCTGCATTGACTTTGTTGTTGTTGTTGTTGTTATATTTTACGGCGCTTTCATTCATTATATGAATTGTTATTATACAAGACTTGTATATAGTTTAGGATAGAATTATGTGTTATTATACTCATTCTAAGCTAGCTTCAAAGGACACTGTTGTTAATCAGTCTGTAGACTACAGGAAGAATGTCCTGTCGTGCCGGGGTTTACTTTAAAGTAATATAAAAATTAGTTTATTGACATTTACTGACCTGTACCTGATTTGATATCTAATTATTTTAGTGGGCTGTTGGCTTGGTATTGATTTCCAACCAAAGTGGATGGATCTTTACCGTTATCTGCCCACATTATAATTTGTAGTCTGGATCAAATAGGGGTTGAAAGTGAGTAAGAAAGCTCCTAAGTATTATTACTTATGATTCCATTTTTTATACTTTTTTGTAATGTCGAAAGTAATATTTTGAAAACACAAATTTGACATTCTTTATCATATCAGTTCCTCTCATAAAAAAAAGTATCATTTTTAAGTGATTGCATCATGATGCGGTATTTTCTTTTCTTTTTTAATCTTCAATGATAGTCATTATTAAGGCTTACAATACAAGACCGGCATTCGTCAGAAATAAAATTAAGGGCATTTATATAAAAAGAAATGTATATGATTAACATGCTTATAAAGTTGGAGTTGATATTCCAGTTCAATAATCCATTACACAATGGCAACGGTACTCCATAATATCACTACCATGACAACACCTTTAACTATATGATTAGTTATCCATTAACCATTATCCCAATAAAACTAAATCCATTGTAACAAGATTGATTAAAATCCTCATAAAACATGATTAACCGGTTTATGAACCACACCTAGCCAATTGGGTTAATTTATTAAATCAACATGTCCACATCATCAGTAGACGAATGATAGTCATTGCGGCGCCGCCAAGAATAAGTCAGTTTCATTTCCAGTGTGCATGGCTATAGAAAATAATTATGCTACGTTGATCTCATGAGATAACATTGTATCAGGCTTCAATTCCTCGCACGGCAATGTCGGATATAATCAAATTCAGTGGCAGATTTAGGGGTACTCTTTGAACATGTTAAATGGGACAGTTTTGGGGTTTCTCTATTTTCAAATTATTGATCCGCAGCTGAATCATGAGATAAATGGGATTAATGTACATTTATCCTCAATATCTCGCTATGAATCATAATTATGAAATATATCAAATTAATAGATTCCTCATCTACCATGATTAAAACAAAAAGTCATCAATTAAAAAAAATATATATACGCGAAAAAGTTACTGATACGGATAATATTTTCATCTTTTTCTTGGTTAAATACATTAATCTTGGTATAAGTTTACGTTCAATGTTGGGCAAGTTAAAACAACAAGGAGTTGAATGTTTTAAAATGATTCTCTTTCCATTCGTATATATATATATATATATATATATATATATATATATATATATATATATATATATATATATATATATATATATATATATATATATATATATATATATATATATATATATATATATATATATATATATATATATATATATATATATATATATATATATTCTTATCCCGTTTTTTTTTATTCTCTAGCAAAATTATGCAAAACATAAGGTATGAATAGTGTAATGTACTCACTTAACCTTCACGGCGCCAAATTGCATCTTTTCTACTGGTATCCATCAAATCATTGCATGCATGCAACTTTTTTCCCGCCAAATTATTGTTTGCCGCGCTATGAGTCATCATCATCGTCATCACACCATCCACGTGTCTCGTAACTAAATTTATCATCGTCTGCAAAGAGGATAAAGGCATGGCTTGGAAGATGAAGTTATTAATTACTTGCCGATCGCCAAATTTGTTAGCCTGGAAAAGGCAAAGGTTTTTTTTTTAATTAGTATTTTCGCCGTAATGAGACAGTTTCTTTTCTTAATTATTATGTTCATGGCATTCATGTTTCGGCAAAGAAAGAAATTGATAAAATGTGATCTGACCGTGCGCGCATTCAAGTGTTCATTGACATTGTGATTAATATTAATCACTTTACTAAAAATAAATGAAATCAAACTTGACACTCGCGTATGGCAACAATCATTTTAGGTCTGTATCATTAACATTTTCATAATTTATCGAAGGTCATTGTACAGTTGGTTACCAAATTGTATATCTTTTATTCATAAATCATCCGACAATAAAAATACGACTAACGGATATAATAGTGAACGATATTTATGTGTTTTACACCGGTTGTTGTATTGACTAGTATTATTGTTTGTCTCTACATAAAAACATGCTGCACCGTTCTGTTATAGTAAAACATTTGGTTTTATTTAGGTTTGGGAACCGAAACGAGCCTATTCGTGAGAAACTAGTATCACTCCTAATGATGTGTGTCGTGTATTGGGCGGGGAAATCGATTTAAAGTTGAACGCACGCTGTCGATATAATCAAATTCAAATTATTCAAGACAGCAGGAGGAGCCTATTGTCATATTTCCAGGAAACTGGGAGGAATCACCGAGAAACGAAGTCTCTCCAGGCTTCATCTCTCTCTTCGTCCTTCTCACCTCTCTATCCGTCTCTCTCTCTCTCTCTCTCTTCTCTCTGCTGTATTATTATTATCTTTTATATCTCTCTCATTTACGGCGTTGCTCTCATCCGATACCCCCTCCCTTCTCTCTCTCTCTCTCTCTCTCTCTCTCTATCTTTCTTTGACTCTCTTCCTCTAATTGATCTCCTCGCTTGTATCGTTCCTTTCTTTTTCCCACCAACCCCCTCTTCCACTGCCCCCATCTATCCCTTTTAGCTCTTTGAATCTCCCTCTATTTCTCGCTTTCATCTCTCCTCATTTCTATTTCTATCCTCCCCCCCCCTCTCTTTCTCTCTCTTTCTTTCTATTAACATACAACCTATAATGCTATACAAGTAATTTTGTATAACCCCTTTTCTCTCGGCTTGTGTCTATAGTTTTAACAATCTCATATCCCCTCATATCTCTCTCTCTCTCTCTCTCTCTCTCTCTCTCTCTATCACTGTCCATCTCTGTTTGCTGTCTATACGCTTGCCAATGCATTTTCCTCGCTCACACATGTTCCATTTCCATCAATTATTTTCAATTCAGGAGTCTCGTTGATTCTCAGAATCTAGGGTCGTTGGCAGAGACTCTGGCTCTTAATATTTCCCGCGTTATTTGCGTCGACTTGGATAGCTCAATATAGATGTATCAAATAAAATATTTGCATTGGGATTAATGATAAATGTATTTTGTCGTATAGCAGCAGCAGGTCCAAGATTTTTTTTCTTGGGGTGGCATAAGGGCACAGACGACAATATGAAAAAGAGGAAGTTTACGACTCTACTAAATTTATGCAAATTCGCATTCTGTAGAATATTGATAGTCGGGGAGGGGTGTTCATCTTTGCAGATTAAATGAAAGCGTTAATATAGTACGTAAAGTAGCAAAGCAAAATGAAGAAATGTAATTAATGAGGAAGAAAAAAAAATCACAGACGGATTTTTTCCCTTTTCCTTCTTCTTCTTTGATAGGTGGAGATAGCGAAATGATAGACGAATGACGTAAAGATAAAAACAAATGCTATATAAAAATAAAGAGTAATGGGTTGGAAGAGTATGATTGCTAGGTGAACGACCGCTTGAGGTCACTCGCGGTGAAAAACGCAGTGTAACCTATAGGATAGACATGAGTTTGAACGTGATGATATCAATCGATTAAAATGGCCATCTGGGATTATTGTGATAAAGCTGATATAAATATAGCACCAATTTCTGGAACGTATGGAAATATAAATCTTATATTATATTTGTGATATAATATTTTTTTAATGTTGAAGATGGCAGACACAGTTTGGTGAGTCAGAGAGGAAGGGTTACTGACCCTGTATTTTGCATCAACATGGAGGGGTTTCATCAGGAGGCTATAGCCCCTTCCCTAATCGCGAATGAGTGTTGCTCACCTACCCCTCTTCCTCCCATGGTCTACATGTATATAGCTTTCGTAGGGCGAGCCTGATTTCAGAAACCCTTCGTAAAAGAGAAAAGAAAAGTATAAAATGGGTATCCAGTAGGATCATCTTTTGAGCTATTAACGGCAACCAGACATTTTAATCCAATGACCGGGGTAATGATACATTCTAAAGCGCTTTGATCAGCTATTAACGTAAAACGATATGCGCACCAAACTTGATTCCGGTTACTTGCCACACTCAACCCGGCTGATGTAAATGGGTACCTGGCAGGAATCAGTTCCTTGAAGTGTGATATGACAGCCATGTTAAAGACAGAACTGCTCCAACAGTCTATGTGTGATACAAGAGAGCGCTATTATCAATATCATTATCGTTTCATGTTAATGAATGCTCTCTCAATTTATGCACAAACAATTAGAAAATTAATTCTTTTGTTTTACATCTTTTGACAGGGTAAAGTGCATGGACTGGTGTGAGTGTCTTGGAAATGAGATCGACCTGTCCTCATTTATAGACGACTACTGGGATAAATTGTGCACACTTGGTGAAAATTTGCTAGGTAAGTTATTCAGTGACAAGTATTTTTTAGACGGTTTTGAGATTCCTGAGACTCATGAAACGTCACGGGAACTTCGGAGACGTCTCCACGTCAAGTTTCAAAACTGTCTCAAAACCGTCTCAAAGTAGTCCCGAAGTAAGATACCACAATCAGTCTGAGAATACGGGCCTTTTGGTTATGGAGAAGAGATGTTGACAGGTATTGTTTAGGCCTTTAGACCCATGGCTCGACCATTTAAATTTTTCCCTCAAAACCAAATTTGCTTACAGAAATTATTCAAGATAGGGAGATAGGGAAAAGAGTGTCACACTTTCAACATTACAGTATCGATTTTTTTAATGTACATGTACGTTGTTATCACGTTCTTTCTCTCTTTAAAAACAATGTCTTTCCAGGTTACGGAACGTGTCCTGGAGACCCGTCCAAAGTGGTGATCGCCCAGAGCCGGGGAGAAAGTAACTTTAAGAACTGTGTGCAAACGAGGACAAATCCTCTCATCTTTATCAAGAACGAGACGAACGGAACGGACTACGCCCTCCGTGCTTGGGACGCCAGCCAACCAGATAGCTACGTGTTGCTGAGCGACTTCTGTGCACCTCAGTGCAACCCTCAGTGTGGTCTTGTTCTGCCACCGACCCCTCCACCACTTGACCCAATGACGTAAGCAATATTACTACTCATAACTTTTGTACGAGTTAAAATGAATTAGGTTATTAAGTTTATGGATATTTCATTCCTTGGGGACCTAGTAACGACGTACTCAGACAACTTCTTGGTAAAGAGCAAACTACAATATTTGAAACCCATGCAGTTTGCACAAACAATATGTTGCAATGTCTGACAAATCTCTACTAAGCTTTCTGGTTTTCAAGAACAACCTTTGTTAAAAAGGCTTTCATCAAATTATAATAACTTGGTTAAAATGGTACATTACGCCAGACCGACCCAACTCCTAAGATTAACCGCCTCCAGACCGACATAGTCGATTGATAGTCTCGTCATGCGTAGGCCTAGAAAAGAAGGCTTGTCCTCCCTCCTTGTGTAACAAAGGAGCGCACATAAACAGTTAAAAAGTGTCTCCTTTTTTTATTGATAATTCGTTAATGTGTTCTAGATTTAAATAATAGATGAGAATAGATATTGAACATTTCTTCGATACATTTTTTAAAACAAAAATACAATTAACAATTATGTTTATTATTGACAGGACCCCTGTGAGTACACGTCAGATCATTGATGAAATGATTCCCAGGTTTAGCCCGGAACCAACTGGCATGTCAGGTAATGCAATCTCGTGTGATTTTATTTTGAATTATCTGATATAGCAAATATTTTGATTCATTGACAAATTATAGGATGTTTGATTTGTGAAATATAAAGCAAGATTGATCATATTTGTACGGATAACTGATGTGGATGTCCATATGTTACAAAATATTAAATTAAAGCACTTCTGCACCAGTTCTATAGGATGTGAATTGAGAGTCAATTTCGGTTATTAATAAATACGGGACACGATGAGCGTTTATTTCTAATACATTTCGTTATGTTTATGCATTGATATAATATTTTTTACTACGATCATGATGATGAGTTAACTCATTGAAATTATTTGTTAAACCCTATTTTATACGGATCATAAAATAAGCAAATAAACAATCTTTCTTTCCCCTCAAACAGGGTCGGGCCTCTCCTCTGCTGATATCAGAATTCTCGGGATTGCCGTGGGTGCCTTTTTCAGCGGACTCCTCATCTGCTGCATCGTCATGTTTGTGTGTTATTCAAGGAGGAAAAAGAACAAGAATCGAGGCCCAAAACTCCCACCTAGGTAAGCCAAAAACATTCACTCGCCCTTATTTTCAATTCTCTGGAATCAATAATCGCAGTGGTCAATGAAGACATTTGTTGCACAAACTGTTTGTAGAAAATATTACAATAGGCCTATTATTGTTTTGTCAATTTTTGCTATTGATCGCAAAACTTTGAATTTTGAAAAACGTTATCGTCACTTTTCTTCGTTTTTAATTAATAAAATTAACCCCAATCTGTGGGGAGCTCAGGAAGCGAGTCAGCATCGGTCGTTGTAGCTCGTCATATCTCGTTGTAAGTTTAACAAGGCTCATGAGCAGTTCTATTTGTGACGAATTGCTTCAAATTGTCTCGAGTTGACCAGGGTCGACTCGGTACCCGATTCTACATCGGACTCATTGTTTGACTCTCCATGAAGTGAATACAACAAAATAATATATATATTTTAACAATTTGCTTTCTTTTGTCTGTTTTTTGTTTTTGTTTTTGTTTTTAATCTAAAGAGTGTCTAATTACTTTTTTTAATGATTAATCCCAGGCGCAACATGCCACATCACCAGAACACGGATTATGCAACGATTGAAGAGATCCAAATGTCAACGCCTAGCAACAGTAAGTTGACATTTATTTAATGTTCAAGAATATGCCAACATATATTGACTAAATACTCGATGAGATAACCCCTTTGACACGTAACTCTGGAAGCTGAACTTGGATGGTAAATGTATCGTATATTTCTGATACTCATTAAAATCGAGCCTGGGTATACAAGAATAGTCTTGATTGACTGATACTGTAAAACAAACTGTTGTCAACTTATAGCAGAATGGAATCAAGCAATTTTTTAGGGAAATTTGAATTCCGGCTGTGATATTGAATGTAAGTGAAGTCATTAAAAACTACCCTTAACCGTTCAAAACAAATTAAATATGATGTTACAATGGCATTCAAGGAACACTGAAACTCTTGAATTGTTATTTGATGTGATGAACAATGAATTTAACTTGGTGTCTTATATAATTTATCAAACAGGTCCTGCAAGGCGGGGAGGGGCCTATCCAAATGGGCTTTACAAAAGCGAGAGCCTATCTGCGATCAACTCACTCAACCCAGACCCGTCTCTCCATCGGTCATTATCAGACATCGCACTTCTTGGAGACCCACCTCATCCACCAGTTCGACAAATGAGCCTTCTTCCTGGGGTCAATCCAGCACTAGCTGAAGGTACAGATGGTCGCAGTGCACCCCTAGATGCCTACGGGTATACCAAGTACTTACCGGAGGGTGAATCAGAGGGCTTGCCTTACATGCATCTCAAGGTATCCCCGACCTTTTCTGACCCTGCCACTCGGCAACAACCTACGAAGCCTCACCGATACAGAAGCAATACGGGCGACACACATGCTAATGGAGCTGATGTCGACAGGGTCATTGAAAGAATTCGCGCACGACAGGCCATGAAGGATGGAGGCAACAGAAGGTTTGTTCCAAACCAAGCGGGTAGGACTCGGAGTTCCACTCTTGGTGACGATTACAATCGTTTAAACAGGAGTGGACATACAGGTGTTCCTCGCACAAAGAAGAACGATTCCGCTGCATTCACATCGGTCCCTGTCCATGGTCAATACCAATCTAGACCGAGAAGGTCTCCTGAAAATGTTCGCAGATGGAGATCTCTACCAGATATGACGGACGGGCAACAGGCACCACCAACGATGCAAGCTGATAATGGTGACGAGGCACTTCCGGTGTATCATACGCTTGAAAGTAGTCCGACGAGTTCAATGGGAGACTATAGTAGAAGGAAAACGTATCAGCTTCCCAACGGACATGACGAAATTGACCATCCACTATCGAAATCGCGAGATAGCCGAGGAAGCAGACGAGCAGCATCCGAGTCGGCCCCATCTCCTATCCCCTCACCAACTCAAGACCGTACATTGGATGACCGATACGATCCTGTCTACGAGAGCCGGCTAAACCACGGCGCCAAGACTCCCCAGACCCCAGGAGACTACCAACCTCTTTCGATCACCTGTCCTGAATACCTTGAGTTTGACGAACATCCAGTCGCTGATGGGGCGTTAGATAGTGATTCGTACCTTAAGCCCAACGGGACTCCTAGATCAGGAAAGGAGAATGGTAGGCTAAACGGTGTCAGCGGTGGGATGCACGCACCTAGATTACAAAATGGCGGTCATCCACGCAAAAATAGCGCGCAAGATACATCACACATCTACGGGAGTGAAAACAATAATGTATCATTAAAGAATCATCCATCTAGAACAGTCGGAGGAAACACATACGCTCCTCTTAAACTCAGACAAACCGAGGATGCTTATGATAACATGGATGATGATGATGAAATGGAAAATGGAGAATACATGTACCATCCTGCTGGTCCGGATATCATGGCTTGAAGCCACCTAGATCATCGACCTGATCTACCACAAAGTATTTATGAATATTTATTTATTGCTGAGAGGAGAGTATTTTGATAACCATGTATGTACGCTTTAAGAGGTCAACACAATTGACGAAAGACTACTACAATAGATCTACGAATGATAAGACAGTTTGATACTGAATCTGTCGTTCTTAACGACATCTCTTCAAGATGAATCGTCCAGAAGTGTATGAGTATATTCGCTTTAAGTTTTCGTAAGTGTATTACAGCTGTTTATATAAAGTAGACACAGGCGATTTGAAGTTATGCTCCGTTTGGATTAAATAGAAATGGAGGGAATGGTGACGATATTACCCCAAAAGAAAGGTGTGCTCTATGATTTTCTCTTATATGATACGTATATCGGTGCAGTCACACTGCAAACCGACAATAATCATACATTTTGGATCTAGTATTACCTTCTCATGTTGGTCTTAGTGTCTCCTCGTCCACATGGCTTGAGTAAGAGAGTTAAACATGTTAAAGGTCAGTCACACCATTGCAAAAACGAGAACGTGAACATACGAATATTATTATGCACCAATCAATCGCCTGCAGGAGATATCCCAGAGTAATAAGAGTTTGTAACATATAGTCTATGTGCAAGGCACTCTGTAACTCATGATTATTATCATTATATTTGATAAATGTTTTATAATGTTGTAGACGGAGGTTACACCATACAGGCCTATGCATCTGCCACATTTAAACTATATGCGACTGATTTTAGCATATATATCTTGTAGTTTTACTTTATATAGCTTTAGACTGACCGAAAGAAAGAAAAAAATTGCATACGCATTTTCCGTGTGACGGAGATTTCGGTTTTGTTCATACGTATAGAACATGTAGAAGTTACTTATTCAAAAGATTTTTGGCTAGTTTCCTGTGTTTAATATTTACGTGTATACATGCGGTACAACAGGGTTGTCAAATAATTAAGTGAATTATATTACAACACGTTATGTGATTTGCACATGTAATGATACATGTATGTACACTTTTAAGAGGAATCTGTGATTTTAACTTTCTATAAACATGATGTAACTGAAGGCCTTCAAATATCACTTGAATTTGTAAAAGCTGCAGAGTTATTAAACCATTCTATTTATATTCAATCTTCGTCAAAGTTGCTGCTGCATGCAGTCTGGACATATTTTTATGATAAAAATTTATTTTGGTATTCATTCAGAGATGGGCTTATATGGTCCAAACTTGATTTTTTTATGAATATGTGATATGATTATAGCTATGGAAGAAATAATTAGCCACTTATTTGGACATGATTTTTGATGGTTTCGTGTTTTATCAAATTTCAACTGTTCAGCATGACACAGATGGATTGTTTCTTTAATAATATTAAAGCTTATATATATGTTAGAAGATTAGGCTTATTATTGGGTTTTTTTAACTACGCTCACGTAATTCTAGTTCTTTTTTTTTGGGGGGGGGAGGGGTGAAATGAGCAAATTTAATAGATTGATAGGAAAGGTGCAATGTGACATCGCAATCGAAGGTATTTCAAATGTTCATTGTAGATCAGAAGAACGATTGGAGGTGAATCCAGTATAATTTCCAAAGATCGTATTTTTAACGGTAATCCCAGTTGGTTTGATAAAAATGGGGAACTCTGTTAATTGATTTTTTTTTTTTCGATGTGATCTTGTACCTACAGTTAATGTCATGATCGATTATTTCAATATTTTGTATTGTCCTACCCACGGCACTGAAGTTGACATTATGTCTACTAAAACGAATCGTAAATTTTCACATCTTTTAAAATTGGACGGTACTAAGTCTGTTATTGTCACAAACGCACCGAATGCTCTTGCTTCAAATGCTTTTTAATTGCAAATGATTGTCATTAAAATGTTATTATGTTCCAAATGAACTGTATTTGGTATATTTACGTGATTAAACCAAATTATTTCTTGATGGAATGTGAATGTGATGAAATAAATGTTCAAAAATATATGTTGTGTTTGTCTAGTCAATTTATCATTGCATTTCTTTATTATTATGATAATTATGATTTTAGGAGTAGAAAAAAAAACCCCAGAAAAACATCTCGAGGAAGAAAAAATACATGAAAGACTGAGATTCACATGAACGAAGAAAATGGGAAGGATATCGATATGTTTAGAGAATGAACGAGGGAAGTACTTGTTATTTAACAAAACTGGACATGAATTAAACAGAATATAAGACAGATGAACGGAGTTGGATGTAAAACAATACATGTGACAGAGAGAGAAGCAACAAAAAGAGAAGAGAAATAGCATCGAAGAGGGGTTTGGGAAACAAGAGAGGGGATGAGAGAGAGAGAGAGAAGAAAAAAGAAAGGAGTAGATAGAGGGGGGGAAGATGACAGTGAGAGAGAAATTATTAATAAGTTGAAGAGATGAGGAGGGAGAGTGAACACAAAAAGAAAAACGATAAATGATCATATAAATATAAATTGATCGGAAAAACAATCAGCCGAATTCTGTATAATTATGTACCAAAAAAAAAAAAAAGATCGGATGTTTTGAAATAGATTATAATAAGAATATTAATATTAATTTATAACGATTATGTGAATCTACCAGCTGTCCGCTTTGATAAGAACATCTTGTTTTCTGTATTTTTCTAAATCGACTATAATTTCATATTCACCTCATTCTCACCGGCACCGGACAAAACATAATCATCGCGGAAATTTCCCCATTTTTATTCAATTAATATAGGTATGTGATTTATTTTCTTACAGACGATTTAAGTATGTATTTTGTAAGTGTAAAAGGGATTCTTGATTCGAATAATTCTTTAATTGCTTGGCCTACTCATCCCTTAAGCTAGTAATAATACGATACTAGTTTTTGATAAAGCCTGTCATAAAGCTGCTCTTTTAACCAGATTTTTTCGATTTCAAAACATTAACTGCTTCCTCAGTAAAAAAAAAAAATAATCCAATAATAATGTTTTTTAATTTGATAGCCAACAAAGATGTATCTCGGTTATATTTCAGCCAAGATGATTTCAGCTCTAGCTCTAGTTTTTCTGACTCGATGGCCATAGCCGAAGAAGCTGTTTTTATTGGAAGCCGATGAACTATTGTTGGAAGCTACATCATCAAACTCAAGGTATCCTACAAATTTATACCTCCAATGTTAAGAACAGACATTGATGGGTCGTTTTCCAAGCCGTTTAATTAATGAAATTTCGTTTGTTGTTATACTGTATATCGTGGAACAAATTACTTGATATCAAAAGATTAAGTGCTCTTTTGCAATTCTATTTAATTTCATTGATTAAAATGGGAAAGATATATCAAAGAGAGGTATGTAAACTTCAAAAATAATACTAGCTCAATTAGTAAATTTTAAAAGAGTAAAGCTTCCACCAACTTAAGTACAATTCTTTGTATAGTTACCTTTAATATTATTTTAATATATTTTATTCCAAAAAGGTATAATGTTTTGAAATTACATATTACATCATCGAATGTTTATATACGTATGTAATTAGTCGAATTAAATTTTATCATGTGCGAAGGGAGGTAGGCCTAAAGAATGGAGCAATTCTTTCTGCCTTTTAACAGACCAACGCTGATGTCAACTCGTGTGTATCAACGATCAGTCTTGCTGGTGGTCTTGTAGAACATCGTTACAACCGGTTTTTAAAGATTCTCGGCACGACTATCTGACACATCTTGAATATGGTGAGTTAAATGGAAAGGTCAGTCATATATCGACCCCAGACTAATATCAACCCGACCTCTAACTTGCCATTCTCGTATAATGTTTCGTTTCGACTGGGGTCGGTTCGAGGTCAGTCCTAATCGGTGTGACAGAGCATCCTTATTAACGAGAGAGTACTGTATGATCGGATGGGCGCTGGGGTAGGTATGAGCCCCCTCCAGATGAGAGAAAAGTGGAGAAATTAATCGTCGACCGCAATAGTGCACCCCCCATCAGTCTTCGTATTATGTTTCCACCCAAAACGTGATTATCATTAAGCCCAAACTTCAGGATGGAAAAGTTTTCTGTAGTAAAGATACATAATCCTTGACAGTGAGGCTGAGACTGTACCAAACAATCGCCAACCAGCTTGGCGCATATACTAGTAGTCATTTCTATACTCAACGCAAAAAAAAAATAATAATAAGAATACAAAGCAACAACGACAAACAATCTAAACTTTGGTACTTACCAATAATTTTGCAAAGTTTACGTTAGAGTCTACTGATAATCATATGAAGCAGTATAAGGGTAGCTGGTTTAAAAAGTCATCGAGAGCTTTAATGACATCGGCTGATTAAGGTCGTTGTAAATAAAGGTCGGCGTCTTTAGTGTATTCTCAGGAAAAAGTGTTTTCATAAATATATAACTTGCATTATCAATGAAATTACATTTTATAACCAGATACGTGCGGTTGCCGGATGTTGAATATGTTGAGCAGGATGGTTTAGTGAGAGCCATGAGTGTAGGATCTTGGGGCTTGATAGAATAGATCAACGTTACCTTCCCTCGACAACAGCTACGCACCGTCAGGTATCTAAAAAGGTCTTTGTAATCCTTTTCCATATGGAAAATTGCAGAAAAGGCTGATATTGAACTTGGATTCATTTATATTAATATAGATATAGAGACGTAAAGCTAAAGTTTATTTGCCGTTCGTCACGATGCTTAGTCTCTGTTAGGTGAAAACTTTTGGTTCGAATTGCCAGTGCCTTTCAATAACTGATTTGAACATGTTTTACACTATTTGCAGATGCCCTTCCTCTAGAGAGCATTCTAGAAACTCTACGAAACTGTTCATCAGCATTACTCTAGCTCTATGCAAAAGCCATTGAAGTATCACACAACATTATCAATTACTTTTTCCTATAAGATAAATAATATTAATTAATTGTAATACATATTTTAATGTTTTCCTTTGTGTCATAAAACATTTTACAACGTCATATACATTCCAACGTTGTTTGGTTTTTACAGCTACTGGAAGTGGTGTTGTTGTTTACGTTATAGACACAGGAATAAACCAGATCACGTTGATTTTGGAGATCGTGCTATCAACGCCTGGACATACCCGGGTGGCTCAGTCGTAAGATAAATCCTTTTTTTTTTCAAGAGATGATGGGGACTCGGAGTGAGGCTCTGGGGTTTGAGGAGGGGGTTTCAAAGAGAGGGATGCACCAGGAAATAAACTTAGGGGCCCCCAAATGCAATTATCCGATTTGAAGAGTTCGGTAACGTAGCTGCACTTAAGTTTATATCATCTTTTGCTATATTGTTGATACTTAACTTCAGGGAGGACTCGTGAAAACAAACTACAAAAACATTGAGAGTTAATAATTTAGTCATGTACGATGTAAAGAAACTTATATTTTCCAGTGTGACTAAATCGTGTCCACTGCAAGACATGATGAGCTTTTTGCACAACTGATTAATTATCATACCCTTAATTTTCTATGTGTATTTTAACAGGGGGATTGCAATGGCCATGGGACCCACTGTGCTGGAATCGCAGGCTCCAATACGTATGGAGTAGCAACAAGTGTTGAGATCAAAGGGGTTAAGGTTCTCAACTGCTATGGCAGTGGATCATACTCTAACATGATTGCAGGTAAAGAAATGATTCATGATTTTATTTGATTAATACGAAACAAATATTTTTGAAAACTGACTGAGTTCCAATCTATATGGTTGCACAAATTACTATTATTAGAAAACTGATTCTGTCGATCTTTACTTTAAAAATGAACATTATAACATCATATAATACACCTTAAAAACATCATTTGTTGAAAACTTATGAGAACGTTCTCGTCTGTAACGCTCCCCCTCTCTCTCTAAAAAAAAGGGAAGAAAAAATCTCACTCCCTGGGTACCCCTGCCCCCCCCCTTCTTATCTCTCCGCTTCTATTATTCTATCATCATTTTCCTTCCCTACCCGTCTTATCTCTTTTATATTTCTCGTCTATATTTCTCTCTCGCATTCAAAGTTACCCTCATCTCACATACTAATTTCTGATATTAGTATTTTCTTTCACCTCCCCCTTTTCATAATATATAATATCTTATTCTACCTACGTCGTTCTCTATCTCCTTCTCTCCTCAATTCAAGGCATCGAGTGGGTTGGCCAAGACTCCGTTGGTAAAACTGCAGTTGCCTCAATGTCCGTAGGAGGGGGTGCCTCCACCAGTCTCGACACAGCTATTAGAGAGTTGGTGACCAATGCCGGTGTCCCTGTCGTGGTGGCAGCGGGGAACAGCAACGCTGATGCCTGCAATTACTCTCCCGCGAGAGAACCTACGGTAAAAGAAATATTCAAACAAAGCGAATTCGAATGAGCCAATATACAAATAAATTTATGCTTGATGGCTCAATTGGCAGAAAAGTGATCTCGTACATGTAACTGTAAGGTCCTAGGTTCGAAACTTAGCCGATGCGCTAGTGCCTTCTCTCTTCAGGCATTAAATCTTACTTTCTTGCGTGGAATTCGTTAGCCTCTATTATTAATTGCTTACATTAGGATAGGGTAAAATATCGTCAATATCATCATCTAGTGAAATTTTCAGTTTATTGTACATACATGTATATCGTTTTATTTCACCTAGTTATCATTTGTATGAAATGGGATAGAAATTAATCTTGTCTTAAACTTTTCAATGGAGGTCAAGTCTTTGTGGATATCGAATATTCCCTCCGTGGATTATTAAACCATCAATTTAATCATACCATTTGGGCATATTGTGTCATTTTATGATTATAACATAATCAAAGTTTGCAACTAGGTAAAACGAACCTTTTGTGCACTCTCTCCACTCTAGGCCATAACCGTAGGAGCATCCACGCAAACCGATTCAATCCGTAGTTCGTCCAACTACGGATCGTGTGTCGATATCTTTGCACCTGGAAGTGAGATTACATCAACTTGGTATACGAGTAACACCGCTACGGCTGTACTCAGCGGCTCATCCATGGCTTGCCCCCACGTCGCTGGTAAAAGAAAACATAAAATTCATACTTTATCATACTATACCTTCCCTAATAGATCATTTCTATGATAGATTCAAATATAACAAATTATAAAGTTGATTTATAGACCGGATTTATCAAGAAAATAGCTCTTTATTTGTTGTTTCTCCTCTGCCATATTCTCCTCTATTCATATTTCTTTCCCTTTACAAATTATCTTCAGGCACTTCCCACATAACAAGTTGAGACAGTGAATTAGATTTCTCTTCAATCAATGTAATATTCAAGATTTGGTCGAGGATAAGAATAAATATTCATCAACTATTAGTCTAAACTGGTGTGGTGATTAAAATGATTTAGGACTGATTTGGCGTTATTACCGATGCAGTGAATGCATGTTTACATTTCAGCAGACCAGATGATGGATGCATTTCAACCGATATTGATAAGAGGTTATGATATTTCCTATCCTATCGTATTCTGTTATCACTCATCAAATAGTTCAAAGTACATTAGATACGGGTTGAGGAAAAAAAAAAACTACTCGTAGATAAATTTATAGGATTATACTGATATAAACACTATCTATCAGAATATTCAAACTCCTATCAAGAATCTGGGGTACCGGTTTACCTGAATCAGTTATTGCGATAAGTGGTATTCGTATTATTTTTTATCATTTTTGGGTATGGAGGAGGAGGCGCAAGCTTTGGTTTATTGATAGAAAATGTGACTCTTGTGAATTCTTAGGGCAGATCGATGATATTGGGATAGGGAAGTGGGGGTGGAAGCTGCAATTTTAGCTGGGAGGGGCACAGACGATAATTATCTTGGACATTGTTGCCTATGTACAAATAGCGGATCAGGCTGGGCGCAAGAGGTCCGCTTTGGAGGGTGGATTCATTACTGGATTTCATCGCAGGATTCTCATTATTTAACCGCCAAATCATAGTATAATTCATTTTACATTCAATCGTCCTTACCAATTTTCTTGTATTTTCTCCTTGTTCAGGTGGCCTTGCTTTGAACGGACGCGATACAGCAAGCCTCCTCGCCACAGCTACAAGCGGTGTACTGCAGGGCGTCCCGGCTGACACACCTAATAAACTTCTTTTTGTGCAGTAATTTGTAACTGAAGGTTCCAGTATGATGACAAGGGAATAACTGCATGATAAGCACACATATAAAATTTGCCAAACATTTGGAAATATTTTGCTTTCATTACCAAATTGATAATTTTTAATCCCGAAAATCAAATAATTGCAGAAAATGTGGAAGAGAACTTTGGTCATGCATATTTTCCTTAATTCAGAATATAGATAGATTGAGAAAATACGAAAAAAATTCAATACTCGTGAAACTGTGCATGTTTGTGTAATTATTGGTTGAACAGAGAATAATACCAATAAATTTCACGAGTGTAAATTTCATGCAAGGTATGTACAAATAACTAATTTCTCTCCTATGTTCACACTCAAAAGCACTTCACTCTGCACATAATATTCATTTCAATCTTTATCTCTGTCCCACTCTATCTCTCTCTCTCTTACTCTCGAGATCATTTCAAAGAAATTTTAAATTTTCTAGGGCTCACATTTTTCGTTATTTAACAGATAATTATATACTGTACATGAATATTTTGTAACATCCCAGAATCTGACAGCTCACTCAAGTAATTAAAGTGTATGAAAATTAAATGACTACAGTCCACTCCTGTTACAATGAGGTGCTCAGTACCCAGCCAATTACATCATAACAGAATCTTATTACACAGAAGATATATACATGTATACATGGTTAGGTCACAATATTGCGTCATGACAGTCTTCTGATTAACCTGTTGGAGACGAGCTGATTTGGCTATAACACACATTTTCCATAGACCTCAGCCCGAATATATTCGGGCTCAGTCCCCAACGGGTTAAGGTCATGGAAGGACGTCTCAAAGGAAGGAAGACACGTGGGAGACCCCGAAAAGCTTTCTTGGACGATATTATGATCAATTGTGGGGCAGGCAGTTATGCATAATTGAAGAGATTAGCTTATGATCGAAAAATTTGGAAAAACACTGCTTAGAGACGATGTTTTAGGTCAGCAAACCTGTCCCAGGACAGATCACTCATGATGATGACATGGTTAAAATCGTACTCATTATAACAAAAATCTTGTAGCCATCCTGATTATAACAGGAATAAACTGTACTTTTACAAGCATGCATACAAAAATAAATGCAATTGCGTCACAATATCAGAGTATAGTGCAATTTTATTTATTGAATCAATCACACAAACTTTCTATTTATAGCATTACATAGTTTTACAATCAAACATTTCTTTAGCCCAACTAAAGAAATACAAATTTTCCACAAATATACATCCTACATAAAACCATTTCCATGATTTTGAAATAACTTTTTCACAGGTCTTCACACTACTGAACAAGATTAAACAGCTAGTACATTTTGCAGATCAAAATTCCTGCACTTTCAGGTTTGATCTATTGATAAACTGATGTGTGAATGTGTAAACTCATGGAAATATATAAATGACATTGTAATACACTTTGAGGCTTTGATCCATTACAATACAAAATAGCTCTTTTTACATAATTACATTCTATTCACATATAAACAGCCCTACATACACCACTTCTTGAATTATATTCAATTAGGTTCCTTATAACACCCTCCCAGTTAGAACAGGGAATTACATTTATATTCTTTCATACAGAGTCTAAGACTCACAAAACAAATGGGAGAATTGCTTTGTTAAAACCAAACTTGTATCCATGGTAGCCATGAGAGTGGACTGTATCACACAATGTGACATCATCACAACATCTAAACCAACAATATCTTAACCATTTGTTGTAAACTAATTTTTTGTTTGAAATGTGACATCACCAAACCGACAGACACAATCTTCATCATTCATGCGCCATTTTCAGAATGGGGTTGATCCATTCAGTGCAATGGATGATGTACAGTGGAAATTGATATAACAAGATCTATATAACGAAGTTCCTGATATAAACGAGGTAATTTTGCTGGTCCCAGCTCCTTGTATTCCCGTTTTTTGCCCTGATATTACAAGATTCCCGATATAACCAGGTAAGTTCTATGGTCCAAAGGACCTTGTTATAATGAGTTTCTACTGTGTCTTCAAAGCCTAGTCCTCGATGGAGAAGTTTGGATGGACGACCAGGAGTGGATCTTCTTCCGTAACCATCTCTTCACCCTCCTCTGCAGGAACTCCAGCTTTCCTTCTGTTCAGTCCAGTCTTGGCCAGCTCGATTATCACATGATCCTGGAGAGGAAACCATAGGATACTGATTAACATGAAATCACAATGTCGGTTCATGAGGCATAAGGTGATATACAAGACGATATATGAGATATACTTTAGGGGGTGGGGTAAGGTTGAAACTACAATGCACAATGCTGTTGTTCTACTTCAGGCCACTTGGCTCAATTTAGTACAATGAAAACGAGGTTCTTTATATCAGGGTAAAAAAATAAAAAAGCTGGGACCAGCAAATTATCTTGTTATATCAGGAATCTCATTACACCAGACCTGTTTATAACAAGTTCCCATTGTAACGCATAAAAATGTGTGGAAATAATGTCTAATTGATCAGACAAAAGATGTCAGATTTGTTCATTCTTTGACATCAAATAGCAATTGTGCTCTTTGAGTTATCCACAAAAGTTTATGTACCGATACACTGTAAGGGTAATCTTGTTGTTACCCTTCCTGTTATTATGCTTCATGCGGTGTGTTGTCCTAAAAACTTCTTCATAATTTCTACGCTAGTCTGAGTCCACAGAGAGTAATTTTCCATTATTCTGACAAAGACAGTCTTGCATAACACTTGGTTTTTAACTCAACTTGGACACAATCATTTCACACAGTGCAGGGCATTGAGCATAAAGTTGTGTTTAATTTTAGTGAGTTGCCTTTAATCGAAACTTTCTTGCAAGGAGGTTTGATAAAACAGGGCTTGAGCTACCAAAAGACGGGTTTGATTGTAGGACCTACCCTAAGGACCAGTCTGTCAATGACCTTCTCCACTTTGGTCTTCTTCTCGATCAGCTCTTCTTCCGTCTCTATCTCTTCCTCCATCTCCTTCAGGTACCAGTTCACCACGTCGCTCTTCCTTACTCCTTCAAATCCCTCCTCTGAATCAAAGAAACAAAACAACTGTTAAAGGACTCATCCGGGCTGGAGTTTGCATTATAAGCAAAATAAAGTAAAATCGAAAAAGCACAACACTGAAAATTTCATCAAAATCGGATAAGAAATTCGCCGACAAAGTAGCGCATCACTTCCTGCATGGGTCAAGTAGCTTTCCCTGACGATGGTTCACGCACTTTCATTAGCAACCAATTGATACATGCAGTAAACATATGACACGAAACACCGATTTTTTAGACGGAGATTTCTTCAAAATTTTGCGTAAATAGGATATAAATATGGTGAATTGCTTTGCAGCAGACTGTAATTATACTAGTGAGAGTCATCATTGCAGTTATTTTCGATTTCCAAAGAAGGAAAATGCCGATTACAAATTGTGGGTGTAGTGAGCAGGTGCTGTGCTGATCGTAGCGTGAACCCGTTACTATGGTTCCGAGCCATTGACCTGCTCGTGACGTCATGACTTTGTCGACGAATAGCAAAGTTATGAATTTTCTTAGGTTTAGAATTTTTTAGGAAACAGTTCTTCAAATTGGCAAACTGATGATGTCTCAGTCCCCCTACTTTCTTTGAATTTTATTGTATGAAATACCAATTATCAAGATTTTCTGCCCCAAGGACATAAAAACACGGATTAATCCTTTTTGAATGTTCAAGGTCACAAGTGCTTTTACTTATTTTAGTATGAGGGACAGATTTTCTGTATACGCAATATATGAAAAAATGAGATAAATAGGATTTCATAAAATAGAATACACAAGAAGTAGGGGGACTGTGACATCATCAGTGTGCTCATTTGAATATTCAAATATTCAAATGAGACAATGAGACAATTGCCAAGAACTGTTTTACCAAAAAAAATCAAGATCTAAAAAAATGCATAACTTTGTTATTTTTCATCCGATTTTGATGAAATTTTCTTTGTTGTGCTTGATAAATTTTACTTAATTTTACAAAACTTTTTCATTTTAGCCCGGACTCCTCCTTTAAGTACTGCGCTGCACTTCCAACAAGAAATTAGAGCAAGATTATAGTTTCGGTGGCAAAAGGAAATTTCCACGAAACTGATAAAATATGGTCTCATACTTTCCACATTAAGCTAAAAGATATGTGTTTGAAAGATCGTGTGATATTTCTTTCATGATTTCCAGTAAACAAAAAACAAATACGAGTGCGTTTCCTAAATTCTTAAAAAACAGTTAATTCAGGAATTGATCTCTGTGAACCTTCACCTCAAACACTCCACAAACCCCCATTTGATCATCTTCATATGGTGACTATCGCATCTCAACTTGATCTTCCTTTTTTGTGTGCAATTTCCCAGACTTTCTAGAAGAAATTAATGCATTCCCTGACTTTTCCTGACATTTTGATTCAGGAAAATCTGTTTTCAAATGCCATGACCCCTAAGTATCCCTGTGGAAACATCTGGAGATAATGTTCTAGTACAAATGAACTCACCTTCTTTCTCTTCCTGTTGCCTCATGTAGATAACAAGTAGATTTGAGGTCATCTTATACTCCTCAAATGACATGTGAAGTCCCTTCTTCTTGCTGGGACTGGCAGCGGTAGATTCTTGGGTCTGGTCCTGGGTTGGGGGTGTGTCAGTTTCCATGGCTTCAGCTGGTGTGGCTGTATCTTCGTCTGGGTGGATGAATGAGAAGAAAGGGACGTGAATTCAAAGAAATATGTTCAAATATGAACACTGAAGCTGAAATTTGACTCAGTAAGTCATTTAACCCTATTCAGACTGGCATTTTCAAGAGGAGATTTTGACTGGGGGGGGGGGTCAATTTGACCCCCCCCCCCCTGAGATCTCGGCCGCGGATGGTCCGATTGCCGTGAAATTTTGCACGAACGTCGCTGCACATGTAAAGGGTGTCGCTGATATGTTTTTTTTTGAAAAAAAATTTCACATATTTAATTTATGCTAATTTATGCATACTCAAGTATGCAAATTAGATGCTTTTTTATTGAAATCGTTAATATTTCATTAATAAATATAGTTATGAAGCCCAAATTTTTTCTAAAAGTTGCTGAGTAGCATAGACAACAGTATTGAATTGACAAATTCAGAAATTTCAAATGAATTCTTTTGTATTCTATTGTTTTATGAATTTCTTATGTATTCTATTGTTTTTATTTCTTATGTATTTCTTTGTTTTTGTAATTTTTTATGCTTGAGAAATGTATTTTGATCAATATAAAGACCAATTTAATTAATCAAAAGGCTCAGAAGACACAATTATCAGTGTTATAAAGCAATTTAGAAAAAAGCAGTATTTTGTACACAAACGCATGCAAAATGACGATTTTCGTTCAATTTTGGCCTGACATGCGATTACATAATGTTGCGTAACGCAACAACGGAGTGTCCGATTTTTTCGAACTTGGTGTCAAAAGTTGCGGGACACTTGAAAGAAAAAAGTCATATAGCGCCGGGTTGCGATTCGCAGCGGTTGCGCGGCAGTCGCGGATTTTGTTCGGGGGGGGGGGTCAAATTGACCCCCCCCAGTCTGAATAGGGTTAAGTAACAGATAATTCCACTTCTTCCACAAAAACATTCCAGATATCCATAGGGCTTGACCGATATATTTAATGACACACATTTAATGCCGATTAATACTACCACGGGGTAAATGCAATTTGAACATAGAATCCCCACACATTAGACAGGAGCCCAATTTGGGGCCAGTTCACAAAGAGTTAGTATATCCATTTTCAATGCATTATCTCATTGATAGAATTCCCCATAGCGCATGTCCCTAAGCACAATCTGACCAAGGAGGTGATGCATAATATACAGCATGCAATTATGAATTTAGGTGCAAATTTAAATTCCACTGAACTCCAAAATGACATGTGAACAGGCCCCTGGAGCCCCTTTAAAAAAACGATTGAGTTTGAAGCCCTGCATGAACTGGTAAATTGTAATTTAGTCGAAATCCAATTTGACTCATGCCCATTTGGTCTCATCCTTTATGGTCTAATACCACTTCGTCTGCAACCAGTTTGTCTTATTGCCATTTGGTTTCACTGCCACTTTGTTTATATACCATTTTGTCTAATTTCAATTTGGTCTCATGTCCATTTCGTTGAATGTCCATGTGGTCTAACACCAATTTCCGTAACGAACCCGTCACAGACCAAATATTCATTTGGGAATCATTTGGCTATAAGACGAATCGGCAATTTGACCAAGTGGTCATTAGCCCAAGTTAGAATTAGACTAAGTGTGTTCTGGATCATGGGGATATTAGAGATTATTATAGCATTAACACACGCCCGAGCGTGCGCTAGCAGTGAATGCAGTGCACCGCGAGATAGCTTTGGATAGGGGTCGCGCTGCAACGAGCCGCAGGCGAGTGTGCAGCAGCGCCCCATCCGAAGCATCGAGCGATCACTGCATTTACGTTTAATCCACAATACAGGGAAGTGTGTTAACGCTTTTATAAAATTGCGACATTTTGCTAGCTCTAGTAGATCTTGAGTTACTTACCAAAAAATTCCAAGGGATTATCCCTTGGAATTTTTGGTAAGTAGCTCAAGATCTACATCACGATCGTCATCCAAGAAAGTAAACAAGACACGGAAAAGACCCGGATGTATGTGTTATCACTTTTTTTGCGCCGCAAAATGCACACTGGTGCTTTGCATCGAAAATTCAGCATGCACACGTGACGTGTTTTGACCAACCACGATGCGTAAAATCACAGAGCTATTTTATAATGTCTAATAACAAATGGACCAAAACCATTGGTACAAGACAATCAGACAATAGGACCAATTGCTGTTAGAGTAAGTGGATCCCATTAAAGGGATGCGGTAACATTGAATGATATTCAAATCCATTTTATTCGATTTAGTGTATTTTGCCAACATAATTATAAACACTTAGGTCAGTCTGGTATCTCTTCAAAATTGCACGCTAATTGCTTGCTTTACCTTCGAGATATCAATGATTTCATACTCAAATTTTATAAACCAACACCGGATGGTTTATACAACCATGTGCTTTTGCACATAGCACAAAATACACCTATTTCCTGTTGTATAGTACCCGTCTCTAGCGGCCTGGTGAGCTGGCAGCAGAGGGTACTGTTCGGCTGTATGCTTGGCATTGTTTGTTACACTGTTTTAAGGTAGTAAATGACTTCCATTTGAACTGAAACTTTCAGTAGTTTGTTTTTACTGTTGGAACAATATAATTTTATTAATCTTGATCTGATTGCTCTTGTTTTTGAAAGTTACCAAATCCCTTTAAGTGACACATGTATATATCTATGCAGACGCAAAACTCTACTCGCTAATAAAAAAATACCATTGGGTTTAACAGAATGAAAATGGCCTTACCAAGTTGAGGTCCATCATCCTCCTCCTCTTCAAAGTTGATGACTGGTTGTTCCACCCTGATGATGGATTTATTGAGGAGACGGAAGGCTTCCTTCACATGCTTGGGCTGGACCTAATAAGTTACAATAAAATTAATAATAAAAAAATAAATATGAATAATACATATTTATTTAGGGCCATTTTCCATTTTGATTAAATGCTCAAGACGCTTTCACAATGTGAAAAGAATAAAATATTGACATGGAATTATAATCTTATTACAAACGAATATGCAAAAAGAATTTGAGTTATCAAGCTCCTGTGGAAGGGAGTTTCACAGGCCTGGTCCGGCATGAGCAAAAGCTTGTTCTCCACAGGATTTGTAAAACAAGACAGGTAACAAAAAGGCTTAAGGTCATCTGAGGTCTGGTAAGAATACGATGATTTTGATCTAAAGTGCTTAAGAGTTCCTCAGAATTAATAACATGACTACCTTAATCGTGGGATGGTTGGAAAGATGAATTGTGTTATTGTTAGCAAATCCTTAATCTAATTCTGTGTAGTCCAACACAAAGCCAGTCTCATATCCTCATCGTGTATTTATCATTATGTATCCATCGTTTGTTTTTATTACTTATTCAGTGACAGTCTACAACGCCTTTGTCTAAATTTAAAGAGTCTTATAATCTTTCTACAAAGCCAAAGGTATAATAATAATCATTTCTACAGTAGTCCCATTATATCCAATTAGCTGTATAGTCGTAACCCAGAACCCTAAGATGATTACCTCATCCTGGCAATGTAGTCTGGCCATTCCTTCTGAGAGACGGATCATACTCTCTAGCTGTCGGACCGTGATACGCCATGATGACGTTGTTGCCCCACTATCTCTCTGCCTCAGACGACGGTATTCGTCCACCATGAAGTCCTGGGATTCTTTGGTGATCTACAGTAAATATGAGTGGCACATTAACGATTATCTCAGTTTTGGAAACTGTTTCATTTATTTTTTTATTTATTCAAACATTTTTAAAAAGTGTTTACGGACCACGGGAATGTTTCACTAAGTTGTTTGTAAGTTACAAACGACTTTAAAAGCAACTGGTGATTAATTTTTGTGCTTTTTTATCAAGAATGTGATTAGTACAGCACCCAAGAAAATCTTCACAAAGACATTCGTAATTTTAAGACGACTTGGTGAATCACCACCCAGAGACAATGAGGAATTAGGTGAGCTAAAATTCAAGACAAAGGAACTTACTGTTGGTTTGAACTGCCTGGCAAACATGAGATATCTCTGCATGTCTTCTACTGAGTAATGTCTCTCAACACACTCCTGTCTTCTGGCGTGTAGGTCGACGATACGTCTGGCAATGGCATAGTCTGTCACCTATGAGTTTGTAATGGAGGGAAAACAGTTTTTCTAAAAGTTATTAGGCAGAGAAGACTTATATATACTTTGAGACCACTTGCTCTTGGTATCAAATCTCCATAGTGAGAATCTAGAATGTCTGGTTTGCAGGCAATTAGCTTGCATGAAGTAAATGTATGCTTTTCCATCAAATTCAGGCATTGGATTCAATAGGATCATTTTAATGTATAGCTTAGTATTAAATTCATATCTCATTTGATATCCCTCTTATTCTTGGAGTGGTTGAGTACGTATATAATCCCGAAGGAATCCCATTTTTTTTTTCATAGAATATTATGATAACCCCTACTATTTTAGGTGAACAAATTTTTTTTTTTTTTTTCCAATGAGTTCTCCCTTATGGATTTTTTAAAATTCTGGGGTATCTCTATTAAACTATTTCTACATATTTCAACTTATTTTGATGGGTCACAGCAATTAATGTATATGCAAAACAACAGACGGAAAACTCCATATAAAATTCCCCGACTCTTCCCCTATTTGAGGCTTTTTTCTCAAATTCCCATACTTTCCCCAACTGCATAATTGAAAATTCTTTTCCAGATTTTCCCTGATTTCTAGGAAGAGTGGGAACGCTGTACCAACCTCATTGCATTCGTCAACAAGGATGAAGAAAAGATCAAATCTGGACATGATGGGAGCGGTCATCTGGATGTTCTGCTTGAGTGGTTTGGTGCGGTCATAGCGCCCTCCTATGGGGTTGGCGGCAGCCAGGATTGAAGTACGAGCATTTAGAGTGGCCTACAAAAGAACATCAAGAATGGAATCAGTCCCTTGGATAGGATGGTACATGGAGACATTTCTCTTTGAAGCTCTAAAGCACATCGTTGACCAAGAAATTTC
Organism: Paracentrotus lividus; assembly: GCA_940671915.1. NCBI lineage: Eukaryota > Metazoa > Echinodermata > Echinoidea > Camarodonta > Echinidae > Paracentrotus > Paracentrotus lividus. Next base: position 17,789,525 of record CALNVZ010002100.1, read on the forward strand.
GGTTATCTGATCATTATTTACTACCTACTTTCTTAAACCCCCATCCTCCGATCTCCTGTTGTGTCTATTGCATTTATCTCTACCCAGTACCAGGGTCTCTGTACTCCTTTCATCCCATCTACCAGTGAGTCTACCTGTCGTTGAACTAGAGCTTCTCAGTAGCTGTCTTGCCCACGATCAATTGGGCAAAAAGAATTTCTGTTTCACCTTTGTTTCGGACAATCAAATTTGGAGCTCTTCCTTTCATTTCATTTCCTTTCCTTTCCTTCCTTTCCCTCTCCCCCCTCTACCAGTGTACGTGTATAATGTATCCGAAGTGATTTCAGCTTTGGTGATTCTTATAGTTTGCTCTTCCATGGTTTGGTGTAGAGTTACTTACTTGATCCTTCAACTGCTCTTCTATCACCCCACCTCGCCCCTCTACCAGTGTGCCCCCTCCTGCCCTTGGTCCCTCCACCAGTGTATACTATACCCACCTGATTCCAGCTTTGGTGATCAAGATAGTCTATTGTTCCATGGCTTCATGTATAACTACTCAGGCATGAGACAGAGAAATTTCAAAAAAAGAGGAAAATTTCAGAAAAGAGGAAAATTGCTACCAGTGAGGGAGCGTAGCGACCGAACGTTCTGGGGGTGGGTTCGGAAAATTTTGCAATTTTAGGTATAGAAAACTTAGTCAAATCAATGTCATATTCCGAGTCTACAAACAGTGAGAGCAGAAAATATTTGCAATTTTAGGCATAGAAAACTTAGTCAAATCAATGTCATATTCCGAGTCTACGAACAGTGAGAGCAGAAAATATTTCCAGAATACACAATGAAAAACACCGCTGAAAATACCTTTTTTTTTTTTTTTTTTTTTTTAAATTTCAAATCGGCGGAAATCCGCGGATCCGCGGAGAAAAATCATGCCTGCTACTTGATCCTTCACTTACTTTTCGACTACCCGCCTTGTACCAGTGTCTCCCGCCCTCCGCACTCCCCCCACCTCTCCACCAGTGCACGAAGTACTCACCTTGATTCCAGCCTTGGTGATTGAGATAGTCTGTTGTTCCATGGCTTCATGTATAGCTACTTGATCCTTCTACTGCTTTTCTATCATTCCCCCCCCCAAAAAAAAAAAAAAAAAAAAAAAAAAAAAAAAAAAAAAAATAATAAAAATCGCCCCACTACCAGTGCCCCCCCCTACCCCTCATCACTGCATACAGTACCTACCTTGATTCCAGCTTTAGTGATTGAGATAGTCTGTTGTTCCATAGCTTCATGTATAGCTACTTGATCTTTGATATCCATCTTGTCAAACTCGTCAATGCAACACACACCCTGAAATAGGAAAAAACAAACAATTGCGTCAGTATGTCCTTAATACGATTTTAGGAAAATGTGCACAGTAAGAAAAATGTACGATATTAATTCTCAAATCTCAAAGTCCAAGAGATTTCTATCTTTTCCAATGATAGAATTATATAACATAAGTATATGATTATGCACATTGTCCAAGTCTCCTTTTCAACATTTCATTATTTTATACACGGACAGATGACATTTTGTACCTTATCTGCTCTTAGACCTTCAATTGATTTGAAAGGAACAATAACGTCAAAAATCTGGACTGCACAGTGGTTGAATAATCACATTTTCATTGAAATTGCACTTCATGCAATTACCTGTATATATTAATCCAAATGGCATCTGCTGTCATCCCAATTTCATATATTTTATAGTCATACCACAGCCGAGACAGGCTCATAACACACACCAGACACTGTACTGCAAATGGGAGTTTAAAAGTCCATTTGGACCAATACTTGAGTCTGTTTTTCGTTCTTAAAACTCAACTTTTTTAATACTTAGTAATCTGAAACAGTATGTTGGAGGTGCACAAAATTTGTAGATATTTCTAATTTGTGTGTATTTGTATTAATTACATGTATATTATTTTTTGCTTCTCTTGAGTTAATAGTATTTAAAATAAGTTAGCCTGACCACCAGTGCACTTAGAAACACCAGTATTAAGAGCCTTAAAATGTTATATTATTTACTTACATTATCAGCCAACATCAATGCACCGGCCTCAATTACAAATTCTGATGTTTCTTCATCCCTGACGACAGCTGCTGTGAGACCAGCGGCAGAGCTAGCCTTTCCACTGGTGTAAACAGCCCTTGGACTGAACTCCTCCACAGCTCTGTCAACGCAAAGAAAGATTTTATTTTGATCTAGTTTGATTGATTATTGGACATTCAAGATTCCAACTTAACAACTAACAGATGATACATTTTAAATTTACATGTACCAATACATGCCATAATTACAAATATAGTGACAATGTATCAAATTTTGAATTCCAAGAGAGGAGAAAGACATTTAAATCAATGTCAATGACCCAGTTCATAAACACAAATACTGCAATATTGCAGTATTTGGTATAAACATGTGTCCTATAAGCCAAAACTGCAAAGTGAGCTTAGAATGAATACTGTTCATGTACAAATAACTGAATGAAAACCAATGTTCAAAGAACACATAAATTGGCCTTTATATACAAACTATGTTCAAATATTATTCTGTCATTGGGCAGAATTAAAATGATTCAATTCCTTGTACCCGTTCCCGTAGGGTTTTAAGCGGGTCAAAGAGAAGCAAGTGATTCTTACTTGAGGAGCTGGCTTTTGGCTGTACTGGGGTCACCGACAACACAAACATTGACATCACCACGGAGACTCGTTCCTTCCATTGTTGTCTTGGGAACCCCTCCAAACAACATCAGTAGAATTCCTCTTTTGACTTCATCATTACCTACAGGGGTACAAAAGATTTATCTCATAAGAATATGGCTAAAACCCAAAGTTTTAGCATCTTTCACATAATCTGCTTTTATTTATGGACTTTTCATCTGGAAATATTTAATCTCAAATTTGGTTTATCATTTGTAAAATTTTAGCACTTCAAGATAAATGCATTACACAATGAGGAGGGTAGCAAACATCAAATCATAAGAAATTGTATGCCAAAAGGCTCCCATAAATTGTAAACATTCTTAGGCAACATTGTTATTTTTAATTTTAATTTTTACGAAAGACATGTTCACAAACATTTACACAAGTTAATCTTTTTCTAATCGGTAATATAAGCCAATATTTTCCCAGATTGTTAAATTTGCGACCATTCCTTTGTGTGCGAGATTCACAAAAATAAAACCATTACGAATATTTCATACCATGAATGGTTGGGAAGAGACTTGTGATGAGATTGTGGTAGAGGTTCTTATCTTGACTCATCTCATAAACCTTCTGCCATTCCTGGTCCGTCATCTGTTTCTTGATGGCTTCCGCTGTCATCTCCTCACCTCGCATGTCTCGCCCACCAAACTACGGAAGAAAGAGAGACATTTGGATCATTGATGTGATTGATTTGTTAATGTGCCTCGATATCAAGAATTACCATATTATCCTTACAATGACTTCTATTTTATTTTTATTACCTTTTCATCACATTTTGAGATGATTTATCAATTCCAACTCAATATATAAATTAAATGTCAAAACTTATTGTCATAGAAGGGCATGTAATTTATTTTGTTATTGGTTGTAGCAGACAAGATCCTGTTATTGCTGCTACTCATTTTTTCCCCTCACTATTATCTTACACAAATAAACATTGATGCAATTTACTTGGTCTACCATGTGTATGATATGTTTTGAATATTTGACACTGCCCGATGGAAAACAACTTCGTCACTGTTTGGCCTATCACAAAGATGTATGAATTAAACACATCAAGTTTTTAACCTACTTTTACAACTACCCCCCCCCCCCCCCCCCTCCTTTCCTCCCTCTTCTCCACGCTCCAAGATTTTGTTGTTTCTATATGTCCTGTAACATAGAGAATTATGAGCGATTTCAAATTTGAAGCACCCATTCTGATTGGTTCGCAGTTAGAAGTCTGTGCAAAAAGTCTATGCAACAAGGACCCCAATTGTCTACTATCTATTTGCGATTGATCATAACTCCTTATTATGTTACAGGGCACTGGTATCATTGACTTACCCTAGGATTTGATGCTGTGACATTGCAAGCCAAGAAGGCTAACCTGTAGTTAAGGTCCCTGACACCCAAGGCTTTGAGACCTCGGACACCCTCTTGATCAAACCCTGCACCCCCCTGACCACGGGCCGCCGTCTCTGCACGCGCACCTGCAGGAGAAAAGTGCAATTATAATTATAAAAATACAATTGTAAACTCTTTAAATCATTTTTAATTCATTTTGTTTTTAAATTGTACTTTATTTTCTTGTCTTCTATGCCATGTTCCTGGAAATGAAATTTTATAAGATAAAATAAAAATATCAGAAGTATATTTACATATTTGGCATAACACGGACAACAACCGATTCCTTGGGATCACCGAAAATAATATGAATTCCTATTTATAAGGTTCTCCTCATTTGTTGTTGGATAACTAATATTTAATGGAATATATGAATGGGAAATGTGGAAACCCATTGTGAACAAACAAACATTGAATTACAAATGACGAACAGCATAAGGCAGCGAGGATATAAAATATCTTTCAGGAGGATGGTACCCATCAGATTTAAAAGATGTGATTAAATTTACTTTATCCCTCAATATTCATAAAAAATAATGTCTGTTAAGTAAATCAATGGCTCTTTTATATTCATGAAAGAAATTATCAACAGAACATTCCATAAATTTACGCATTCACCACAGAAATATTTTGCAACAAGAACATGGACATGGTGATTTTGGACATGATCACCCAAAACTACAATTCAGCTGGTAAATTAGAAAACAGTTTTGTATCTAGCATAGAGCCATGTCCACTTACCAGGCATAGAGAGCGTAGATACATCAGGAACCACGATGAGAGTTCCAGTGAAGTCACATTTATCCCCTGCTTGTGGCAGCTCAACAGCTTCAGCACGCAACACAATTTCCACACTGCAATATTATCAAATGCAACAGAATAGCAGTTGGCTCTATCTTTTCCACTATAATAGTTGATAAGTCTGGTATTTTACAACTTTGTAGTCATTGTAAAACATATTGTTACTCTGACAGAAGACTCCACATTTGTAATTGTGATATCTTTCTGTAAAAACATTTAATAAAAGTTGACCTTAAAAAAAAAAAAAAACATTTACAGATACAATGGTAAACATTGATGATGTTTAATAATAAAAAAATTTAGTTACGTCAGTTTACGAAGGCCATCAGAGATTCTGGATCAGAAAAATGATTTTTTTTTTTTTTTTTTTTTTTTTTTCCAATGTAATTTATAGTGCTCTTTTAATTTCAAAATGTGTTGAGTTTATAATGTCAATATGTCTGATTGTCTTGATTCAACCAATGCGAAGCGAGTAAAGTGTTAAAATACCTTCTGGGTATGCTCCCTCTCGGCAGCTCTGCTTGTGTCTCTTGAATTCTGACCTTCTGGAAATCTACAAAGCGGGACTTGTTGGTGTCGAGCATGAAGCGAGTCCTGTTTGCACACACCGGATTCCTGCATATGGTAGGCTGTAAATGCAAACACAAATTGTGAATGAACATTATGAGTCAATCGTGTATATAAACTCACAGGAGATTCCAAAATGAATGGCTATAAATAGGGCCTCTTCATGTCTAAATTTCATTTCATTTATTCTCCACAATCAGTAAACAATACATACAACGTAGGAAGTAATACAAATATGCATATAAAATACAATGCACACAAAAAAAAGTTGTAAAGAATCGACAATTTACTCATAATGTGGAAGGGGAAAGTAAAAGCAAAAAAGTCTGCTTATCAGCTTATGTTTACCATTCAAGGAAATAAAGCATTTGATCCTTATGGTGAAACATACACTTTCAACCAAATAATGAGATTTTGCAACACAAAAGATTTTCATTAAAAAAAAAAGATGTGCTATCAAACCAAGAAAAATCTTGACATACCTGTGTGAATTTAAACTGTTGTTCGACATCTTTGATCTGTGTCTGACAATCAAGACAGACGAATGTTCACTGACTAGTTCTGGATGGACGGGGTGAGTTCGGACCACTTGACCGCTGATTGAATCAGAGTACCAATCTTGGCTGTGGCACATCTCACGGACCCTGAAATGAAAAGTAAAATAAAGATTAAAAAACACCTTCATATTTTTGAAACCCTTAGGATAATTAGAGTGTCAATTACTTATTCATGGCTGTTGTACATTGTTTTTATATACACATAATTATATGTCACACAAATAGAGTCAGTTACCAATTGTTAAAATTAATAATTGCCATGCAAAATAGAATATAAATTGTTACTTTCATGACAAATTGGCAATTTAGTGTTTGTATCTGGTATTCCTTTTTTACAGTGTCACTGAATATAAATTCCTAATATCAAATGTTTCAGAAAGGGGTAAAGAAATTATATATTGTAGAACTTGTTAGACAGTTTTTTTTGTTTCCCTAAGGTGTTTTTTTTTTTTTTTACGGTTTGACTGTATTGACATATTATTCATTACTATAAAAAATATTTTAAAAAAGAAAGAAAAAGAGACAAGGAAAAGAGGACTCACTTGTGTCTGGTAGGTAAATCTTAAAGGCGATGTTAGAATTCCTTTTTTTGGAGGAAACCTGTGTGTGATCACAGAGCAAAGTTCCTGACAGCTCGACAGAGATGTGAATAAACTCTGGGGGAAAAATGAAATGAAACATGCTTATTTTGTTAAGTCTTATTTGCTCTTGATCAGAAGAAATTTAAATATATCTTCTTTTAATTTAAAAGCCATCTTGAAATTGAAAAGTCATCCAACCATTCTCCTTGGGACTATCAGAACAAGAGTGTTGTAAGGAAAGAACCTTTTTTTTTTTAGTACCAAACTTCCAAAAGTTGAAATATTCTTTTTAAGAAGAAATGTTTCACAAAATATATAAATACATGTACTCCCTCACACTTTTGTTTCCCTTACATCTTTTAATTGCTAGCCAGTGTGTTGTGAGCATCTGACCTAAGAAGTCTTTGATTGCCAGTGTCATAAACCTGTCATAACATTTAAAACCTGTACTTACGAACAGTTGGACTAATCCCTTTCGATAAGAGTTGGAGAATACATTTTGGACTAAGAATCCTACATGTAGGTCTTTTTTCCCCCCCTCCTCCTGATGACATATATTTTATGCCAAGATAAATTCTTAAACAAATACTCTTCAAAAGTTAGGACATTTAGAGTTCTGAAGTGTCCTGTTCTACCAGCGATGTTGTCATGGTTGCTGGTTCTAAATGATGCCTCCGGCACCACCTTCAGTGTCGGAGGCATAAAAATCTATTGTGTTGAACAATAGCAACATTAGCATACTGAAACATATCTGTGCATGTGCCCAAGTTCGACCTGTTGCTGGACAACATTAAAGCTAAAGCTTGTGCACAGGTATTTTGTTTAGAACCAGAAACTAGAACAATGACGGAACACTTCGGTACTCTATTTTCTTTTCTTCTTTTTTTTTTTTTGTAACCAACCTGTAGTATTCCTCCTGTATGGTGGTTGCCAACTGTTGATTGTATTCCTGGATATCTTCATAACTCACAGCCAGGGTGTTCCTCTCTGGTCGAATTAAGTCCTGCACATCCCGCAAGTACTTCACATCATCATCAACGGTAAATCTGATTTCAAAAGATTACAATTTATTTTGCATCATTTCTGAATTATAGAGACGATTCAACAGATGGAATTAAAGCATGAAATGAGCCACACTTAGTCTCTCAAATAGACTAGACCTAGTGTCTAGTCATAGACTGACTGAGGTCAAACTTGATGTTCTGGTGTCTGTTCGTGGAGAACAATTCAGAATAAACTGGCTATGAAGATCATTCCAGCCAGATAGGACTATTCTAACAGAGCCAGAGAACTCGGCAAAATACTGGAAGCCTGCATGCCTAGAATCTACAGAGAGTCAAAGAAGCTTAAGTGCTAAACAGATCACAAGATATGGAGACGAGAAGACAAGTGAAATGATAATAAGACGAGTGGTTTGAACTCAGCAAGTCTAACTGCTACTTTTAGTTCAGTGAGTTGTGTAAACTCAACTTGTTTGGGGCAACAGGAGTTGTTAGAAATCTAATTGGAACTCAGTAAGTCGAACGTTAGGGTCTAAAGTTTGGGACAAGAAGACAAAGTTCTATTATATTGAAAATTGGAAAATTTTCTTGTTGTCCCAAACATGTCTATTTGCCGAGTTCTAACATCTCATTGACTGGTCTTCATGTCCCCTAACTATAGACAGCGGTGTAAAAGGAATGGAAATTATATGTTGGGTACAAAAACAAGGCTGAAATAATGTACGATTTAAGGTATTTAATGTTATCCAGAAGGCATTTTATTTATATCACAACCACCTATGAATATATATAATGGTTTTTTAATGTTATTTTAATAACTAATGTTATTTTAATAACTACGTCTTGGTGACTGATGAATATTGGCTGATGAATATTGGCCGACAATACATCCCCAAAACGTCTTGATGACAGTACGAAAACCTCCATATAAAAATTGCAGGGGTGTGAGCTTGCGAGGTCAACCGGAAGTCAGCCTCGCTTTAATATATTTATCATATATATCGCACATGCCCACGTTATCTTCAAGCATTTCCGGTTGACCCCACGGAGTCATACCTCCGATAGCCACATTAGATTTAAATTTGCGAAAGACGAGAGGAACACAGAATATCCCATTTTAAGCCTAATTTGGGACCAGTATTTGCATTTGACGTTAACTTTCCTGCCATCACGAAAATAATAAAAAGTTATTCGCCCAGGTTTTTTTTGCTGCTCTATCAATTTTATGTCACGTGAGTATCGATCTTTTTTTATTAAAATAAATTTACAATATTAAGGTAACGTTAGAGGTCTAGGCCTACCTTAGGCCTACCACGTCTATAAAGCAACGGGGGGGGGGGGGAATGGTCGGTCTAACAGTTACATGTACATGTCCCCTAAGGCCCAAACATGTTGACTTGTCATGTTTCAGCATGCAGCAAACAATTTAATTTGCCAAGTTTCAATTCAAGAAGGTGACAATCATCTTGTCTCTACGACTCTAACTTTTAGGCCCTAACTTTAGAGTAATTTAGGCTTCTCGTATATTCTACAACTTAACAAGTCAACTTAATTAAGATTCAACAAGTCAGTTTCTTGTCCCAAGCAAGTCGACTTCATGTCTCATGACTTGCCGAGTTCCAACACAACAAAACACTAAGTTAGTTAGTCAACAGCAACAACAATTCATTGACCCAACAAGTTGATTGTTCACAAAGTTGAACACAAGATTACGTAACCAATAATTTCCATACTTTGCAGTCAGCAACAAACAATGACGGACACACAATGTTTCATTCATTACTTTCAATGATTATGAAATTAAAAACATGCAATCTTTTTGTGAATGAATCTCTGCATTTTTTTTAATTAAAAAAAAATTCAAGAAAAAAACTCACTCTTCTAAAAAATCTTGAAACAGCTTCTGACATTTCTCTGCAACATCATCCTTCACCTGCTGAATACCTGTCCTTTGATCAGCAACATCCATCGTAGATCACAATTTCAAGCTTTTCCACCAGCAAAAGCAAAACAATAATTTGACAACTATCGTAACGTTGCACACTTCTACAATGTAGTTAACCTGTTATGTTAACTCGACTCGCTCTCGATATATCATATCCAGATTCATCGCACAGTTCTTTCGCGCCACGGCACCCATGTGATTTGTTTTGTGCGATCCTATCGTAGTATCTTACTCCCTACCTTGACCTTTGTATTTTGCTGTATTTAAACACATTTACTACCATACATTAAAAAAACATCATTGAAAAAGTATTGTTATAAGCTTAACTTTAGTTAATTTTATACAAATAGCTAGATCATAAACGAATTATTCAAAATAATGAATTGATATCAAAATTGATAAAGTTACCTTCTTGGAGTAGAATCTATTAATGGAACAGCCACACGCGGGTAATTTTCATTTTTAAAACGTAGGTGGCGTTTTGTTTAAAGGGCTTTCTGTGCATAAATTATCTTTGAGAATAGGATCTTTAATTTGATAATTGCGCGCGGCCTTCTGTTTGAATGAATATTCTGAAATCAAAAATGACTTTTCTCTTCATGGTAATGACCCTCTCTGTTGGAAATATAAAGGATAAAATAGAAAACATTTAGAACTGGAACACAAATTGAATAAATTAAAGGGAAAATGTGACCCTTGGTTTAAATTGGTTGAAAAATGCAGAAAAAATATATGAGTGAAGGTTTGGAGAAAATCGACCAAAATAACGAAGTTATGAATATCTAAAGTTTTGAATCTGTGAGCGTGTGAGCTGTTCTCCTATGTATTATGTAATGTAAATTCCCTAAAGTGTCCTTTTTTTTCATAGGAATATTAATTACTTCACCTGTGCGGTCCATATATCATCAAACATATGAACATATTACGTTTGACCCATTCCTTTATCAAATAGCTTCAAATGGACCCATTCCTTTATCAAGAACCCTCATAAAGACAGATTTATGGAATCTAGAGCTGCTCACATGCTACTTCCTAGAATCAAAACTTTAAATGTTCATAACTTCGCTATTTTCTGGCTTGATTTTCTTCAAACTTTCACTCATATATATATTTTTTTTTCTGCATTTTTTAAAAACCAATAAAATTTCAGGGTGAACTCTATATTATTAGAGGCTTATGGGCACGCTAGGAGTTGATTAAATTACAGATGACTTGGGTAACACATTATTTGAAAGGAGTTTGAACATCACTGTCAGCATGTACATAAACAAACAAAATGAAAACCAAATTGACAAGATACAAAAGATTATTTTAGCATGTGTCTTTAATTTCATTCAAAATATATATATATATACAAGCAAAAGAAAAAAATATACTATGCATATGAGTTGTATAAAGTACAGCAAAACATACTTTTGTAATACATATAAATAATAACACTTCATATTGGGAAACCTCAAGAAATACATTGCAAATCCCAGCACCATTAAAAAGGCAAAAAGATATCTAACCTAATATTCTTGGGGCATATATATACAAATTAAAATAGATTAAAGTTTATTCATGAAATATAGAGGAATAAGAATAATTTTTTCATCATAATTCTTTAATTAATAAACAATAGGCATAAGAATCTCAAATATACAAATAGATTGGCTACTATTTGTCTCTATTTTGTGAACAAAGAAAAACAATCGTAACAAAAAATTCAAGTCAAGCATAAAGATGTCTTTTGAGGTATACCTTTTTTTAGTTTCACGAAACAATTTTTTAAAAACCTAGGTCTTGCTTTGTTTTAATAAATTAACAACCTGATTATGAAACATGCATTGGAAGACGACATAAGTACAAATTTTGATTACTGTTCAGATCTTTACGCAATGAAAATATGATTCATAGTAATGTGCTTGCTGCCATAAGCATGAATATTGTAACACAGCAAACCGATAACATCTTTAACGTTATTCATAATAATAATAACAATAATAACAAGTGGATTAGTAGATTACGCGATGCGTAATATATGTCCCCGCCGATAAAGTAAAATTCCCATTATATCACGATCAGTGCTATCACATAAGGCAAACAGAATCGAAATCGGGTAAAAAATGGCGAGGAAGTAGCATTTTGCTTGTAGCCAATGTACAATATACGGTCAAGTCAAGGTCAAAGGTCAAAGGGTCAAAAAGTCAAAATTCTGTGAAGAAGTTTGTAGTCCTCACCTAGTGCTATCACATAAAAGCAACAGAATAGAAAGCGATTGAAAAATGGCGAAGGAGTAGCATTTTGTACTCCAATTTACAATAATAGGTCAAAGGTCAAAGGTCAAAGATTCTGTGAAGAAGTTTTGTAGCTGATTACCTAGTGCTATCACAATGAGAGGCAAACGGAATCAAATATCGAGAAAAATGTGAAGGAGTAGCACTTTTGTACGCCAATGTACATATAAGTATATAATCAAGGTCACAGGTAACAGGGGTCAAAAGTCAATTTCTGTGAAGAAGTTTTTGTAGCCCTCACCTAGTGCTATCTATATAGAACACAACGGATTCGAAATGGATGAAAAATGGCTAAGGCAGTAGCATTTTGTATAGCCAATTAACAATATTGGTCAAAGGTCAAGGTCAAATTCTGTGAGAAGTTGTAGCTATTACCTAGTGCTATCACATAAAAGCAAGACGGAATCAAATCGGAATGAAATGGAATGGAACGGAGTAGCATTTATGGCAATGTACAATATAAGTTATAAATCAAGGTCAAAGGTCAAAGGGTCAAAAGTCAAATTCTGTGAATGAAAGTGTTTGTAGCCCTCACCTTAAGGCTATCGATATAAAGCAAACGGATTCGAAATCGGATGATAAAATGCTAAGGAGTAGCTATTTGTAGTCCAATTTAACAATATAGGTAAAAAATGAGGTCAAAGGGTCAATGGGTTAAAGTCAAAATCCATGAAAAGTTTTTAGCCCTACCTAGTGCTATCGCATATAAGCACAAGAATCGAAACGATGAAAAATGGCGAAACGAGTGCATTTTGTGCCAATGTACAATACTAAGTATAATCAAGGTCAAAGGTCAAGGTCAAAGTCCAAAATTCCGTGAAGACGTTTGTAGCCTCTACTAAGTGCTATCATATAAAAACAGAATCGAATTGGAGGAAAATGGCAAGGAGTAGCATGTTTGTAGCCAATGTACACAATATAAGTATAAATCAAGTCAAAGGTCAAAGGGGTCAAAAGTCAAATCGTGAAGAGAGTTGTTGTAGCCCTCGACCTAGTGCTATTCATATAAGCAACGTGATTTCGAATCCGGATGAAAAATGGCGAAGTGAGTAGCATTTTGTAGCCAATTAACAATAGTAGGTCAAAATATGAAGGTAAATAGGTCAATAGGGGTCAAAAAGTCAAAATTCTCGTGAAGAATTTTGTAGCCTGCACTAGTTGCTATCATATAAAGCAAACAGACAATCGAAATTCGGATAAAAAATGGCGAAGGAGTAGTCATTTGTAAGCCAATAACATATAAGGTCAAAATCAGGGCAAAGGTCAAAGGTCAAATCCGTGGAAGAAGTCTTGGTAGCCATAACCTAGGTGCTATCATATAAAGCAAACGGAATTCGAAAATCGGATGAAAAATGCGAAGGAGTAGCAAAAGTTTGAAGATTTTGATCCATCGGACGTCACGGATCGGACGGACCGACGGGACGGACGGACGGACGAAACGGACACACAATACGACATGATGCCGTTTCATAGTCCCTCTGCTCGAACTCGTTCGCGGGGACAATAATAGAGTTGATCATTTTTATTGTGCCTTAGTCTGAAAGATACAAAGCACTTATTAACATAAACAAGTGAACAATTAACTAAAGAGAATTCTATACAATGATGTAATTTCCTTTTCTTTTAAAGTACTCAACCGCATATGAGGGCAAAGTACAAATATATATGCAGACCTGTGGAGCAATTAGATCACTAATTCAGTAAAGTTAAGCAACTTTTCACAAGTTTTGGGAATTAAAGACTGGCACAGCGTTTCAGTTGCATCAGCCAAGATGTTTCGTAGAGTTGCATATTTTCAAAGGTGTAGTGCCACTCTCATTCATAAGACCACTGTCATGTCTCTAAGAACATATATAAATACATTGCCATACGCAACATGTGAACAATTATAAGAATTGGAGGTTCTGGAGTAACAGAAATTGTCCCCATAATCTTAAGAACTATAGACTTTTACAACAGAATTTACCAAGTTTGGTTAAAAAAAATTAAAAAAATCAACAGTGCTCCTTTTAGCCCACAAACACAAATACCAAAATATTGCCATGCATATGTGGTAAGCATTTATCGCAACCTCCGTGTTAGAACAGCCCACAAATATGGTAATAATGCCGCTACACGAAATATTGTGTCCCATAGAAAAACAGCCATTAAATAGGATTGACCTCAAATAACCCATTATTTACCTCTATTTATATAAACCTGAGTAACGGCCGCTAGGCTATCTTAATTAGCAGCAGTATCTTGTCAGATAGGTGGTGTAAATTATATAACCAACAGGACTCTCCTGAGGAGAATTTAAATAACAAATTTTAACAGATGGAAGGAGGAAAGAAAGATTTAATAATGCAATGACTCACTGAATTGTTTTGTCGACATTAAACTGGAATTGTTTTTCTTTTCTTCGTAAAAGATTAACTTTTCCCTGAAATTAATTCAATAATCATATGGAAAAACAAGATACAGCAGAATACAATATATACATACATTTTTAAAAGAACTGCTAAATGCTGATATGCAATTCGTATACACTCCCAGATTATGTAAAATTATGGCAAGTATGAGTAGGCCACAAGGTTTAAAACTATACTATAAATAAACTTAAAATGTAAAATCGGTGCACTGTAACAAAGAGTTTTGCTCATTACACATTAATAAAACCGATCAGGAGCTTTCTTGACTGGAACGTCTTGCATATAAGTCCACTGTGTTTATTTTTTCAAATTTTGCAATTATTGGATCATTACTCTTATATTAAAAGGACTGATTTCATAGTCACTTATTTGATATCCAGTCTGGTCAAAGGTCATGCAGCAATGAACAAACCAATTCAAGGCACATGATATCTTAATATATGAATTTTTATACATGATACAATGTAGAATACAAATACAAAAAAAAAAAAATTTAAAAATCTTTTAGTACTGGCTTCTCAAGAAGGAATAACAAGTGGATTAGTAAATTACGCGATGCTAATAGTAATGTCCCGCAATAATGTAAAATTCGGCCATTATACTCACGATCAGGGCTATCACATAAAGGCAAACAGAATGAAATCAGGTAAAAAAATTGGCGAAGAAGTTGCATTTTGTAGCCATGTACAATATACGGTCAAAAGTTCACGGTCAAAGGTCAAAGGTCAAAAGGGGCCAAAGTCAAAATTCCTGTGCAGAAAGTTTTGGGTAGTCCACAGCTAGCTGCTATCACATAAAGCAAACGATCGAATCGGATGAAAAAGGCGAAGGAAGTAGGATTTGGTAGCCATTAACAATATAGGTAAAATCAGTCAAGGTCAAAAGGTCAAATTCCGTGAAGAAGTTTAGTATCTCACATAGTGCTATTACAATAAAGCAAAACGGGCAAATCAAACTTCGATGAATAATGGCGAAGGAGTAGCATTTTAAGCCAATTACAATATAGTCAACAAATCAAGGTCAAAGGTCCAAGGGGTGAAGTCAAAAATTCCTGAAAGAAGTTTTGTAGTCCTACCTAGTGCCTATCACATAAAGCAATCGGAAATTGAAAATGGATGAAAATGGTGAAGGGTAGCATTTTGTAGGCCAATTAACGATATAAGTAAAGTAAAAGGTCAAAGGTCAAAAAGGGTGAAAAGTCAAAATTCCGTGGAAGAAGTTTTGTAGTCCTCACCATAGTGCTATCAATAAAGCACGGAATCGAAATCGGAATGAAAATGGTGAAGGGGGAGTAGCATTTTGTTAGCCAATTAACAATAATAGTAAAAGTCAAGGTCAAAGGTCAAAGGGTGAAAGTCAAATTCCGCGAAGAAGTTTTGTAGTCCTCACCTGGTGCTATCAACATAATGCAAAACTGGAATCGAAATGGATGAAAATGGCGAAGGGAGTAGCGATTTTTTACCAATTAACAATATAGGTCCAAAAATCAAGGTCAAAGGTCCAAAAGGGGTCAAAGTCAAAATTCCCGTGAAAGAAGTTTTGTGTCCTCACCTAGTGCTAATCAATAAAGCAAACAGAATCGAAATTGGATGAAAAATGGCGAAGGAGTACGCATTTGGTAGCCAATTAACATTATAGTCAAAAATCAGGGGTAAAAGGTCAAAGGTCAATTCTGTGAAGAGTTTTGTAGCTAATCACCTAGTGCAATCATAATAAAGCAACGGAATCGAAATCGGATTTGAAAAATGGCGAAGGAGTAGAAATTGAAGATTTGGTACATATCGACGCACGGACGGACGGACGGACGGCGGTGGACGGACGGATGACGGACGGTGACGATGGAACGGACGGACGGACCACATACGTACGAGCCCGTTTCATAGTCCCCTGCTCGAACTGTTCGGCGGGGAACAATAATTGGTCATTTTCATACTTCTTCATATTTACAAAGAAAAATGAAGATGATTGATTCATGACATTTGACCTGCAACAATTGCTTTCTAGTATTAATCCTAATAATAATTTTTTTTTATTACTTGGCCCTCAACTTACCTATGACTAACATGAAATTGCAAACTTACACCTTCATCTCAGATTTTAAAAAGAACAGAGCATTTGTCTAGAGACAAACGTGGTATCAAAAAATTCCATTTGGATCTCTAATCAAGAATTTCTGCATGAAAACAAGCAAATATTGGTATTTTTAGCATCTATCATTGAGTCGTTGATGTGAATATAAAGAGATACAATTATAAATATCTTTAAAAGAAATATTATAGTCAATGTAACTTTCACCTGACACTTGGGAATAAATATAACGAACTTGGCAATAGTTTAAGATTATAGACAATGAAACGATAAACATATTTATACATGTTTGTTAACCTGTTGGAACTAGCTGACTTTGGCTATAAACACATTTCCCATGACCTCAGCCCGTGTAACAGGGCTCAGTCCTCAATGGGTTTTAAAGGAAACTTTTCATGTATAAAATCTGTTAGTTTACAAACTGTGCAGTAGTTATACTTTTGCGATTTAACTGTCAATGACCTGCAATCAGCTCAATATCATATTAGTGTTGGCAAATTTGTTTTATTTATAGAATTCATGGTCCATTGATCCATTAAAAACATTAAATCTGCTGGGGTTTATTCATCCAACCGCACTCGGGGAAAAATCATAAAATGGTAAGCCCTTCATTAAATACGCATTGTTGGTAGGATTTGAGTTCAGCAAGTGTAGAATATATCTGAAATATGACTGCTGTAGGCGTGATCCAGCATTTGCTCTACAAAAGATTATGCAGGCTAAATTGTCTAAGGACAATAGTGGGCTATATTTTGGTTTAGGCATGGGTTGGTAAATCTTTTTTAAATTAGCCGAGGCTAGATTTGGCTACCAGCTGGCACAGGCCATCTAAAAATATTTTGCTTCATTACAACAATGAATTTCAAGTTGATTGGTCCATCTTAAACATAATCCTAGTGTAGTGGGAGAGGTGAACTCATGGGTCGCAGAGATGCCAAGTTCCAAAAAAAAAATTGTGTGAGATCATTCACAGCGTGTTTTAAACGTGCGCGCGTTAACCACATGTGGCATGCGGCAGTATATTTGTAGCACAAAGGAGGCGTGCACGCACGCTACACATGTTTCACGTAGTAAGCTACTTGCATATTAGATCGCCTGCATGAAAACATTCGCAACTGCAGGGATTTTTTTTTGATGCGCGACAAAAACTGCCGGATATATTAAGGGTTTTGTGGACTGCCAAAATGGTAAAAAATCTATAAAATGGCTACTTTTTTTTCTCATTTTGCGTGAGAAATTGGGTGCTCTGGCGTGAGATCGTGAGACGGACCCAAAATGCGTGATTCTCTACGCAAGAATGCGTGAGACTTGGTCAGCTCTTGTGGGTCACACAATAATATGTGAGCTTTAGAAACTAATTTTTCAAAGGATATTATAAGGAGAATTTTAAGTAGAAAGGTCACTGAAAGGATTGCTCTTCGAATACCTCGATGATTGATAATATGACAAAAAGCTGATAAGTTTGGGTCTAACATGTGAGGCACATGTAACATGTAGTCCCATACATGCATTTTTGTGTGCAGTGCATGTTACCCTAAGAAATCAGTATTTTTCTTATCGTTTTCTTATTCCAAAACCTCACATCAATGATGCAATTCTTTAGGGCATTGTTGTCAATCTTTCGCCATCACTTTGAGACAGTTTCTTCCACGTTTAATCCTTATGACTACAACACTAGATTAGCTTTAATACATAATCTTCAGCAGTATCCCAGCTTTCTTTTTTCACGCAACTTCACATTATTGAAGGATTCATTGGGGACCCAGTGGAGACAGTTTGAAAGACTTCAGAAACTCTGGCATGGTTTGATAGAGCACCATGGAACCCTGGATAGTAAAAGAGTAAAAGCATA
>CALNVZ010002100.1:17807815-17821709 GCA_940671915.1 Paracentrotus lividus
TTTGCAAACTTATACGCCTATCATCTCAGAATTTTAAAAAAAAGAACAGAGCATTTGTCAATGAGACAACGTGTGTATCAAAAATTCCATGTTGATCCTAATCAAGAAATTCTTGCATGAGAACAGCAGAAACTCTTTGGTATTTTGCATCTATCATTGAGTCGTTTGATGCTGATATAAATAAGATTAAATTATAATATTCTTTAAAAAATATTATGTTCATGTAACTTTACCCTGGCACTTGGGAAGTAATATAAACTTGGCATAGTTTAGATTATAGACAATGACCGATTAAAAAACATATTATACCTCATGTTTGTTAACACTGTTGGAGGACTAGCTGATTTGGTATAACAATTTCATAGACCTCGCCGAATGTATACAGGCTCAGTCTCAATGGGTTAAAGGAAACTTGTATGTAAAATGCGATTAGTTACAAAACTGTGGCAGTAGTTATACTTTGCAGAATTTAACTGCATACCTGCAATCAGCTCCAATATCAATATAGTGTTGCAATTATTGTTTTATTTATAGAGAATTCAATGGTCATGCCGGATCTAATTACAAACATTACAATCTGCTGGTTTCTTCATCAACAGCACTCATGGGAATAAATCATTAAATGTATAGCGCACTTCCATTAAACCAATTTGTTGAGTAGATTTTGAGTTCCAGCAAGGTGTATATATCTGAAATATGAACTGCTGTGGCGGAATCCAGCATTTGCTCTGAAAAGATTATGCAGGCCTAAATGTCAAGGAAATAGTGGCTTATCATTTTGTAGGCATGGGGTTGGTAAAATCTTTTTATTTAGCCGAGGCTAGATCTTGCTGCCAAGCTGGCACAGCCAATCTAACAATATTTGCTCCATTACAACAATGATTTCAGTTGATTTGGTCCTCTTATTAACAGAATCTTAATGTGCTAGTGGGAGAGGTGAACCATGGGTCAGAATGTCCAAGTTCACAAAAAAAAAAATTGTGTGAATCATTCACATCGTGGTTTTAAGTGGCGCGGTTACCGACACTGTGCGCGACAGCAGTAGTATTTTGACACAAAGGAGGCGTGCACGCACCGCTACACAATGTTTCACGTGTATAGCTATCTTGCATATTACATCGCCTGCATGAAAACATCGCACTCGCAGGGATTGGTGCGCGACAAAACTGCCGATATTATTAAGGTTTTGTGAACTGCCAAAATGGTAAAAAAATCTATAATATGCTACTTTTCTATTTTGCGTGAGAAATTGGGTGCTCTGCGTGAGATCGTGAGACGGACCAAAATGCGTGATTCTCACGCAAGATGGTGAGACTGGTAGCTCTGTGGCGCAACAATATAATTGTTGAGCTTTAAAACTAATTTCCCAGGTAATTTTAGGAAAGAATTTTATAGTAGAGAAGGTCCACTGAAAGGATTGGCTTCGATACCCTCATGATTGATAATATTGACCAAAAAAGCTGATAAGTTGGTCTGAACATGTGAGCAATGTAAATGTAGTGCCCAACATGATTTTTGTGTGCCAGTGCATGTTCCCCAAGAACAGTATGATTCTTTGATCGAGCTCGTGTGTTGTGTGGCAATCACTAATAAGCAATTCTAGTGGGCATTGTTGTCATCTTTCCCATCACTTTGAAGATTCAGTTTTTTCCACGATTTTAATATTATGACTACACACTAGATTAGCTTTAAAAATAATGCTTCAGCAGTATCCAGCTTCTTTTTCTTCACCAAACTTCACATTTATTTGAACGATTCATTGGGGCCCCAGTGCGACAGTTGAAGACTTCAGAAAACTCTGGCATGTTTGATAGAGCACCATGAACCCTGGATAGTAAAAGAGTAAAGCATAGGCAAATAGATATTGACTATTATCTACAACATAAACTAGTCATTTGTAACTTATGAATGACTTGGTGAAACACACTTCTTATCAGGTAATAGTCTATTTGTAATCTCATTAGACCTCAATTTCATTGTCTCAAAAATAGGAATGAAATGAAACAATAAAACAATAATAATAAAGCCCTACAGCTGGCTCTGAGTTTTTTATAGCTTTCTTCCATGAAATACAAAATTGGTTATCTTTGTTTCAGTTTTTTTTGTACAAGTAATGATACACATTTTTTTTTTTTCTTTTTTTTAATAAATCTTTTAAACTCATTCTATATAGAGCTTTTCTGGTGCCGTTGACTCTGAAATTAATTTTTAAATAAACTAGATGAATCCTCGACCGCGCACGGTCGGAATTTATGCCTCCACCATTGCCAGATCAGAAATATATGAAACATTCATCTCTTCTATTTCATGTTCATGTATACAAATATGTCTTTGACCTTGACCTTTTGACCTTGTAGAAAGTCTCAATCTAATCAGATCAGTGCCACTCAAGTATGCACAGTGTATGAAATGATCCATGAAACAGTTCTCGAGTTATCATGAGACAAGCTTTTTCCAACATATTTATTGACCTCTGCGACCTTTGACATTTGACCTCATGACCCAAAAATCTTATCAGATCATTGTCACCCCAGTATGCCATCATTTACCAAGTATGAAGATGATTAGTGACACGGTTCTTGAGTTATTGTGAGAAAATAAGCTATTTTACCTATTTATTGACCTCTGTGACTTTGACCTTTGACCCCGATGACCCCAAATCTTATCAGATCATTGTTACCCCCAGTATGCACACATTTACCAAGTATGAAGATGATTAGTGAAACGGTTCTCAAGTTATTGTGGAATGAGCTATTTTCACCCTATTTTATTGACCTCTGTGACCTTTGACCTTCATGACCCCAAAATCTAATCAGATCATTGTCACCCCAGTATGCACACATGTACCAAAAGAATGAGATAATCCTTGAAACGATTCTTGAGTTTCTGTTGAGAACGAGCTATTTTCACCTATTTTATTGACCTCTGCTGACTTTGTCCTTTGACCTTGTGACCTTCCCAAAATTCTAATCAGATCATTGTCACCTCAGTATGTATACATGTACCAAGAATGAAGATGATCCGTCAAATGGTTCTTAAGTTATCGTGAGAACGAAATGTGGGTACGGACGGACGGACAACCGAAAACAATAATACCTCCGCGAGACTTTCGTCGCGGAGCATAACAAGCCATTTTCATGCATACAATGGCCTCTGTGACCTTTGACCTCATATGATCCCACATTTAATCAGTTCATTGCCATCTCCATATGCACATATTACCCAAGTTTTGAAGATGATCCGTTACACCACAAGTTCTTAAGTTATCACGAACAAACAAACTATTTTATGTATACAATGACCTCTGTGACCTTTTGACCTTTGACCCCAAAATCTAATCAGTTCATTGCCCCTCCCAATGCACACATTACTCAAGTTTTGAAGTTGACCCGTCACACGTTCTTAAGTTATTGCGAGAACGAACCATTTTCATGTATACATGAATCTGTGACCTTTGACCTTTGACCTGCATGAACCCTAAAATCTAATCAGTTCATTGCCCTTCCCATAGGCACACATTACCCAAGTTTGAAGTTGACCCGTCAAACGGTTTTTAAGTTATGGTGAGAACAAGTCATTTTCATGCATACAATGACCTCTGTGACCTTTGACCTTTGACCTAATGACCCCAAAGTCTAATCAGATCATTGTCCCTACCATATGCATACATGATCCAAGTTTGAAAGTGATCCGTCAAACGGTTCTTAAGTTATCGCGAGAACGAAAACGGGACGGACGGACGGACGGACGGACGGACGGACGGACAACCCGAAAACATAATGCCTCCGGCACCACCTTCGGTGGCGGAGGCATAAAAACTCTTAGATTTTTAGACAAATTTTAAAACTAAGGCTAACAAGTTACAAAAAGTGTCATACGTCATCTATTTTTTTTCCTCATGGTTTGAATGATGGCTGAGATCTCTACAAAGATCATTGGAGGACATAAACCTTCTTCTCGAATTTTGACCTCTGTGTTAAAACATGAACCCCTCACCTGAACTTTTCAGCCGTATGTGGGTCAGTTAAGATGGACATCTCAGTTCTCTGAGGCGTGGAGTAGGTACACCACACCTGACTGAACCCTAAGAAGAACAGCTGATCATGGGACAGACCAAGAGAACTGAGTAAACCCATCGTATCATTGGAAGTCTGACGCCACTCCTGGTAAGCCTGGTAGGCAAGCTTAAGCCCACCATTATCGGCGATGTTTTCAGCTAGTGTGAACTGACCATCCAGCTATAGTACAAAAGAGGGTGATGAAAAATATTTCTTTAAAATTATTGGAATATCAGAGAGCCATATGGTTCTTGAGAGCTTACTTTTCCCTATAGGCTACATGATGTATAAGCATGCACTTGGAGGGGGAATTGAAAAGTTAAAAAAATAATTAACTGAACGGTGAATCCCAAGAGATGAGAGGAATAAGGATTACTAGTAATCAGCAGAACTACAAATGCAATCTGTAGAAAA
Organism: Paracentrotus lividus; assembly: GCA_940671915.1. Classification (NCBI taxonomy): domain Eukaryota; kingdom Metazoa; phylum Echinodermata; class Echinoidea; order Camarodonta; family Echinidae; genus Paracentrotus; species Paracentrotus lividus. The sequence goes on from CALNVZ010002100.1 coordinate 17,812,288, forward strand.
CTATAGTGTTTAAATAAAGTTTGTAATCACTTTGAAAGAGAAAAATGCTGATTATGGCATGGTGTTACATCTCTCTTTTCAACTAATCTCTCAGGAATGATGCCAAGGTTTGACATCACAATAAGGGCACAACTTGCCTGCATGTATATTGAAATGCACAAATTACAAAATGAAATTCTCAACTCACATGATGATCTCCAATCTTGTAGCTGGAGTACTGGTCAACCATACAGTCTGTCTTGTTCTGATAGGCAATGACCGAAGCATTACCCCACCAGTCCAGAAGGTTGCCGTCCTTGTCAAACTCACGACCATGGTTGTCAAATCCATGGGTCAGCTCATGACCCATCACCATTCCGATGGCCCCAAAGTTCATCGACCTGAAAAAAGGGAACGTGATTATTCCATTACAATTGCTTTGCCACAATTTCTCTGCTACAGATTTCATACACTAATCAAAAAACTTAATTCAACCCTGGATTTAACACTATACCCTAAACCAGAGTGGGGAGAAGAGAGAGTGACGACACGCGTACCCAGAACTAGGTGCGCACAGTCAAAGGTCAAACAAGGGGAGCTGAAAGGAACTATTTTTGTGATCATTGCGCAATTATGTTAAGACGCATCCTGACCGCGCATCCTGGCAGCATATGATTAAAACACATCAGAAGATGAACAAAAAAGAATAGGGATGATGTCTGAATTAAAAGGCGCAGAAACATATGAAGTAATAACTAAGAAGTCCTAAGATAGAGAGGAGCACAGAAAAGATTAAGGATAGCTTTGGACCTGCCCTTGGGAACAACTCTGAAGGAGAATAGATCTGACAGTGACCCAACTGCTTGTTGGAATGGGGTGAAGAAAATGTGACACTACATACTGCAACTACATGTTGTGATACAATACAATAGATCATTGAGATTCCATGACACTGCTCCAGCAACCATAGCTCCACTAGAAATTCCATACCCTAATCAAATAACTAGCTTTAACCCTAGACTAAACACTATACCCAACTCTAAAGCGCAAACATAAAACCCTATCGCAAACCCAAACCCTACATTTTAGATGAAATAAAGCCTGGAGCAATTGTCCAGGAGCAAATGTCATGTCACCATCATTGCGGCTAGTATAACAATTTGGCGCATAAATATCATATTCAGCCTATCTTCTGGAAAACCTGGTTCATTTTATTCTTATCTTACATTCATTCTTAGGTACTCTAAAGGCATCTGTTTTACTTACACGGGACGTGATACATCGTAGAAGGGCGCCTGAAGTATACCTGATGGGAAGACTATCTCATTGAAGGAAGCTGAGTAGTATGCATTCACTTCTGAAGGTCCCATGTGCCATCTGTACGGAACAATCAAATCATTTTGAATACATGTCATTTTCCCATTGACTATAGTCATCTTCAAAAGAAAAACAATATATAGTGTATGTTGATTGATAAGTTAATACAAATAACTGGGAGCCCTCATTAGGTCAAGATAGTTACTACATTGTTAATATTTCATAAATGAAGATGCTTTATCGATGGTTTTGTGTCTACGACCCTATCCATTTGACTTGAAATAGAGCAAGAAATGTGCTTTTTCTGCTGGTATCATCATTTTTTTGTGAAGTTCTAATAAGCATACCAAAAAATCTCATCAAAATTTGGACAAGAACATTGCCATTTTTACAAGAGTGAGTCTAGAAGCTATGTGAGAGGTTTCATTGAATTAAATTGCAAAAACCATGGGCTGGCATGTACAAAGAAAATGTGCGACTAGTCCCTTATATGGAAATTTGAACTGTATAGGTTTACCAGAATTTTACATTTCAACTAAGGCAACAATTAATGGCATGACCACTCTGCTCTATTTTAATAGATATACATTTTCCATAATTTCCTGACAAATTTCATAAGTGATCGATACATACTCTGTTTTGTCGACTGGTTCATCAAGATGGTCCCTCATGTAGTCCAGAGCATATCGATTGATATTCATATTATTTTGGAAAACGCTAGATGGCGTAATGTTTATCTGTATAATGAAAAAGAAATAAATATTGAGTTGACATATAGGATGGGAATAACAGAACATATTAAACAGGAGAAACATAAGTTTGGTCAGCTTAAAAACATAGAGGCGCTAGCTTTCATGTGGAGTGGATCATAATTTGCTGACCCCAGACTTTGTGAAAAGCACTGGAAATACCCGTCTTGAAGCTAAATTTCTAGACCACAGCAAAACAACTTGCCCTACCCTGGACAGCTTCAGGCATGGTCGGGCTAGGGAAAGTGTGATTTAATGACTTTACCAGATGGAGCGATGGGTGGAATAACAAGGCATTACATAAGGTGATAAAAATCAGGTGATAAAAACCACCTGTTACTAGGTAAGCATCCATGGTGTCAAATTACCTATGGAAGCTCACGACCCACCATCTTTAAATACTGTATAAGTGGTTATTTTCGCGGTGACTTTGTTTTCGCGAATTTCGCAAGCTGGTCATCGTGAAAATGTCCACTTCAGTACAAGGCTATTTACAGTAATGAAGTCATCACCAAAATCCCAAAATTTTCCTCTTGCGAATTTCCCCCACTAGTCCAAAATTGCAGAAATATCTGTACGCGAAAATATTGGCTTATTGCAGATATTGATATTCATAGCGTTTGATTTCCTGAGGACAATAGCCACTCCATTAGGCTTATACATAAGCCAATACAATTCTTTGTAGGTGATGCTGGATCTGCTCGCTACTGTGTTGTCATGTAATTCAAAGTCTCTTGACTTACATTCTGGAAGTGTTCATCTAGCTGGACGGGGTCCTCTATCCAATCTGGGAATCCAATTTTAGGTTTTATTGCATGAGCTTTCTCCTCTGCAGCCTCCTTCGTTGCATCATCCATCCAAGTCACGTTGGGTAGGTTCCCTATAAAGGCATCTCGTACATATCGGATCAAGTCCTGAGTCTGTCATATGAGGTGTAAAGGAAGGGTATCTCATGGGCATTCCATATCATATGGGCATATAATGTAATTATATTCAATTTCATTTAAACCCAGAAGAATAAACAGCTTGACAATGAAAGAAAAATATTTTGATTCTCATAATTTGTATCTTATTTAAGATCTCCAATGACACAAATATTCATCCCAAACATTTCAAATGTCTTATGCTTGTGGCGTGGCGTCCGTGTCGTCTTCGTCTGTCACCACAAATATTTCAAAATGCTTTCTTCTTTGTCATTTTCAAAGTCGATTTCAATTCTGTTTTGCTTTATAAAAAAAATAAAAAAACTTCTCTGCACATCATTTTGAAGCTTATAAGCTACTTTAATGTGCATTTTTCAAACATCACAAAAATAAGCTTCTATCTTCTTTATTTGTTGACTTGATTTATGATTTTTTTTGTTGTGCATTCTGGTAGAGCACATAAGTTTCGACAAACTTGTACACAGGTACTTTGAAATTTCTACCAGAAAATTATTTATGCTAATTATGACAAACAATTTATCTGTAGATTACTAAAAATTCTTCTTCTCCTCTTTTTTGCTCAATTTCAATTTGTTTTTTTTTAGCTTTATATAATAGCACTAGGTGGCGGATACTTACTCACACAGAATTTTGAAATCATTAAATATGCTAATTATGCACATTTTGTCAAAAATTCACAGAAAAATGCTGAAACTTCTTATATTTGTTGACCGATTTTTGATTTTTTTTATTTTGTTTGTACGATTTTGTATGGGTTCCCAACTACACAGAATTAAATTTTGTGACAAGAAAATATTTATGTTAATTTTATGCGAAATTAAAAATTCGTTTATTTCCTGTGCAGATGCCAGATGAAGCACCACATCTTTGATGCTGCAAGTTTATTTCTTCAAATTTTTCAGCTTTATCAAAAGCAACTATTCTGGGCTGGGAGTTCTCTTTAATTTGTTTGCACAGATGAAAATTGGCCAAGATATTGTATGTGAAGGTAATAACGGTCAGTAGCCAGGAACCATCATAACTATACTGATTTCAGCAAAGATTGGCAGGCAATGACTTTAAAATACCATGCAATTATCAATATGAGTTTCTGTTCTATGCCTTGGTTAACTAGTGGCTTTTTCGGAAGTGGATGTGGCGAGCACAAATTATAAGAATCCTCAAATATGTTAGAGTTCGGACAGCAAGAAAATTGATTGCGCAAAAATTGCTATCCATTTACGATAATTATTTTTCACTTGCCTCCCATTTTTGTGTATACCTTTTGAACTTATTTTGTTTTACTTTAAAGAACTGTTTCATGTATAACTCAGATCATAATTTATCCAATTATCATATGTAGCTTCTAGAGGAGGTATGGATATGTAATACAATGTAATCCAGTAGTGGCTCTGAGGGAAGCGAAAGGATTACTATAGAGCTTGCTAGAATGAGACTGCTATAGAGAGGCTTGGCTCTAAACCACTCAAACAGGTACAATAATATGTAACAAATTCTAGAAAGAATTTAGCCTGCCTACTGTATATTAGACAAATTTATACGAATATGGAAAGTGATACTTCCTTTTGCACGCTAATTCTCATCATACTTTAACAATATTTTTTATGATTAATGAAACTATATACCTTTGGGATTTTATTTTTGCAAAATTCTTTGGGCTTATTCCTCGCACAAATTTCTACTTTTAATAATATAGACTACCTCAACTTTCATGTGTAGTAATTAAAAGATAACAAAAAAATGCAAAAGTAATCCACTTGTGAATTTTTTACTAGCTAGTCCAAAATCTTAAATAACTTTCTCATACAGTATTCATTCACTAAAGATTGAGTATATTACATGATATACATACTGGTATTGCTTATAATCAACATTTGTAGCCCTTCAGCATTTTTTACATAATGGAAGATGTGCAATAATGGGACTAAAAATAATTATAGTCATTGTTTTATTATTATTGTTTTCTTGTTTCACATCAGTCTTAAAACCACTTTGCTGGTTGGAGATGCTTCCTCCTAAACATCCTGCATTGTGAACTGGGATGAGACTGTTTGAATCAACCAAAGATCTAACATCCATCCATCATCCTGGTGCTCTCCTCTCTTTGAATATGGGTACCTCCGTCATGAAAAATTCCAGCGTCAGATGATCCACAGCTAAATTGGAATTTTTTAGAATTTAATGATTTACAAGTTGAGCTATGCCCATCAAGCGAAGGGTTTATCGTTCAAAATGTCTTTGTGTCTAAGGTCCTTTAATTGTCCCTCTGCAATAAACTCTCACAATATAATAAATGACGTATTTTTACTAAGCAGCTCCTAAACATGTCACAGTCGTTAATTTTCGCGCTGCATGTTTGTAAGCTCGCAATCGAGACCCTATTCAATTACTGTTACTTGGCGATATTTTTCTACTGAATACAGTATACTTCACAAAAATAAGGCATGGATTGATACATGCATGATTCAACATTCATCACATAGTTTCAATGTTTTTCAGTTTTCATGTTCCGCTGCTGCTGTTTTGGTAAGTTAATTATTTTAAGTAAGTAAGACCAAGGGACTGACCAAAGCTTCAAACCTCCTTATTTATAGACTCCCTGAAAACCATTCTTGATTCAAATTTAAAGTCGACCGGGAAGTCTGTGTGTGAAGCACATTAACCTTTATCTATTGCAGTGTCATAATATTTCAACTTTTTAATTTGATTAAGACTGATTATGTTATTTATTGTTGATCGGAACATTAGATAATATGTTATAAAAAATGTGCACATGTATTAATAAAGTACATGTAGTGCATTAAATCAAATTTATCAAAATCTTGAGCTGTGTGTTAACAAATAGTGAACGAACATACATTATTTGTTCCATAGTTTGTTTTTTATTTTACCATGTATAGTTCTTTCAGAGATGGCTAGGTTTTCAGTGTCAATAAACTTTACTGGGACAATGATAAACAGTAAGTTGCTTGCTCTTATTGAGTGTGCTTAATTAGTGATTGATTGTTGATTTATTGCATGCTTTGAAAACTAAAATGTGTATATTCATTTGGCCTAATACTATGTTTTCGATCTATATATAAAAAAAAAGTCTGAGAAAACTTGACTATCTGTGTCTTTCTTTGCTCTACTTATTTTCTATTTTAAATTTTTTTATTTCAATGTTATGTGAGTATAACGGCTATTTGATTACTATAATAACCATTCTATTTAGTAGAAAACCATTACTTTAAAATGTATAGTTATAGAATGCACATGAATTGATCAGTATGGATTATCATTATAATTCATATCTGCACTTAATATTTCTTCGTCCATAGATCATGAACAGCCTATGCTTCGCGTTGGAGCTGAAGTGTGGTGTACTCCTCTGCTGATGACCTCTAATAGAAAAAAATTTTTAGAAAAAATATAATCAAGCCATCCTAACATTGCACCTGCCTTACAACGAATATGGAGATATAGTTGAGCCTGGAGACTATATTTGAGTAAGTATTTCAGTAGACATATTCTAATATTTATTAAAGTATAACTGAGCTAATTTACTCTCTAATTTACAAACTCAGATGTTAAAATCATTTCGGTGAATTTGAAGAAATATCTCATATCGCATATCTTTAATATTTGGCCTTGTCTGGTTTGTTACAAGACTACGAAGTATAGTGGCTTGATTGGTTAGAGCACCTTAGGTAGCCCATTCTTCCTCAGGAATGGGTGGTCATGGTTTTAATTCCTGGCGGAGTAGACCAAATACTTACCAAAAATGTTTCCTATAACTGCCTTCTAGCAAGGCACCTGATGTGAAAGTAACAGATATTGTGCAGAACAGTACTGAAGTGGCTTCTTGGGCAGAATAAAACAATTTAATTATTTTTTTTTTAAAATCAACCTTAAATTTCAATAGTTATTCACTATTTCATTAAACAATGAAATATCTTTTCTGTTTAATATGCATACTAATCAATGAAATATCTATAGTACAATGATATGCAATTATCTGTCTCCTGCTACTAGAGAGACAGTGTAATAACAATTTGGCTGCTATTATTCTGGTAGCTTCAGGTTTCAAAAACAGTGAATGATATTGAAATTTGAAAATATATATATGAATTGAGATATATAGTCGAGCTGGAAAATATGGAAAAACCTTCATTCTAATTACAGCTAAATTTGCACAATGCTCATTCTTATTACAGATACATATGCCTGAAGAATCTTATAAAAGATCCAGCCAAAACATACAGAAGATTACTGTGGAAGAGTTTGCCTGTAGTTGATTTCCACAGGTAATTTATAAGGTTCAGTAACCGAATATACAAAATATACACGTGAATTAAAGGAAACCAAATTTGAAGAGGCTCCAATTAAAATTGTATAAATTATGTGTCATTTTATTTTTACATCATGAAAATAGTTATTTATATCTATCCAGTGAGTACCAAAATTTATTCCTGTACTGTATGGATGACTGGTACTCACGTTTTTAAAACTTTGGTAAAAACACCTTGTACCAATTCCATTCATATAGTACGCCCTAAAGTTAATGTTACCATTTGTACACACTATCCAAACCTTATAAACTTTGTGTGTAAGTTTGATGGACTGTGTAAACAGGTAAATTAACTTTGGAGCGTTCTGAGGGACAGAGGATTACTTGGACTATTGAAGTACAGTGCTTTTTTCCCAAACTTGGTACAAGGTAATTTTTACACTTGCTTTTATGCAATTGCAGCCATCCGTCAAAACACATAAATTCTCAGAAATATGAGTTACTCTTTAATAATGAAATAATATCAAGGTCACATAAGCTATACATTTTATGAAGTTCTCAATATTTGTTTACTTTTTTCTAAGAATACACAGTATATTTGAGAGGTCGAAACGTGTTTCTAAAGTAAATTGTCTAAACCCACTATTACTAATGCCATTTTGGGCCTCACCAATTGCATTTCATCTCTACAATCAGTTCTTATAATTATCTTTTTGTCTAATTGCTACTTTAAACCTTATTTCATATTTTACTTTATTCCAATTTTGTTTTTAATACAGATCAACATGAGCTATTAACTGAAATGAAATCTTTGCCAACTTAACATACCTTTTAGATAGGAAAATCTTAGTACCAAACACTCATATTTTTCAAGTTGCAAGGTCTTCTGGAGCAAACGACGCAAAGGTAAGCCCCACCTAACCCCTCAAAATGTAAGTGGCGTAACCCACCAGACCCATGAATTACCGGGTTCTGAGCTTCTGTGAAAAATAATGAACATAAACGCAGTCAGCAAATTCACCAGCTGCCCCCTGGTAACTCATGACGAAGGGTGATAAGCTCTGCAGCAGGCCTTTCCTTTAGTCCTATAATTGCACTTTTTATAGTCGTGTTTCAAATGACTCAACCTTTTCAAATGTTGACACTGAAATTTCATTAGAAAATGCCTAGTTCATGAACACATATGGTATAGAATTTAAATGGTATTTATAATAAATATGTTAATTCCAATTTCTTTTTCTTCCTCCATTTTGCCCAGACTACCATGTTTTCAGGTTGTCCATTTTCCGTCTTATGTTTAAACATATTAAACCTATCTATTTAGACCAATTAAATGGAACATAAAAAAAAGTGACATCTGTATTATACTGGTGGCCTTAAGAGGCCAGGCTTTTGGATACAAATACATATAGCAAACATATATATGCTATTCAGGCGCGCAAGAAAGGGAAAAAATGTTTGCGCCTTCCCCCCCCCCTTCTTATCGCTCGGCTGCGCGACAGTGAAAAATTGTGACTATAAAAATCTGAAATTCCAATTTTGGCCTACCCCTCATGAATCCTGATCTCCATTTACCACTTAAAAGAATTATATGTTTGGTTGTTATCAAAAGTAATTTTTGGTAAATAAATAAATCAAATCAAATCAAATCAAAGACTATGATTGGTCCACCTTTATTTCCCCATATGTGGCAGGTTCTGGCTGACTACCTGACATGGAATGCGGTAACGTGTCCTCCATTCCTCCAGATCTTACGAGGATTCATTGTACAGTACAGCAGTGTCTTCAGTGGTTCTAACTCCACCATCTCTATTGGGAGAAAGTGTGTGCAGAGAACGCCGATGATATATTTGCCTTTGTGACCGGCGCCCTCTTTGTCAGGGAAGTTGTCACTCCGCAGCTCAAGAATGAGGTAAATACAGTCCACCCTGTTATAAGTAGCAATGGATGCAATGAGATTTTGTTGTAGCAAGATATAATTCCCGCTTTAAACCTTAAAAATTTTCTGTAAGAACAAGGTTTGTTATAATGAGGTATTTGGCTTGTTAAATCTAAGTGTTGTGGAAAGATGAACAAAATAAATGTTATTTTAATAGGTAGAATATCATTGTAAAAAGGTTCACATGAAATAATTGCCTTGGAATCCCTTCAAAGTCAACAAAC
>CALNVZ010002100.1:17833961-17914398 GCA_940671915.1 Paracentrotus lividus
TAAACCAAACATAAAACCCTATCGCAAACCCAAACCCTACATTTTAGATGAAATAAAGCCTGGAGCAATTGTCCAGGAGCAAATGTCATGTCACCATCATTGCGGCTAGTATAACAATTTGGCGCATAAATATCATATTCAGCCTATCTTCTGGAAAACCTGGTTCATTTTATTCTTATCTTACATTCATTCTTAGGTACTCTAAAGGCATCTGTTTTACTTACACGGGACGTGATACATCGTAGAAGGGCGCCTGAAGTATACCTGATGGGAAGACTATCTCATTGAAGGAAGCTGAGTAGTATGCATTCACTTCTGAAGGTCCCATGTGCCATCTGTACGGAACAATCAAATCATTTTGAATACATGTCATTTTCCCATTGACTATAGTCATCTTCAAAAGAAAAACAATATATAGTGTATGTTGATTGATAAGTTAATACAAATAACTGGGAGCCCTCATTAGGTCAAGATAGTTACTACATTGTTAATATTTCATAAATAAAGATGCTTTATCGATGGTTTTGTGTCTATGACCCTATCCATTTGACTTGAAATAGAGCAAGAAATGTGCTTTTTCTGCTGGTATCATCATTTTTTTGTGAAGTTCTAATAAGCATACCAAAAAATCTCATCAAAATTTGGACAAGAACATTGCCATTTTTACAAGAGTGAGTCTAGAAGCTATGTGAGAGGTTTCATTGAATTAAATTGCAAAAACCATGGGCTGGCATGTACAAAGAAAATGTGCGACTAGTCCCTTATATGGAAATTTGAACTGTATAGGTTTACCAGAATTTTACATTTCAACTAAGGCAACAATTAATGGCATGACCACTCTGCTCTATTTTAATAGATATACATTTTCCATAGTTTCCTGACAAATTTCATAAGTGATCGATACATACTCTGTTTTGTCGACTGGTTCATCAAGATGGTCCCTCATGTAGTCCAGAGCATATCGATTGATATTCATATTATTTTGGAAAACGCTAGATGGCGTAATGTTTATCTGTATAATGAAAGAGAAACAAATATTGAGTTGACATATAGGATGGGAATAACAGAACATATTAAACAGGAGAAACATAAGTTTGGTCAGCTTAAAAACATAGAGGCGCTAGCTTTCATGTGGAGTGGATCATAATTTGCTGACCCCAGACTTTGTGAAAAGCACTGGAAATACCCGTCTTGAAGCTAAATTTCTAGACCACAGCAAAACAACTTGCCCTGCCCTGGACAGCTTCAGGCATGGTCGGGCTAGGGAAAGTGTGATTTAATGACTTTACCAGATGGAGCGATGGGTGGAATAACAAGGCATTACATAAGGTGATAAAAATCAGGTGATAAAAACCACCTGTTACTAGGTACATTTGTAAGCATCCATGGTGTCAAATTACCTATGGAAGCTCACGACCCACCATCTTTAAATACTGTATAAGTGGTTATTTTCGCGGTGACTTTGTTTTCGCGAATTTCGCAAGCTGGTCATCGTGAAAATGTCCACTTCAGTACAAGGCTATTTACAGTAATGAAGTCATCACCAAAATCCCAAAATTTTCCTCTTGCGAATTTCCCCCACTAGTCCAAAATTGCAGAAATATCTGTACGCGAAAATATTGGCTTATTGCAGATATTGATATTCATAGCGTTTGATTTCCTGAGGACAATAGCCACTCCATTAGGCTTATACATAAGCCAATACAATTCTTTGTAGGTGATGCTGGATCTGCTCGCTACTGTGTTGTCATGTAATTCAAAGTCTCTTGACTTACATTCTGGAAGTGTTCATCTAGCTGGACGGGGTCCTCTATCCAATCTGGGAATCCAATTTTAGGTTTTATTGCATGAGCTTTCTCCTCTGCAGCCTCCTTCGTTGCATCATCCATCCAAGTCACGTTGGGTAGGTTCCCTATAAAGGCATCTCGTACATATCGGATCAAGTCCTGAGTCTGTCATATGAGGTGTAAAGGAAGGGTATCTCATGGGCATTCCATATCATATGGGCATATAATGTAATTATATTCAATTTCATTTAAACCCAGAAGAATAAACAGCTTGACAATGAAAGAAAAATATTTTGATTCTCATAATTTGTATCTTATTTAAGATCTCCAATGACACAAATATTCATCCCAAACATTTCAAATGATTTGTTGTCATATATGTGAACTATTGAGGATTCCAAGGGAAGCCAATTATTTCAGTGAACCTTTTACAATGATATTCTACCTATTAAAATAAAATGAAACATTTAGTTTGTTCATCTTTCTCCACTACATTAATTATCTTTAAGGAACAAGCAAAATACCTCATTATAACAAAACCTTGTTCTACAGAAAATTTTTTAAATTTACAGCGCGAAACTTATCTTGCTACAACGAAATCTCATTGCATCCATTGCTACTTTTATTAACAGAAGTGGACTGTATTTACCTCATTCTTGAGCTGCGGAGTGACAACTTCCCTGACAAAGGAGGCGCCAGTCACAAAGGCAAATATATATCGTCGGTTTTCTGGCCCCACAACCAACTTCTTTCCCCCAATAGAGGATTGAGGTGGTGTTTAAACCACTGAAAGACACTGCTATACTGTACATATGATATCCTCGTAGATCTGAGGCAGGAATCGGAGGACACGTTTACCGCATTGCCATGTCAGCGTCAGTCAGCCAGAACTCTGCCACATATATGGGAAATAAAGATACCTTGTGACAAAAGTATAGTCTTTGATTTGATTGATTTTATTTATTTACCAAAATAACTTCTGATAAACAACCACCAGACATATTTAATTCATATAAGTGGTAAATGGGACCAGTAAATAGCAGATGGCAAGATCCAGGATTTCATGAGGGTAGGCCAAAAAAAAATATAATTTTCAGATTTTTTATAGTCACAATTTTCAATGTCACGCCTGCCGAGCGATAAAGAAGAGGCGTGAAGGGGGGGGGGTAGACGCAATACTATTTTTTTCCCCTTTCTTGGCGCCTGAATAGCATATATATGTGCTATATGTATTGTATCCAAGCCTGGCCTCTTAAGGCCACCAGTATAATTACAGATGTCACTTTTTTTTATGTTCCACTTTAATTTGGTCTAAATAGATAGGTTTAACATAAGACGGAAAAATGGACAACCTGAAAACATGGTAGTCTGGGCAAAAAAAAATTGGAGGTAGGAGAAAATGAAAATTGGAATTTAACATATTTATTATAAATACCATTTAAATTCTATACCATATGTGTTCATGAACTAGGCATTTTTCTAATGAAATTCAGTGTCAACATTTAAAGGTTGGTCATTTGAAACATGACTATAAAACAGTACAATTTATGGTACTAAAGGAAGGCCTGCTGCAGAGCTTATCGGCCTCGGTCATGAGTTACCAGGGGGCGCTGGTGAATTTGCTGACTGCGTTTATGTTCATTATTTTTCACAGAAGCTCAGAACCCGGTAATTCACGGGTCTGGTGGGTTATGAATCATGGTACTATCAGAATGTCTTGAATACATCATTAATTCAGAGCGTTATATTGCCCGGTATCCGAGTGTCCTCTCTTCCCTTTCGAATGTCTTTGTTCTGGCTCCGCACGCAAAACGGAAAAAGGAAAAAGGAAATATTAAACGGCACTATCAGATAATTAGTTTTTCTGTTTTGGAAACGGAAAAAAGAAAAAAAAGGAAATCAGAAATGGTGTTCGATATTCTGTTTTGTCATTACAAATCAGAATCAGTTTTTGCCCAATATTCCGTTTTTGCTTTTCCTTTTCCAAAACAGAAAAACGAATTATCTGATAGTACCTTGATTGTTACGGCATTACATTTGTTTTGGTCGGGGGGGGGGGGGGCTTACCTTTGGTTGGTTTGCTCCAGAAGACCTTGCAACTTGACAAAATATGAGTAGTTTGGTACTAAGATTTTCCTATCTAAAGGTATGGCAGTGGCAAAGATTTCATTCAAGTAATAGCTCATGTTGATCTGTATTAAAAACAAAATTGGAAATAGGTCAAATGTGAAACAGGTCAAGTGGCCATTAGACGAACAGGTAATTATAAGAACTGATTGTAGATGAAATGCAATTAGATCATGTGGGATGAGCCCAAAATGGCATTAGTCATAGTGGGCTTAGACAATTTACCTTTAGAAACACTGTTCGACCTCTCAAATATACAGTGCATTCCAGAAAAAAGTAAACATAACATTGAGAACTTCATAAAATTGAATAGCTTATGTTACCTTGATATTTATTTCATAATAAAGAGTAACTCATATTCTATGTAGATTTGTGTGTTTTGACGGATGGCTGAGTACTTGGGCATTAAAAAGCAAGTGTAAAAATTACCTTGTACCAAGTTTGGGAAAAAAGCACTTGTACTTCAATAGTCCAAGTAATCCTGTGTCCCTCAGTAATGCTCCAAAGTTAATGTTACCTGTTTACACAGTCCATCAAACTTTACACACAAAGCTTATGTAAGGTTTGGATGAGTGTGTAAACAGGTAACATTAACTTTAGGGCGGTACTATATGAATGGAATTGGTACAAGGTGTTTTTTACCAAAGTTTTTAAAAACGTGAGTACTCAGTCATCCATAACAGTACAGGTATAATTTTGGTATCACTGGATAGAATATAAATAACTATTTGTCATGATGTAAAAAATAATGACACATAATTTATACAATTTTAATTGGAGCCTCTCAAATTTGGGTTTCCTTTAATTCAGTGTATATTTTGTATATTCAGTACTGGAACTTACCTGTGGAATAACTACAGCAAACTCTTCCACAGTCATCTTCTTGTATGTTTTGGCTGGATCTTTTATAAGATTCTTGGGCATATGTATCTGTAATAAGAATGAAGCATTGTGCAAATTTAGCCTGTAATTAGAATGAAGGTTTTTCATATTTTCCAGCTCGACTATATATCTCATTCATATATATATTTCAAATTTCAATATCATTCACTGTTTTGAAACCTGAAGCTACCAGAATAATAGAGTCAAATTGTTATTACACTGTTCTCTAGTAGCAGGAGACAGATAATTGCATATAAATTGCACTTAGATATTTTTCATTGATTGTATGCATATAATATAAACAGAAAAGATATTTCATGTTATGAATAGTGATAACTATTGAAATTTAATTGATTTAAAAAAAAAATAATTAAATTGTTTTATCTGCCCAAGATAGCCACTTCAGTACTGTTCTGCACAATATCTGTTACTTTCACATCAGGTGCCTTGCTAGAAGGCAGTTATAGGAAACATTTTGGTAAGTATTTGGTACTACTCCGCCAGGAATTAAACCCATGACCACCCATTCCTGAGGCAAGATGGGCTACCTACAGGTGCTCTAACCAATCAAGCCACTATCTTCGTAGTGTAACAACCAGACAAGGCAATATTAAAGACTCGATGAGATATTTCTTCAATTCACGAAATGAATTTTACATCTGAGTTGTAAATTAGAGAGTAATAAGCCACGTTATACTTTAATAAATATTAAGACATATGTTACTTACTTTACTCAAATTAGTCTCCAGCTCAACTATATCTCTCATTCGTTGTAAGGCAGGTGCATAGTTAGGATGGCTTGTTATATTTTCTAAAACTATTTTTTCATCATCAGCAAGAGAGAGTAACACCACCACTTCAGCTCCAAGCGAAGCATAGGCTTGTTCATGAGTCTATGGACGAAGAAATATATAAGGCAGAATATGATTATAATAATCCATACTGATCAATTCAGTGCATTCTAAACTTACATTTATTAAAGTAATGGTTTTCTACAAATAGAATGGCTTAATTTTAGTAATCAAATAGCCAGTTATAGCTCAACATAACATTGAAAATAAAAAATTATAAAATAGAAAATAAGTAGAGCAAAAGAAAAGACATCAGATAGCAGTTTTCCTCAGACTTTTTTTTTTTTATATAGATCGAAAACAATAGTATTAGGCCAAATGAAATTAAACTTTTAGTTTCAAGCAATCAATAAATCAACCAATCAATCACTCAACTAAGCACTCAATAAAGGTAAGCATACTTACTGTATCATTGTCCCAGTAAAGTTCTATTGCACTGAAACCTAGACCATCCTGAAAGAACTATACATGGTAAAAATAAAACAAAAACTATGAAACATAATATGTTGTCGTTCACTATTTGTAACACAGCTCAAAGATTTTG
This sequence comes from Paracentrotus lividus, assembly GCA_940671915.1. Lineage (NCBI taxonomy): Eukaryota > Metazoa > Echinodermata > Echinoidea > Camarodonta > Echinidae > Paracentrotus > Paracentrotus lividus. The sequence goes on from CALNVZ010002100.1 coordinate 17,840,153, forward strand.
ATAAATTTGATTTAATGCACCTACATGTACTTTATACATGTGCACATTTTTATAACATATTATTATGTTCCGATCAACAATAAATAACAATATCAGTCTTATCAAAATTAAGAAAGTTGAATATTATGACAACTGCAATAGAATAAGGTTAATGTGTTCACACACAGACTTTCCCGTCGATTTAAATTTGAATCAAAGAATGGTTTTCAGGGGATCTATAAATAAAGGAGGTTTGAAAGCTTTGTCAGTCCCTTGGTTGCTTACTTACTTAAAACATTAAATTACTTCCACAGTAGTCAGGGAACATGAAAACTGAAAAACATGAAACCTATGTTGAGATGTTGAATACGCATGTATCATCATGCCTTATTTTTGTGAAGTATACTGTATTCATGGAAATATTCGCGGTACAGTATTGAATGGGTTCGATTGCGAGCTTACAAACATGCAGCGCGAACTTAAGAACCTGTGACATGTTTTGAGGCTGCTTAGTAGCAAATACAGTATTACTTATATTGTGAGTTTATTGCAGAGGGACAATTAAAGGACTTACCACACAGACATTTGAACGATAAACCCTTTGCGTTATGGGGCATAGCTCAACATTGTAATCATTAAATTCTAAAAAATTCCAATTTACCTGGATCATTCTGACGCTGGAATTCTTTTCATCGGCGGAGGTACCCATTTCAAAGAGAGGAGAGCCACCAAGGAGATGGATGGATGTTAGATCTTGGGTTAGATCAAACAAGGTCTCATCCCAGTTCACAATGTCAGGAATGTTAGGAGGTAGCATGCTCCAACCACCAAGATGGTTTATAAGCTGATGTAAAACAAGAAAACAATAATAATAATAACAATGATATAATTATTTTTAGTCATTATTGCACACTTCCATTATGTAAAAATGCTGAAGGGGCTACAAATGTTGTATTAAAGCAATACCAGTATGTATATCCATGTAATATACTACAATCTTTAAGTGAATGAATACTGTATGAACCGTATTTCAAGATTTTGGACTAGCTAGTAAAAAAATTCACAAGTGGATACTTTTGCATTTTTTGTTATCTTTTAATTACTACACATGAACAGTTGTAGGTAGTCTTATATTATTAAAAGTAGAAATTTGTGCGAGGATAGACCCAAAGAATTTGCAAAAATAAAATCCCCAAAGTATATAGCTTTATAATCATAAAACAATATTGTAAAAAGTATGATGAGATTAGCGTGCAAAGGGAAGTATCCACTTTCCATATTCGTATAAATTTGTCTAATATACAGTAGCAGGCTAAATTCTTTCTAAGAATTTGTTACTATTATTGTACCTGTTTGAGTGGTTTAGAGCCAGCCTCCTCTATAGCTGTCTCATTCATGCAAGCTCTATAGTAATCCTTTGCCTTCCTCAGAGCCTCACTGTGATTACCATTGTATTCATATCCATCCTCCTCTAGAAGCTACAAATATGATAATTGGAGAATTATGATCGAGTATCATGAAACAGTTCTTTAAAGTAAAACAAAATAAGTTCAAAAGGTATACACAAAAATGGGAGGCAATAAAATACTTATCGTAAATGATGTAATTTTTGCGCAATCAATTTTTCTTGCTGTCCGAACTCATAACATATTTGCAGGATCTTAAATTTGTGCTGCACACTCCACTTCCGAAAAGCCACTAGTTAAACACAGGCATAAGAAAGAATACTCATATATTTGCATGTTTTTAAAGTCATGCCTGCCAATCTTTGCATGAAATCAAGTATAGTAATGTGGTTCCTGGATACTGACCGTATATTACCTTCCACATAAATATCTGCCAATTTTTCATTCTGTGCAACAATTAAAAGAGAACCCCAGCCCCAAGATTAGTTGCTTTTGATAAAAGTTGAAAAAATTTGAAGAAATAAACTTGCACATCAAAGATGTGGTGCTCATCTGGCATCTCGCACAGAAATAAACGCAATTTTTTAATTTCGCATAAATTAACATAAATGATTTTTTTGTCAAAATTTCAAAATTCTGTGTAGTTTGGCGAACCTCATACCAAATGGTACAACAAAAAAAAAAAAATCAAATCGGTCAACAAATAAAGAAGTTCAGCATTTTGTTGAATTTTTGAAAATGTGCATAAATTAGCATATTTAATGACTTTCAAATTCTGTGTATGAAGTTAGTATCCCCACCTAGTGCTATTATATAAAGCAAAAAAAAAAACAAAATTGAAATTGAGCAAAAAATGAAGGAGAAGAAGCATTTTTAGTAATCTACGAAATAATTTTGCATAAATTAGCATAAATAATTTTCTGGTAAAAATTTCAAAAGTCCTGTGTACAAGTTTGGTGAACCTTATGTAGCTCTACCAGATGGCACAAACAAAAAAAAATCAAAATCAGTCAACAAATATAAGAAGAAGTAGAAGCATTTTTGTTGTGATGTTTGAAAAATGCACATAAGTAGCATATATACAGTGTGTTCCTAAAAAAGAGGACCGAGTTCAAAAGGTCAGTCATTCAAAAGTATATGGTTTATTCTTGTGATTTGTTACTAGAATAATAAGTAATCATCAGCTTTAATTTGAGACATTGCTGACGTCTAAATTGTAATGGGTCACAGAGTTAGGGTCCTTTGAAGGTAATAGGTAACAAAACCCGTTTTTTCCAAGTTTTTGGTTTTTGGGGTACGAAACAAAATTTTTGTTAGTTTTTGGTTTCATCGTTTTGGGGTATATTTTTTCAGCACAAGGTTTCAATGAAATTCAATCTCATTTTCCAAAGGACCACTGGCAATGAGATGGGTTCACTTTTATGGGCCTCTGGAGTCGTGGTGACGTCGTGGTGACGTCTCCTGAGACTCAGGGCGTCGTGGGTAAATCGAACAAAAGTCTGAAAAATTGTCAATCCTGTTCGATTTTCTTTTAATCGCTAGCAAGTTCCGACAAGTTTCTGAGAAGTCGTGGATACTTTCGTGCATATTTAGGGGACGTCGCGGCAACCCACCGAGCACGTCACAGAGACTTGCTTGCGTCTGAAAGAAGTCTACTAAAATATTGAACATGTTTGACATTTGTTTTGGTTTTCTCGCGACTTCCGCGGGAGACTCAGGATCCGTCGCAGTGACCTCTCCGAGATCTCCAGAGACTCTATAATTAAGAACGCATCTCCATACCAGTGAGAAAGTCCACTTTAGCAAAGAAGATGATCATTCATTGAAACTTGGCTGAAAGAGATCCAATGACACCATTACTTAAGAAAGGTTTGTTCATACCCGAAAAACCACAAAACTTGGAAAAAACGGGTTTTTGTACCTATCGCACTTCAAAAGACGCTAACTCTGTGACCATTAACTTTGGACGTCAGCAATGTTCAAATTAAAGCTTGATATGGTTAACTTAATATTTTAGTAAACGAATCACAAGAATAAACCATATACTTTTGGAATGACTGACCTTTGAACTTTGGTCCTCTTTTTTTAGGAACACACTGTATAAGCTTCAAAATGATGTGTAGAAGTTTTATAAAGCAAACAGAATTGAAATCGGACTTGAAATGACAAAGAAGAAGCATTTTGAAATTGTGGGTGACAGACGACAGACGACGGACGCCACCCCACGGCATAAGCTCATCTGGCTCTTCGAGCCGGATGAGCTAAACATAATGGAACAACAGTTATTCTGAAGGAGGAGTTAGTGCTATCATTATGGCATGTACCGGGTATGTGTTAACATAAAGCGGTGGGGGAAAAAATAAGGAAAAATATCAAGTAGAAAATGATGTAAAACAGTCTACCTTGAAGAGTAAATCCTGATTCTTGCTGTAGACTTCTCCAAAGGTTCCCCACTTTGAGTATCCCTGCGGTACTTTCACATTGGCCACCCAGTTACCACAGGAATACTCATAGAAGTCTTGACAAGGGTCAACGCTCAAGTTCATTGCATTCTCTACTGAATCACAAACAGCACATGCCTCCTGCAAAAAAATATGTGAATGAATGACAGGATTATTTCCATATCAGTTTTAACTCTTTGAATGCCAAATGAATTAATGGTTAATTGCCACTTTGTCTAAACCTGCTTTGACTATTATAATGCCAGTTTGGTCTTATCCTACATGGTCTTATTCCATTTTGTCCACTACCAGTTCGTCTAGTTACCTTTTGGTCTAATTAACACAATTTCCCCTATTTACCATTTTGTATAATGCCCATTTCCTCTAGTGTCCACTTTGTCTAACACCACATACTCAATTACCTATAACAAACTTGACCAAACATTCATATGAGAATTAGATAAAGGTACAATTAGACAATTTGGTTATTAGACGAATGGGCAATTAGACCAAGTGAGAATTAGACCAAGTATTATCAAATCAAGCGGAAATTAGACCAAATTGGGGAAAAGGAACTTGCCGTGTTACCCATTTAAAACTACACCGTACATGCGATATACACCACTGATTAAATAAAATACAAATGAACTAAAAATTCCAAAACGGGAGGGTGGAAAGGGAGGAAGAAATTAAAACCATTTCCAAAGGATAAATGAACAATTCTGAGCATAAACAACTTCTAGTCTTTTTAATTTCATCAAAATAGATTTTCTATTCACATCAAACTTACCACATAGTGCCTAGATGTGAGAATTATTATGCCGATGCCAACCAATACGAGAAGAATAAAAGCCACCAGAGTCATGATAGCTAATCCACGGTCTTGTCGTTTCTCTCTTGCAACAGCGTACCTCAAAGCTGGTCCTGAAATAAATATTTTGAATGAAAATCGTGAATTGAAAATTATTTTGGTTTATAACATTCTTTTTATTGTTTCAAGACAATAATATTTTTCGTGATCATTTGTCTGAAAAGAGACAAAATAAGTCTTCCATTATTTTAATGTAATTCACAATGGACAGAGCAATGTAAACCATATTAACATTGGCTCATTCTAATGTCTTCCAATGTGTTTTCCCATGTATACCAAATAAATTATATCGTTCATCAATGCAAGATCCAAACAATTTATCAAAAATGTCCCAAATGTACTTTAGATTGTGACAAAATGAACTACATGTACATGTACTGTAAATTCCATAATTTTCATGTAATTATTTTTATTTTGTGCTGAGCAGTGACATTCCACTACCAAAAAGTCACTGGTTCAAAACAAGCATATCAAAGAAAGCATGCTCATAATTACATTTGTGTATTCTTTAATTTGTGCCTGCTGTTCGCTCTTCAAGCAAAATTCGCATATATTTCAGAATGTACAATATTCCAGTGACTACGAGTTTTGTACAGTGCCATGCAAGAAAAAATACATACCTGGAGAAGAATATCTGCAATGCATGAAAACGGAACTTTTTTCACAATGAACTTCTTAACTTCAACTCTGACTTATATATCAACCATTTAATTTCAACATTGATTTCAACAATGATTTATGAGAAAATAAAGTGGGTCACTATAAAAACAAGAAAGTCTGACGAGGAGAGAAAGTTTTTACGATTATCAACTCATCAAAATTGAATGGACAGATTCTTGGAATGTATGTTTTTGCAACGTCATATTCTTGAATGAGATCTTTGTGTAGAGTCAAAAAGTTATCTCACGGCCTGCACGACTTTTACATAAAAGTATCATATTTGTTTACTATAAATGAGTGATTTATGATCTTTCGGCCTTCAGAAGAGAAATAAAACAGATACCTACGTCACACCTTTCATTAAATTGGGGCAATTGTAGATCAATTTTGATTTATGGATATGGAGATAGTGGAAATAGTGACCTTTTTCTTTTCAGCTTTTTGTTGTGTTCATTTTTCTCATGAGGCAGAAAATCACAAAAATTTGTTTGTTCTTTAATACCAGAAGACACAGAAAACATGTAATATCAACATAAAAAGAAGAAAAAAAAGGACATGTGCATCTCATTTTTTAATTTTAGAATTTGCAGAAAATTAGGAGGCAAAAACAGGATGATAAAATCAAGGTCAAAATTTTTAATCAAACTCCTTACACATCAAGTGACACAACATTTTATGCACCGACCATTGTTCCAGGCTTACATACATGTTTAGATTTAGGGTAGGGTATAGTGTTAAGTCCAAGGCTAAAGTTAATTGGTGGATACAGCAGAGTAATTGTTGCAAATATCATGGAACCAACACATCTACTTTTGAGTTCCCTTATTCCAATACAGAAAGAACCCAGTTCTGGGCCCTGTAACTTAAACAGATACGATCATTAGCAAACTGATAGTAGACAATCCTTGATCCAAGCACTTCTCTGAGGCAGATCTTTCTTTTTCCCAAGAGTATTACCTTTGACTGCTTCTTGCATTAAAATCTCAGTTTTAACCAATCTGAATGGTTGTTTCAATTTTGCAATTGGTCTTTATGTTACAGGTAACTGGTAGTTTTTATGGAAACAGAAAACAAATACTCACTCAAATAAAAGTCCTCTTCTTGATCCTCCATCTCACCCAGCATGGGCTGATCTGCATCTTCGTCTCCTAGCGTTGTCATGGTCATGATATTGTTGTTTTTCCACCAATGTTTGCCCCCATTCTCTTTCCATCTTGCCATTTGATGGATGACTGAATAATTCAGCTATGAAAGAAAAGTATATTGATGTTGATTGATTAAACTGGATAAATTGCAATAAAGGCCAAGTTGCGGAAAAAAAAAATACTTTTCAAAAACATGTTGGTGATGAAAGACAATAATCCAGGCAGAAAAAAAAATTCAACTGTTTTGCAGAAATGTAAAATTAACATTGAGAAAAAAAATCCATTACATATAAATCACCATTTTTTACTACCAACGTATTACAGGAGAAACTTAAATTTGTTACCGTTTGAAGCAGGTTTACTATAAAAATAATAATAAAATACTGGTAAATCAGAGAACAATTATGGATCATAAATTGACTTAAAAACATCTAAAAGAAATATTTCACAACTTACACAAATTAAAAAGAATACTACTTTATCTACAGCGTGTAGAAAGCACAAAATCCGTGTTCCTACTGACTAGTATTTGCATGAAGCTTTATACCTCCAATACTACCAGCACAAGCTATGCTCCAAATCACTGCCATTTACACACAGTAATATGACATTTTAACACTTCTACTGGTACACTCTTCTTCTATCATCTCTTTCTATTCTGATTATCTGTCTCTTTTCCTACATTACTCGATTATCCTACATCCAGCCTGCACCCGCCCCTAGCTCTCTCTCTCTTTCTGTGATCGATGACCACTTCAAACAATATCAAAATGCATTAAGTATAATAGATAGATCCGAAAGGCCATTCAAACTGCACTGCAGAGTTAAACAAATATCATCCTGAATAAATAACAAACTGTACAAACAATACACTTGAAATGTTAGTCATGTAAATGTACACAAGTACTAGACTATTTGGGGGAAAATGCACAATGTACCTGTAATAATTACTGAATGTAGCACCATATACGAAATCCTAATATATCTCTCTTCTCTTGATTGAACACGAAGCCAGTAATTCAGTTGAAATTGGTCACTTACAGTTACAGAATACAATAAACAAAAACAAAAACTCACAATCAATATAAAAACTGCTCAACAGTGAACAATAGCAGCTCTCTAGACAAATGCATTCAAATGTATGTAAATTTAGATTGATGATTCAAGCTCTAAAATACCTCAACCTAATCACACCTGGTGCTACTGAGTAAACACAGTGGGAATTGTGTGGTTATTACCAGCTGTTTATGTAAATACAAAAGCAGTAGTATTGAAACACAATTAATAAAATTTTAACAGAAATCAATTACTTTCCAGTATAAGCAATTTTTGGTTTAATGTTGTGATTGACCATATTGATAGAGATGAGCTATTATTTGATTACACATGACATATAACAAGAGATATTGCGAGTGAATTATGACCTTTGACCTCACCATCATCATCATCGACAAATGTGGTATTACCCAATGATCATTGATGCAGAAATAAAGTTATACAAAAACTTTAGAAAGAATGATGTACATGGCCTCATATCATGTGACCTTTTGTCCTCTAGATGACCTTTGACCATCACCATCAACAAACATGTGGTATTATATCCAAGGATCATTTTTATCAAGTTTGATCACAATTGATGTAGAAAGAGATAAACTATCCAGTTAAAGTTGAATTAAAGACCGTTGACGGAGTAAATACAACCTTACATCGATTGAAAGCTAAGTAGGCGTATAACATAAATACCCCCAAAATAAATAAATTTCATAACAGTATTCATAAAAAGATGATCGAACCTCAACCAGGCCATCCCTCCCAAGTACTCGTAAAAGTACCCCCTATTATATAATGCGGCTGATGACGTCAAAGGTTAAGGGATGCTACTGCCAGGCATGATTGGGTTTGCCTTTAGAAACACGTTTGTATTGCTATGTCAGAACAATAGACTTCTAGCACACATGGGGTCTATTGTTCTGCATAGCAATACAAACGTGTTTTCTAAAGCCGAACCCTATCATGCCTGGCAGCAGCTTCCCTTAAACTTCTTTGACGTCATCAGCCGCATTATATAATAGGGTACTTTTACGAATACTTGGGAAGGGATGGCCTGGTTGAGGTTTGATCACCTTTTTAATGAAATACTTTCTAATGGAAGATAAAAATGCTTAATTGGAATTGTTGTATTAGGAAGAAATATTAGCTTTCGTTTTATATGTAATTTTGGTTTTCATTCTCGGATCTGGACTGGACTTTAAGAAGACGATCCCAAATAATGAGATATTTACATTAATAGCATCCTTACGACCCTAACTTAACTCTGAGAGACTTTTTAACCCCCCAAAATAAGTTTAGAATAATTAATTAAACGATTTATCCCTAACCTGGTTTCCATGATCGCTCCAGCGAGCGTACTGAGATAGTGTTCTATGTAGAGTGACGTCACGGATGGGAATTGGCACCCTGCACGTGCACCGGCGGAAAAGTAAACAAAGCTGGCAGCGGCAAGTTGATTGTGTGTTATGAATTAATTTTCTTTCATGTCAGACTTTTATTTTATCATTATAATTTTGTGTGAAAGATTTTTTTTTAAATGATAATGAAGCAATGTCATAAAGTCAATGAAATGTCACTTTAGTGTTATGATATTCTCATTTGTAGCGTTTTAAAGATCGATTTTCCTGCTTTGTCTTTGGTCGGGACATCGCGGATCAACGTCAAAATGAATGTGTATCAGTGCATCTGGCAATAGTTGGTGTTCATGTGCGGTGAGAACTTGTGAAATGGAAAGTTAGTTCTAAAGTAAGATATCTGGCCATACTTATTCTCCAAAATATGTAACTGTTCTCAAAATGATGCAATAGACCTAAAGATTAATTTCAAGATAAATAATATGAAATTTGAGCGAGATATTCTCACCGGTCAATCACGAAGCAGACGCTAATCGTACTATTCGTCCCGTTGAAAATTATTCATCCACGTGTGATGCGGTGCTTGAAAAAAAAAAAAAAAAAAAAAATGTCGCCAGCGGAATTGGTCTGCGCTGGCCGCCGGTGCGGCTGGCATGGTGCACCGATGGTAGCTGGGTAGCCAATCGATCTTTCGCTTCATTTTGCTTACGTGACGTCTCATGAATTCTTTGTTGCTTATAAGTTTCAACTAGCTTGAATACAGAAATCACTCGGTAGGCCGAGAAGTATAAGTAGAATTGTTTCACAATTTCTTTGGGAGTTTGTGGTATGAGTGGAGACGATCCTGGGATTCCTAAGGACACGAACGGTGGAAAAACAACACACCACAGTATAGTAACACACATGTTCAAGCAAGCAGGCTAGCGCGCGTTAGCGTTGTGTGTGTGTTGGCCGGATCTACTTTACAACAGAGAACTCGATCATACTCTCGTTGTAGAAAGAAAGAAAAAGAAGTGAAAATATTGATTAATAACTTATTGCTTGCAATCTTATTTCACAATTTAAGACTTGAAAACTGTTATTTATACTATTTTCTATATGGGGAAAGTAAAGATTTGTGCATATGATGCATAATTTTTTTATATGGCTTCCTTCGAAAAACATTGGTCAAATCATCTCTCTCTATCTGCACATCATTCTGTATTTACATCCGGGCACTCGAATATACCCAACCCCCATCCGTGATGTCACCCTCAGCATGTACTTCCGTATACTAGTCTAATCGGGGCCTGGGAGCAAGCTAATTTCATAGACTTTCAAACCAGAATATCGAGAAGTCAGAGGAGTTTTATGATATGCTATCTGTATGAACGGCTAACATGAACTATATAATAGGCGTAAGTACCCAAATTTATGGAAATTCATGCCCTTCTTATAGCAACTTTAAAAAAATAATAAACAATTTTAAATATGATGCATCTAGAGCCAAATAGAGACAATGGCCCAATGCAATGCCAAAACGAACTTCATGTACATGTTATCCTCAATATCTAAAATTATACAAATCATTTAATAATTGAATGACACAGTAAAAGGGGCAAAGGGGGCACCGGGCTGCAGCCCCTTTCTCCCCCATTTTTTTAAAGCAAATTAACTATACACAGCCCCGTCGCCAAAGGCGACGGGGCTGTACTTCCACCACCTCCATTTACAGTGAAATAACCAGCAATGATGAGCGATCAGGTGATTATACTGATTAATATGATGAATCTAATGTTCAAATGTAATTCAACGGCATGTATGATATTTCAAGATACGGCCGTTGAAAAACTGAATCATATAAGAGCTTTTTGACTTTAAAATATTTTTTCCGTTGGCCTTGTCTCTTCTCATAGTGTTGGAAAATGAATTTTCCATTGGCCTTGTCTCTTCTCATAGTGTTGGTGCCATCGCTGCCATTTTCTATGAGTATGACGTCATTTTACTGTGCGAAGACGTATTTAACTCTGTGGCGAAGACAGCGCAAGCACGGAGAAATATACGTGGATGGACTCAATTTTCCTGTATTTTTCTTCATTATTAGTTGATTACTTCATGTGAAACATTTGCAGATGTCACCAATTCGAGGAAAAACTTCAAAGATTTGATTCAATGCGAGTATGAATTCAAATGAATTTTTTTTTACCACGAAATATGTGGTCATGTATAGATATTTTCAAAACTTCACCAAATATGTCTATTGGCTCGTTAGTTCCCGTCGCTTCGCGACGGGGGCTGGTCGGTTTACAGCAGCATATGCTCTAGAATCTAGTCTACGGGCTAGTATTTTGACAGCGTCCGTACGAGACTCTGCACTCTGAAATGGATAGATCTACAAGTACAAGTACTGAAGCACACAAGCAACTGAACCATATGGGACTAATGACAAGACTCGGTAAGAAAACTTTCAGAAAACAAACTTAATTTTTCACTTTTTAAAATCACATTTTCACTCATCTTTCTTCAATAACTGAGTGTTTGGATGTTCCTTTTACTATCCCTGATGTTTTTAAGTTTTCTTTTTTTTCTTCTTGGATGAAAAATTATTTTTTAAAGTCCACTTTCTGAAAATTAGTCGTTTTTGGGCGGGAGAGGGAAAAAAATTCAGTGATGTTTTAATTTTTTTTTTCATGATTTTGATTTGAAATTTTTCCAAAACTTTAAATATTCACTGTGTCTTATATTGACATAGACATATACTACTACTAATTTTGGAGCAGAAAGTGATTGCAAAAAGGAGAAAAACCTTAGATAAAACAACATTGACAAGGTTACAAAATTTTCCCCAAAATATGGCAGTTTGGTCGTCAATACTAAAGTATTGACATCGTATCATCATGATCATGACTGAATGTACTGAAGTACGCTAGTACAAGATTTCTTCAAATGCACACATTTTTTTGGAACTGGAAGATCTAATTTGCGAAGAGTCTGTTTAGGTAAGTGGCATTACATGTATTATATTTTTGCTGCATTTTACCCATTTTTAGTGGTATTTTTAACCATTCCAAATCGAACACGCAAAATTTTGAGGGGTTAGGTTAGGGTCTACATCAATTCAGATGTATGGGACTGAGCCATGCGTCACAACATAAACAATGCACACCGGTGTCGAATGCGGAAATAAAAGCATGGTAAATTATTAGACGTTTTGTCGTCATCATGCATAACATTCGCCCACATTAAATTGATGAAAATGTGATAAATAGATTTATTTTTACCCTTTAAGTCTTGTTTACACCTCTTCCCTGCACAATATCACGACACTCGCAGACGACACCCGACAACTCCTCGCTCGATCTTGATTTGATCAGGCAGGCAGATCTCCCTGATTTGATCTTGATCTTTCAGAATCGCCTAGCCTAGCATATAGCCCGGCCTCCGATCCGCAGCATAATGGGCCTTTATGGGGCACGGGTCGCGTTATTTTTTTATTTATTTATTTATTTATTTATTTTCAGTCTATTTTTGTTTTTTTGTTTTTTTGTTGTTTTTTTTTCCGTGTTGAACCAATGGGAATGAAAAAGATTATTTTTTAAAAAGCCCGCAAAGCCGCAGAAAAAAGAGGAAAAATGCAGCCGGGGGAGGTATGGGGGGGGGCAGCAATATTGCTCGTTGCTGGGGGCGAGGAGCAGAGTTGAGGAACGGCGATAGCAGCTCAGGGATACGAAATAAATTAAAACAAAACTAAAACATTAGGGCAGTTGGGGCACCACTGTTTGGAAACCAAATGATTTTTTATTTTTTTATTTTATTTTTTTATTTTTTTTATTTTTTTAAACAAACTAATAAAGCCAGGATCATCGATAATTTTGGCTCATGATTTTTTCGCTTGCATGTTAATGTTGATATCATTTTGTTTGACTAGGAGGGAAAAAATGGTGTATGAGCGGGGATGGCTGGCTCTAGCTTAATTCGCGCTTGCTATAATGTTTGAGGAGTGGGGAGTATTATGCCTAAATAATGTAAGAGTTGGTTGCAGAAAAAACAAAACAGAATCGAACGAGCAAAGGAATTAAAATTCTCTGTTTTCGGGCCATTAGGAGAAAATCGAAAACATGCTTGAGACGAGTAACAAAACAGCATTGATATTTCATGGGGTACTCGGGAACACAATGTAATAACTTCTTGGAAAATGATGCGTGCCTATTACTCGATGTATAGTAACCATAATAGGGATGTCCACTAAAATTTTAAGTTATTTTTAAGTTTTTTTGCTAGGCTTATTGGATAGAGAATTTTAAATGAAACATTTTGGTAGGCCTACTTGAATTATCACAATTGGATGTTCCATTTCAAAGATATGACCCAAAGAGTGTCTCGGATTACCAATGAACAGTTAGAATTTTTACAAGACAGTTTCAGACAAAGCCAGAAAATGCAATAAAAGCTCAAGTTTATATACCAAACATTTTCTATGTGTGTATCAACATGAAATGAGATTATAGTAACATAATTGAGGCGTATGAGTAGATTATACAAAAAGTTATGGCAGTACAAAACCAAAGGTTTGACATTGTATATGTTACCGTTAGGTATGTGATCCAATTATGACCACCGTGGAAAAATACCTCCATAGGGCACACCCTAGACAATAACTATCTCATGGTGGTTTGGCTCAGAGCTGAGTGTTGGAGAGGGTATAGTAATTTTAAAACTTAAATGGCCAGTAGTATAAACATTGTTCTTTGTTTTTCACCCTAATACATTTTTTTGTTAAAAAATAGTTAAATTTTATAGATATCCACTTTTCCTTCTCTGAATCTATATCATATCAATTCTAGTTGTAAACTTAAGAGGAAGAGGGCGCTATCACTCTACGCAAATCAAACGCTGCCATAGACATTTAATTGTAGTTTGCAGCAGTGGTTTTTTCACTTTTGTTTTTCTTGATTATGGCGAGCAACTACCTTTTCAAAGAAATGATCAACTTGAATAATTACGTTAAGAGTCTTTTTTTTTTTCAAAAATAGGAATAACTTGCTGCAAAGGGGAAAAAAAGTCCTGTCACTTGTGTCAATTCGAAATCCTAATCAGATCAAATTCCTGTACAATATGGCAAATTTTCTCAAAATAGCTCATACGCCACATAATTATCTTCCTGGATAACGCATAATTATATAACAGCTTAATGATCAAGCGTTTTTAAAAGCTTGAATTCTCACCTTCCAGAGATGGTAAATTCATTTCGATTGGTTAAAAAAAAGTCCTGTCACTTTGAACATTGTCACAAACGAATCTTTACTCGATGGGTCAATATTTCCGCATATCACATGCATATCGCATTGTGGACGGCGTCTTCGCAAGATGTGACAAGATCACTATTTATTATCAATAATCGTTAGGAACATCAATCTATGTGAAATAAAGATTCTGATTACAACTTTAGCACAATGGTGTTATAGGCTTGCCAAAATGTATTTTCCCCAATCTGGTCTGAAGCATCTACCTACGAAAACTATGAATAAAATTTCAATTATTTATTTCATGTCCATGAGAAATTAGCTCGAACGGATCGACTGACCAGACCATTTTACCACAGGGAAGTTTTTTAGGCGATGTTTTGTACGCTAAGTAATGAATCTGCATGCAGTTGTCAATCGGTCGTCGCTTCCCGCCGTTATAGGCGCGGGTTTTGTTGACATTAATGTAGAACCTATAATTTTCTGCGCCGCTCAGTTGTATTTCCACTAAACTCATGAATGTAATGTTGCGTTTCCCTCCTCAAATATGGACGCGCGTCTTTTATGTTAAGATTTAATGTCATACGTATGGTTTACATTTCACGTGGAGTAGAATTGATATGAATTCCAATTCTATGAGAATTCCAGCGCATAACACACATCACACAGAAGCATCACTTTGAACACGCGTGTAGTTTTTTTTTCATATAAAATGTTTTCAACAGGAAAAGTGTTGTCACGTTATCTACTTCTTATCATAAGTATGACCATTCGAGTATAAAAACTGAATTGAGTACTTTGTATCGCCCTGTTTACTCGCGCCCCAAAAGACATATCTCAGACAGCACTGTTTTTTTTGCAATACTTGCATTCTTCTACTGCTCGCTCGTGTATTCGGAGTAGGCAGTGCATGGGGTCTTGTTTGCATTATTGTAAATACAGATGGGTGACACATCCATACAGTGAAGTGGAGAACCCATTCTAGGTGGCTTTTGCATGTTTGTGTGCATGGCCATTCCTAACCATAAGGCACGATCAATTTTCGTGGCACTAATATTAAGACCGCCTCAGTTTAAGATCAATTCATTAATTGCCGCCAAGTTAGTTTAAGAGCAAGTTGGTCCTCTATATTAATTTCAAGATTAATGTGACGCCCGCATAAGTTGAAGACAAATTTGGCCCTCGATACTCAGTGTAAGATCAATTATGGCGCCCCTTAAATAGTTTTAGGTAAACTGAGCGACCTAAGTTAAGATAATTTGACACTCGAGCCTTGAGACTTCAGGACGCGGTTTTAATTTCATTTTGTGGCGCCTACTGTATTGTCGAGGTCAAGTGTATGGCTTGGGAAGTGTTGTAACGTGATCAGCTAAGTGTTTTGTTGGCAAGATGAGGCGATTATGGGTTGTGGCGATCAAGCGGGTCTTTGTTGTGAGGGGTTGTGGGATTCGTCACAAATGCCACCAGTCTTTTTCGTACGAACTTCTCGCGACGTCCCTCCTTTGCCGCGCAGCACCCCTACTGCACCATCTCTCTTGACCTCTCAGCAGCAGACCTACATCCGTCGCGCCCCTCTCTCGCACGGGTCTGTGCGGTGTTAATAGATGTTAGATTTTGGGCGATGATTCGTACGACTATCAGTATGGGGACTCATGTGCATTGGATGCCCACGGCGTCCTCTTTTTAACGATACGCCGCTGTATATTTACCTACACACTCTCCACCAGCGAATTAAATTTTCTGAATTTTAACTGGGAATCACATCATTGCATACTATTTTCCCTAAGGGGCAGGAAATATCCTATATCTTAATCGCCCCCAAGTCATAATCAACACCTTTGGCAAAAGGCCTAATTATTTTGTTTATTAAAAGGGGAAATGCCAAAGGGTTGCCAGAAATGTATATATTTACGTTGTCCGAGAGGGGGGAAATAAAATGATAAATGAATAAAACATAAATTGTAGTAAAAGTTGAAAAAAAAAAAAAAAAAAAAAAAAAAAAAAAAAAAGAAAGATATACAAAGTTTAACTGCTAAAACAATTAAAGGGCGATCATCAAAATGAAAAGAAAACAAAGTTTTGGTTTTGATTAAAAGAAATGATAAAAACCATGCACTGCATGCCTTTTGTCTCGGCTATTATATTACCTGCATGCCTTTTGTTTCGGCTATCAATTTACCTATATAAGTCTACCCAAAACCTCTTTGCTCGTATTCATTTTAACATGGTTTTAGCATTGTCGAACCTTTGCACGACCCTTTCTCATGACCAATGGGATTTTATGACCATATTACCTAGTATCTATAGTTCTATACCGTATTGAATTATATTGTAATGTCTGAAGGGACATCATTATCCGAAATGAAAGCGGTTGCACATAATGCCATTATATATGGGGTGAATTTTCTGGGGGGGGGGGGGTAAATATTTAACATTTTCTTATACAAAACAATTGATGACTAGTTATGACGTCGCAAGCCCCGTGACATCTTTTTCAATTGCCTAAAAAGGCATATTGATTATTTTGATTATATCTTATTTAAAGTCTTAATAGCTTTCTTTACATATAGGCTTATAACACTTGTACATGTTGTCCGATCGCTTCTGCTTTCAGTTACTGTAGGCCTACATAATACTTTGACAATTTATATTCTGAAAATTTTTCTATATTTAGGCTTATAACTATATTGGTAGTTAATCTCAACAATTTAGCTCTCTCTTTTTTCTTACTTTTTTTTTTTTTTCCTTTTCATTTCTCTCTCTCTCTCTCTCTCTCTCTCTCTCTCTCTCTCTTTCTCTCTCTTTCTCTCTCTTTCTCCCTCTCTCTTTCTACTTCTATATGACATCAAACAGCTTTAATTTGAAGGCCTAAAATATGGACAAAGGCAGAAATAAGGGGCCGCGAGCCGTGGGGCTGGTGGGCCGCGTCAGGACAGCCCCCCCCCTCCCCAAATTGTACAAAAACGAAGAAAAAAAAATGACCATCCATTTGTGATTTTCAGCCTGATCTACTCCCATTTCACTTTCGGCCCACCCACTCCATTTTCAAAAACGCTCCGTCCATGCCCCTGTTAAAAAATCACTGAAAACCATTTTGAGTTATTCTATAGGCATAGGCATTATAGTATGTGGTTCAGAGTTCAGTGTCAGTGCAGTGAGATGGAAAGTGAGTAATATTTTTTTCCTTTACGATTTGATTTTTGGAGACACTGTAAGCTCGATCGTCTCTCACGTATGTTCGCCGCGATCATTTTGTGTAAGCCGCCATATTGATTCAATGAACAATGCCGCGCAGGCCTGATAATGCATATTCATGATGCGTAGTCCCACAAATATACGTTTTTGTAGTATGATTGAAAGACGTCTATGGCATGCCATAAGGGAATCAAATATTATTACATTCCACTATAAAAATATATATTTCTCTTTTACAAAACCATTTCACTCCAAGAAATATACATTTGTCTTTTACAAATTTATTTCATTCTACTTTAAAAATATGTTTCACTAAAATATATATGTCCTTTTAAAGAAAATACATTTCACTTTTAAAAAAAATATATATATATTATATGTTTCACTTTTCACAAAATATATATTTTATTTTTCACAAAATATATATGTTTCACTTTTCAAAAAATATATTTCTCTTTAAACAAAAATATTTACTTCTCTTTTGTAAAGAAAAATACATTTCACTTTTCACAAAAAAAAAATATGCTTCACGATCACAAAAAAAAAGTGTTTTACTAAAAAAATACATTCCACTTTTCATAGAAGACATGTATCTCACTTCAGTACATGGAACCCTTCTTGACCGCATCGCATTGTTTATTTAGCTCTCCACGCATACGTTACAAATTCGTGTATGTTTACACTGCATGTGCGAGATGCGTGTACGAACGCACAGTGTACAATATAATTCATTCCTTTATCGCAGTAACCTTTCACTCGTGAAAAAAAAACACGTTTTACTTTATTAAAAAAAATACATGCCTCATTTTTCTCAACCGAAAGGCGGCGCTACATAGCAAGACGCGCGGGTTGCAATGGCCAGGGTATGCAGATCCTTGCCATGCTTGCCATTTTGTAATAATAGTATTTTATGAGTCAATCACTGCCGCGCAACATGCATAAACAAAAAACTGATTAGCTAATAACTGATTAGCCCAATGTTCATTTCAGTTTGTAAGCTTTAGTATATCATCGATTATAATGAAAAGATAGATCAATAGGCCTACATAGAAATGCCTGCTATCACCAGTCCTATAGGAGTTCTTCTTTCCATCATATTTTGTGCTCACAATAATGATTAAAATACATACAAAACAAACATATCAAACAGTAAAATGTCATTTAATATATTGCTTGCAGAAATTCGTTGATGTAGTTGAATTATTATTACAGAAGCGCATGCCCCTGACTAAGTAAAGTCAAGGCTTGACGTATCAGGATGAGCAGACATTATATAGTATCTTGGGCAGTTCGTTTGTCTGCTTGTGTTTTTAATTGAAATTGTGTATTAATCCCGCGAACACTACAAGTAATGAGCCCTTAGTTATATGAAGGATTAATTTGTTACCGAAACATCATTTCTAAAACATGTCATATGTATTCAAGTATGAAAAATGAATCATTCAATCGGGTAATAATATTTTGTGAAGCGCTTTGAGCAGTATTAAAACTGGAAAAGCGCTATATGAATAACCAGATATTATTATTATTATACATCCATATTCGTTCTAATTTTGTACCCCAAGTCAATTACCACCCCCCAAAAAAAAACAACAAAACAAAAAACAAAACAAAAACAAAACAAAACAAAACAACAAAACAAAAGACCAAAAACACAAACGATCGTTTTAATGATAGCTGTCAGGATCTATTATTCAATATGGACATCACAACACGCGCGTATTATATGCTTGGAATGAGGTGGGTGGCCAAGAGCACGGGTGTCACTCAAGAAAACAAATGATATCCAGACAACCCTGAAAATATTACCTTAAAAACTGCGTATTACCCACACCCAAATTTTCACGATATCGATAAGATATCGGAATAAAATACCATACCCTAAAAGCTACAGACGGTAAAAATTGAGCACCAGAAACATAAATTTAATCTGAATACACCTCTATTTGATGAAAATTCTGTCGATGTTGACGACGCCGGAAGGTTGAATACAATGAGGCCCTATCCGATTTAAAAGTTTTGTAAAATATAGATACGCAGGCGTAGCTCATCATTAAGTGAGCCCCCAACCCCCACCCCCCCCCCGACCCGGTAGGACGGAACGGGAACAGAGGGGCGAGAAAATTAAGGAGAGAAGAGGAAAAAAAAAATAAGAGAAAATAAGAGTATAGGAAGGGGAGGCCGGAGCAGAGAAAAGAAAAGGGAAACAAGAAAGAAAAAAGTTGGAGGCCACACCCAACTGACCTTAAAAACTGGGGGTGGGGGGGGGGCTTATCGATCTTAAAATGTAGAGGACCAAAAATACATCCTATTAGATCATTTATATTATTCATTATAATGTACGTATATTGATACTATTAATATAGAAATTCTAAGCCGAATGACGCCATTTTTTTCCTTTAATGATTCCCTATTGCTATCAAGAGTCACCATCTTACACCAAGTAGAAAATTTCCCCTCATGTACTTAACACGTCGTCAACCATCTGTTTCTCAAAAGGGCTTTTAATTAATTCTATTCATTATCAGGTTTCCTGAGGAAATTAATAGAAAAGCCAATTAATTGTTGTTATGTTGTTATAAAGAATCACTCTTAAGAGAAGATTTCCGCTCACAGCTTCTCGGCTTGCCGCAAAATATTCTTTTGATCAGTGGGCGCGGGAAGATAGGCGCTACTTTATATTTATGGAGATTCTCCCTATGAAAGCGGTACTTCAAATAAGACAAAATATAGGCTTGCAAGTGCGCCATTTGATTCACTCAATCAATCAAAATATATCAATGGAAAAGAATAACTAATTAGGTTCTTCATATAATTTCATAATCTTTTAAAATTTTCCGATCATTAGGCCTTATGTTCCCAGCGCCATCATTTTAAAAAGTGTATCTCAACCCTCTAGTTCTATGCCGCAAATTCAGTTGAGCCACCTGTATGTTAATTGCGTACCCCTAAATGATCAAGACCGCTATATCTCAGTTCTAGGGTAGTGCAGAATCTACCTTCGCTGTTCACAATTAATTTAACTGCTATCATAAACATTATCTAATAGAACACGAGGATTTCAAGTAAGACAATTTAACAATGTGTTGTTGGTGCTTGTGTTCCTTATTTTTTTTAATCATCGATTTATTTTGAAACACAAACAGCATGAAGCGAAAAGAAGAACTCCAAGCAACAAGTAGGAGAGCACACAAATTTCTATTATTCATCTATTTTCGAATTATGAATGAATAATCGATGTCAACATAAACGCCTCCAAAATATCAACACGAAAACAATAAAATAAAGACCACTAATAAATTGAGCAATATATTCCGATGTTATATCAAGTCTTGACATCTCTAGAGATGATCAATTGCCTTCATAAAAAAAAAACCATTCATGCCAAAATAATACGATGCCAAAAGATTAGTGTTTGTGGCATAATGTTTCGCCATCAACACCGCACGTGCCTGCGTAACGCCGCCGGTTACAAGGTTGCACCTAGGAAGAAGTGTGATATTACAATAATTTGGTAAAACTAAAGTGAAACATACTATATTTTTTCACGTCCAGTGAGACGCCAATATACTGCTAGATAGAGGAAGATTATTATTTACACTGCTGCGTTTCCGTATAACACAATCTCGCACAAGCGTGAGCCAAAATAACAATGGTGAAATCATCACGAATTTGTAACTCTGCGTGCAAACACAGCATCAATGCGTGCTAATCAAAAGGTCATTGTCCTATCTCGTTAACTAAAGTCTCAGATAACATCTATTTACCATCGAATAAGTGGATGACATGTATTTTTTTTTAATGTTGAAATAACAATGTCTGGATGTGAGATACATGCTACCATATAGCATTTTCTTTCACAAACGAAAATAAATATTTTGTGAAAAGGGAAATATATTTTGTGAAAAGCGAAACATAAATTTGTGAAAAGTAAAACATATATTTCTTGAAAAGTGAAGCATATATAATTTGTGAAAAATAAAATATATATTTTGTAAAAAGTGAAACATATGTATAAATATATATATATTTTTTAGATTGAAATGTATTTTTTTTTTAAAGGACATGTATATATTTTAGTGAAACACATTTTTAAAGTAGAGTGAAATAGATTTGTAAAAGAGAAATGTATATTTCTTGGAGTGAAATGGTTTTGTAAAAGAGAAATATATATTTTTTAGAGTGAAATGTAATAATATTTGATGCCCTTATGGCGTGCCATAGACGTCAGTCCAATCTAATTCTATATTTAAAAAAAACATTACTCATGTTCACCTTACCAAACTTCCCAAGAGTGTCGTAGATATACTATTAGACAAGATACAACAAACAAAATAGACACTGCAAATTCGGAAGAAGACAAATTGGGTTAAAAGGTAGTGATTACAAGTCGGCAGTCACGTAAGTTCCCACCGGGAACCTATTGAAATGTTAATGAGAGAATCACTGAACCGGTATTGAATGAACAAAGCCATATTAGCATACATGTATGATGATTATTCATGACGCATAGTCCCACATATTATGTTTTTGTCGATAATTAAAAGACGTCAGACCAATAAATCTAATCCTAGATTTTAAAAATACATTATTCATGTTCACCTTACCAAATTTCACAAGAGTGTCGTAGATATACTATTAGACAAGATACAACAAACAAAATAGACACTGCAAATTCGGAAGAAGACAAATTGGGTTAAAAGGTAGTGAAAGGGGCAGTTTATGGCCTTACTAACTGCTGCTGCGAGTTGACTAGCATGAAAACATGAGGTGCCTTCGCTTTTACAGGCTATAATTTCAAAATTATGGAATATAAAATTGACCAAATTACTTTATTTGTTCGTTTATGTTCTTACAATACTATGCGGATGACTAATCTTGTTTTTCATGATGATCAAAAAGAAAAGAAATGGCATCAGAATTGCCGTTCTTGTGTAGTTAATTGAGTCCCATTCGTGGTGGTCAGTTTGCAACACGCATGCGCAACATCGGCAATAGCTGTGTGCTCGATTTTCACGGAGATCAGATGAGATTCTGTAATGGGCTGGAAAATACAAGATTTATTCCAGTGCACGCAGTTTTTAGGAAGGTATGATTTGCGACATGTTTGTTTATGTAAGTGGCATTACATAACTTATATTTTTGCTGATTTTTACCTACTCTTAGTGGTAGTTTTAACCATTCCAAAAGTTTTTCCAAATTGAACTTGATAAAATTTGACGGGTTTCCCTCAGAACGCTGCCACTTGTGGCAGCTTTCCGGTGGCGCTATTTATGGCCGTAACCTCGCTTCAAGTGCAGTCTATCAGCAATCGAGTCTCTGTAAGTGTAACTTAAACCCAATTGCCTTAATTGTTAATTTAGATGAAAGATTTAAGCAAATCACGAGTAAAAATGAGACTAAAACTTTGCAAATCTCATTAAATATTTTACTGAAAATGTTGAAAAATTATATCAGCATTGGAGACAGACAAAGCGAGAAAATAATCAGCGGCCTCTTGAGGCTATTCTTATATATCTGTCAATATGTCAGCGCCCACAATGTGACCATTGGTTGTATAGATTACAAACATACGTGCTCTGCTGCTGGCTAATGATTTTCAGGGATTTTCAAGCAAAAGCAACATTTTCTAAGAATTAGCAGAACTCTGAGTCTTCCAGGGAATTTTTTAAAGCAAGATGGCACACGTCACTGGAGACTGGAATCCCCTCGGTGATGTATTTTATAGGTAAATATTTAAAAATAAGGTTGTTATCAGGCACTGCCACTGTCTGTGCAGTGCAGTGCAAGTGGAGCCGTACAGTGGAAGTGCTGCGGGGATGCGATGCCACTCCCCACCGGACGGAGCTAGCACCTTCGGCCAAGCCGGGCGCACCGGCCCTGATCGGTGCTATATGATGCCTGGGGATGAGTACCTCTTTCTCGAGCTTGACGTGAAGCCGTTTGACCTGCTTAATTTGATTTTAAATTGCATGGCAAGAATAAACAATGCATCCAATCAAACCAAACTATCAGTATCAGGTAGATTTGAAAATAGGGAGGGGGGGGGCGTGGCACTAAGTTAGTCTAATTAATGCAATTTCCTATCCATCCATTTTTTTTCCTTTTTTCTAAAACAGATTTTCCTTAATATTTAAGCAAAACAATCAATAATATTTGTTTGATTTTTCACCCAAATTTGAAGCAAATTTGTTATTGTAAACCACTGTTTTACGACCTTTAATTTGAAATCCTCACGTGTAGGCCCACATACAGCTGCAAACCAACATCAGTCAGTACTGAAAAATGGCTGTCTGTCGCCCTCTTGGTTGCTGAGGAAACTTCTCAATAATAATTAGCAAAACCAGCTTTAATCCTACCTCAAAATAATTTAAGATAATCTATAGTCTCATTGCAATATAATTTTTCCATTAGAAATTTTCAATTTTGTTTAGTAGAATTTTTAAACCCTTTTTTTGGATATGCCACCTTGACTTGGCTGCCAGGCTGGGAGGTGCTCAAGACACTTCTCTGCATTGACTTTCCATTGGAAGAAAACTGCTGCAATAAGGTACTTCCCAGTGCAAGGTCAATTATGATTGACCATGCATAAGTGTAAGTGGTGTAGGCCCTACTTTAATTTTAGTGTGATTTGCTAAGGAAGGGTCTGATCCTTATTTTGATCCTGTGTTTTGTCATGCTGCCCCTCCGCCCATGTTGGGGAGGGGGGGGGGAGGTGCAGGGACAAGAGGGTGGGGGCGGGGGTTCCAGTAAGGTGCAAAATATAATTTTGGCTGCATTTTTTTTTCCTTTTTTTGTATGAAGGTTACCATAACAATCGTCAAATTTCTATTTCTAACCACCTTTTAACTACATTGTAACGTAGAGTCAAAATGAATTATAATTCACCAGCATGTAATTTCAGCTGTGGCCAAGCTGCAAATGCTCTTCATTCTATTTTTCGGCTCAGGTACAATTTCTGGCTTTTTGCCCAAATTTATGAAGTTGGGTGGAATTTATCTTTTGTCACATGAAGGGGTTTAGATAATTTAAATGTTTAGATCATTTTTAGTACATTTATAATAATGAATATAATTTGCATAAATTATCATTTGGATTGAATAAGTACTCATATTTTTTTACCCAACTCACCCTCCCTCTTTCCCCAACTGCTTTCTAGGAAAGTGGAACTGTACTCTATGGACAGACTATGGCAGGAGGTGGCCGATCTTCGCAAGTTCAAAGTTGCTGTAGCTCCATTTGGTGGACCAATCGGTAAGAAACAGTCAACTAATTTTATGTGTAAAAGTAAATTTTTTTTATTTTCTTATGATGAAATAACTTCCCTGTTTGGACTAAAAATTTGTACATTCTTTGTGAAATGGTGTCTAGAATCTTAAAGGGGCATTTAAAAAAAAAATGTGTTGTTGATCGAATGTATGTTTATCTGACTTCAGAAGTGGTAAAAATAAAATTATCCTTAGGCCTACTAAAAATAAAAAATGTACTTGTTAGTTATTCCATGAAATGAAGTGATTCTTTGAATGACAAATTTCATTTATTGTTGCATGTAGTTGTTACAGTCTAACAAAAATTAATTGGTTATGCTGCTCGCTTCAATTGTGGAATGATAAAAACTCTTCTAAACCAAAGGATTTTTCGCAAAATGAATTTTGAGGTTAAAATTTTGGCAATAAAATTGTGAATCTTTCCAGTCTAATTTCCCTGCAGTCTAACATTTCATTTGGCATTTGATAACTGTCCAAAAGTGAATATGGGTTTTTGAAAGTTATAACTAAAGAGATGAGAAAACACAACAACCTCCCCATAATATCACCTTTCCATAATTTTATGGCGATTATCTGCACTTGATGAATAACCATTTGAATGATAATCTTCATAGTAGAATTTCTTTATAAAATATTTTTACACCAGGCCATGTGAGTTATACACAGTTGAAATATTTATTTTTATCTTCAAAACTGACTTATAATACTAAATAACTTCAATCCTAGCTCTGATGAGAGACAGTAGTAAGATCACTCAAGTCAGAGGTTCCTCACACATCGTCATCTTCATATTCTCAGCTGCCGGCAGAGAAATATCCAGAATTAATGTAAGTTCAATCAGATACATTATCAATAATTTAGGTAATGCACCATTGTAGGATGCACTCCCCTCCCCCATGTACTGCTGTAATTATTACAAAAATCTTCCAGAGTCAAAGTCTTCAAAATGCATGTATAGTTCTCTGAATGCTGAGATACATGCATGCACTTCAGAATTTCCAATTAAATTGACCTTTACTTAATATCAATATTTTGATTGCTCAGACAAACCGGTAGCTGTTATGAGTTTTAAAAAAAATTTATTTTAATTTACCGGTCATCATGAGGTGGGAGGTTATTCAAGTAATGAAAGTATAATGTATGATACAAAAATTAGATTCACGGATGTGAAGACTTAACTTCTGTTATAAGCTAATTGTGCTAAATGTGTCTGTCCATTACTAAAATGATTGTCTTGTTTCCTTTTCATCCATGATGAATTTACAGTGGGATAGCGGGAATGTGGTAAACATTGGCTGGTCATTGTCGGAAGATCTTCTCTGCATCCAAGATGATGGCACTGTCCTTGTCTATGACATCTTTGGCAAATACCAGCGCAACTTCAACATGGGGCAGGTAGGCTGCAGTTTCATTTATATGATAATAGATAGAGTGCAAATAAGTTGGTATTCAGGCAATAAGCGAAACATATTCTTTGGCCTTTTGTACTTAACAGGAGGGAAATTATTATCTTAATGGGAACTGGTACTTGTATTTGAAGTGGTTTGCAGTAGAGGTTTTGTGGTTTACAATTTTGGACAGTTAATCACAAAATGCTGGGAATGAGTCCAGTCACTTTACCAACATCCTTTGGCAAGTCGTTAATTTACATTTGCCCCACTTGTCCCAGGTGAGGTACATATATGTGATTACTGTTAAGAATTAATTTCTTGTAATAATAATAATAATAATTCATTCGTATATAGCGCATTTCATTACCAAAAGTAATGAAATGCGCTTTTTTTTTTGGTAAGATGTGTGCACCCATAACAATAGCCAAGCTAAGGTACAAGGTAAGATTGAAGCACCTCCAAGATTTTACAAAATAAACTACAATTATTATATGATGTCCGTCCTCAGGAAGCCAGAGAATCCAAGGTGATTGACTCCAAGGTGTTCCACAACACATCCTACGGTGGTACTGGTGCGGCTGTCCTGACAGGAACCTACAGGATTTATGTGGTCAATGATGTGCAGAACCCTACTAGCAGGAAGATGATGGAAGTACCAGGTGAGTGTGAAAGACAAAAACTTCTATAATGGGTCAGTTGGTACTACTCTGTAGAGTGTCAAAATCTTAATTGGGTAAACTGTAGGATGTGAGTGTTATTGTGATTCAATTTTGCACATGTAAAATGGTCTTTCTTTCTTTTGTATGAATTAGTAGTGTTGTACATCAGGCTTGCAAAAATAAGTAGTAAGGTACTAATACGCTGTAAAGTCCATTTTGTAGTAACTGATCTGGGAAGGTGCTAGAAGGGGAAAAAATGAATGGTGATAGTCATGATGATGATGGGGTTGGTGGTGGTGGTGATGGTGATGGTATTGTTGGTGGAGATGATGTTGTTGGTGCTGAGGATGATGATGGTGGCAGTGGTGTTGGTGATGATTATGACGATGATGATGATGATGGTGTGTTGGTGATGATGATGGTTATGATGATGGTATGATGATGATGAGGAGGAGGGTAGTAATACTGGTGGTGGTGGTTGATGATGAGATGTAATGGTGCTGGATATGAATGAAAATATGCGATGGATAGGGGATGATCAGTTGCTGGTGGGGGATGATGATGATGATGATGATGATGATGTATGATGATGAGATGATGATGATGATGATGATGATGATGATGTGATGATGATGGGGTGGTTGTGCTGGTGATGATGGTGGTGACATTGATACTGATGATATGATCTCATGATCCGTCATCATTCAGGACTAGATGCCCCACCCAGCAGCTGGTGTGTGATCGGGGATGACAGACAGAACCACATCCTCCTGGCACGAGACAAACGTCTCTACAAAACTGGACCGCAGTGACATGCAGCAGGAGATATCCTTGAGATCAAGACCAAAGACGTAAATGCCTTTATTGAGATGGCGGTGTCCTTTGATAACCGCTTCCTAGCCCTCTTCAGTGATACTGGTCTGCTCTGGATTGGGTCATCTGATTTACAGGTTATAAATAGGTTTGGTCTAACAGTAATTGATCGATTCCTTTATTGTACCATTTGGTCTACTAACAATTTGGTCTAATTTCCTTGTGGTCTAATTCTCACTTGGTCTAAAGACTAATGACCCCTTATTATAATTGCCAACTCGTTTAATAGCCAAATTGTCTAATTGCATTTTAGTCTATTTTCTAGCTAAATATCTGGCGCCATCTTCATAAAATCTTAATGGGTCTACAAAGCAATTATGGTCCATGCACTCACAGTGCATTTTAGTTGCTGAGTAGACTTAAGCCTAATCAGACTGGGGGGGGGGGCCATCATGGCCCCCCCTCGACATTTCCACGACCACTCCGTCGCACGAAATTTTCTGATCGCGCGGCTTGCTTGACTTTTTACTTTCAAATCGGCGCATCTTTTGAAACCATTTTTGCAAAAATCGGTCTACGGTTACGACGCTTCACGATTTTCAAAATATCCGTCAGACCGAAAATGGCTCAAAAACGTGATTTTGTGTACAAAGTCAATGCAAATTGAGTTTTCTCACCTAATTCATAAAGATATGATTATTTTCACTTTAATTGGCTTGAAATCAATTTATTTAGCATATTTATGCTTAAAAATGGTTCTTAAATGATTTTTGCGTAAAAAAAAAAGAAAACAAAAGGTCGAAAAAACAAAGAAATACATAAGAAATTCATAAAACAATAAAATACATAAGAATTAAATTTGAAACGAGAATTTTTTTCTAGTACAATTGTTAGGAATGCTATAAGGAATAATAATACAAAAATTAGCATTCTAGGAGCTTTATTTTTTCAATTAGAGCAAAAAGTATGATTTCATGCATAAATTAGCATAATTAATTCATATTAAAAAATCATATTATTTTGGAAAAATTAACAACGCAGTCTTGTAGATTACATGGCTCACTACCATCGTGCAAATTTTCGGCCGGCGGTGCGCGATCGGCGGCCGAGATCTTAGGGGGGGCCATCATGGCCCCCCCCAGTCTTGACAGCTACCAAAACACCCCAGTCTGATTAGGGTTAATAGGGTTTTACAGTGGCAGATCCCCTGGTCTATTACCAGTTTGTAACAGAAATGGAGTAAGCATTGTTAAGACCAAGAAGACGTTAGATGAAATGACATTAGACAAAGTGTGATTACACAAAATGGTAAATAGGTCAAGTGCCAATTATACGAAAAGGAAATTTTAGCAAACTGGTAGATGAAATAACCACCTGGCATCTACCAAAAAATCATTCTGAAAAATGTTACATACATACAAGATTAAAGGAAGTCAGTGGAATTCAAATGAATGGATTATAATGTAACAAGCTGTAAGATCACCCCACAATATTTCAACTTATGTTTTATCCCTTGGTTTACTGGTTATTTTTGTGCATTATTCTCAGCAACTGAATGAACTTTACATAAGTCGGCACTGGATCCAGGATTTGAAAATAGGAGGGGGTTCATTAAGTTGTTTAAAATAAATAAAATAGGGGATCCCCACTGTAAGTAGTATCATTTTGTAAAGACATTTTCATGTTTCTGAAAAATGGTCAGAAATTCTGTTGCTTTCTTTTCTGGAGCACATTGTATCAAACATACTACTCCACAAACAACCATGTACATTGCCAGACTGTGTCAATAACGACAGTGCCTCGATTCATCCTCTTTCATAGAATACCAACCCCTGGAATGTCCATCAAAATAAGATTTGTCTTCTTTCTCTTGCAGAAAACATACTGTGAGTTTGATACCAGCAGTCAGATGCGTCCAAGCAGCTGGTATGGTGTGGAACAGGTGCCGTGGTAGGTACTGGGGAGAACCTTCTACTTGTGATTGGACCACAAAAAGACTGGATCAAGTATCCTTTGACATTTCCAAGACTTCTGTTGTTTTAAAGTGTATTTGACATGAAGAAAAGGCAGTTACAGCTTTCACAAATAATGTAAACCCTAAATGACAATCCGCCACTCTTTGGGTTAGCGATTACATAGACCCTCAAAGTGCAAGATCCAATTGCCATTCTGTGCAGCATCTCTTTATTAATGTCTGTGCTTTCGGTGCCTAACATTGGTTTATATTCACGATAATCGCGGATGCTGTGTGCTGGCTGAGGTAGATGTAATCCAATTAGTTCTTCAAACTCCTTAAAAATTATCTAATACATCATGTCCTTTAAATTGTTTATTTATGTAAGTTAATACTTTTCTTCAAAGGCAAAGACGTACCTAAACCTGGTCTAATATCAAGTCAATTTTCATCAAAAGTGAATTTAGTTCCTTTTTAGAATGAAACTCTTCAAATGCTCTTGTACCAAGTATGAGGGCTCATTTTTCTTAACGAGATCTTACCTAGATACAACATGGATACAGATGCAGTTCTTATACCAGAGAATGATAGTCTACATATCCTTCAGACTCATACGCATGAACTGCTTCAAAGAGTACCAGGTATTGTATAAATGGTTATTTTTGCGGTCCTTTTATTTTCACTAATTTCGTGAGTCTGTCCTTGCGAAACTTCCAATTTGATATAAGACTATTCTCCATACTTTTCATAAAAAGACAACAAAAATATTTACAATACATGCTGAAATGACCATAAATATAGTCATTTTACAGTATAAAAAACATGGGGGAATAAAACAAAGCCAAGCAGCTTGTCGGGATGATCCCCAAGGTATATTAAAAACATCTAAAAAATTGTGACATTATTCTGTTTGCGAAAATATTGGCTTGTACAGTATTCATTGACAGTCCGTTCCCATTATAATGGGCAAAAATACAAGAATATTTTGTTATAGCATGGCAATTCTGCTAGTGTGGTCCACAATGCAATGGCCTATCTACCTAACCATTATAACACCTACATGTAGGGCTACCAGTGGAAAACCTTTCAAAGCATGTTAGATAAAGTTTTGATAATAATTTGATTTGATCTAATTTAGAATTGCCAATCCTGCAATATGATGGATCATCTGCAATTTATATTAAATTAGGCAAAAACATATTTTTTTTAAAGGCAAAAATCACTTTTCGGTGCCTGTATCTTTTCATACTTTTTGTTGTACATTATATATATTAAAAATGGGTATAACCTGATGAGGCTGTCTTTTTTCCAGTGGTCTGACTTTAGGCTAATCAGGTATGCTACGACACTACTGCAATCCAAGTTTCCCCTCAGCAAATAAAATTTCACCAAACTGAAGCGTTAGGGGATCTTGGGTCTGTTTTGCATGCTGACCATAATATAGAGATGTCACTGACTAACGTTTGCTGAAGTACATTAGTTTACCTGCAGTTGTCCGAAAAGAGATGTAGATGTTGTTGATCAGCATTTGCTATGCAAGACATTTTTTAATGAGTGTTATGGTAATGTTTCATGTGATTTTCTTCTAGGTGTTGTTGAAGACATTTTCAAAATTGGATCCATGGCTCCCGGGGCTATGCTGTACGAGGCATGCAGGGAGTTCCAGGTAAGAGATGGTTCATTTAGTTCTGATCAGTATGTGGTATGCTGACATTTTCTGATTGAGGTTGAAAATAAACTGTGTATACAGTAGTGCCATGATCTTTGAACTAGACATTACTGATAAAATATGGAGTTTAAATGCCTAGAGTTGGAGAGAGAACAAGCCTCCAGTCACAAATTTTCTCTACCCTCTAAAAAGTATTACCATCGGTAATTATTACTTTCACAATGTCCTCCTTTCTTATAGAAAGAGAGTCAGAAAGCTGATGAATACATCCGAATGATCAGGGACCAACTGAGTCTGGCGGTGGAACAGTGTATAGAAGCAGCAGGAGCAGAGTACGAACCCAACACACAGAAGCTTTTACTCAGGGTGAGCTTGGCTATCACTTCAATTTACAAAAGTGTTTTGATTAAATTTTCATTATTTTAAGCAAAAAAAGTATTGAAGCATAATTGATCTGCAAGATTGTTTAGAGGTTACAAATTAGATGTTGGTAGGAAAATATTTTACTGCGATAGTATTACGACCATTGATAATAACTAAAAAACGATGAAACCTAGATACATTATGTGAAAAGGGCCAAAGCCGAATTTTTTGCCAAATTGAGTTAAACATGGGAAATTTGTTCATTATACAGATGCCCATATTGTGTATTAATTTTAACCCTGACATCAACCTAGAAGTGCCTAAAATAGATGAAAAATCTTGAACTTCAGCCCGTCTTATATCAAAGCGCCCTCTCTCACCAGTTGGACAAAATTCTATACAAGTCTTCACTCCTTATGATTCAAAGAATGGCTCAAGTCCATATGATTCAAAGAATGGCTCAAGTCTATGTGATTCAAAGAACGACTGGAGTCCACCAAACAAAAATAACCCCCAAGAAATTGTACATTTAAACTTGTCAATGATGATATCTCTCTGCCATAGTCAAATATAGTTTTGAAGAAATACAAAAATTGTTTTCTTGATTTTATCAAAATGACCCACCATGGACTTGGACATCTGTACTTATTCATTTTATTGTGCCTGTTGCTACATGTATGTTCACATTTCCTCCTCCACGCGGCCTCACTTAGCAAATTTATGCTTTGTTTGAGGCAAAACATTTTGGAAGTGCATATTTCAAGTACAGCTAAATCGTGATTTAAAGCTATGATGTTATTACGCCTGAGACCATGTTCACATTTACCCTTACAGGCTGCCTCGTTTGGCAAGTGCTTTGGCACTAATGTGAATGCAGACAAGTTTGTGAACATGTGCAAGCTGTTGAGAGTACTGAATGCAGTCCGAGATTACCAGATTGGGATCCCGCTCACATATGACCAGTATCCTTTTGAAGCAATCTTTGATTAATAAAAGAATTTAAGTTTTATAAAATGTTAAGATCAGAGAAGATCGAGAGAGAGAGAGGAAAAGGACATAATGATATAACCCAATGTACGACTGAAATTTCTCATTGCCATCAGTTTAGTACAAGCACCTGTTTCTTATCGTAAATTGGTTATAGTGTCATGTGAATAACAGTGTATTTTATATATTTTAGTCATCAATACCAAAACTGTTGTGAAATCTGATATTCTTATTATTAAAAGGGAAATTTTCTATTTCAACTGGACAACATGGAAAATGAATAATTGAATTGAATTTGATGAGGTTTAATGTAATAATCAGGTGAATGAAACAGTCAAATATTTGCCTCTTTTCCTGAATACAATATATCACAGACTGAAGAAACTGACATTGAATGTACTAATGGATAGGTGAGTTTTGAAATGTTTTGAACCCTTTAACTGCCTTTCCTATTTTAACCTGTTGTAACAACCCCAAGTTGCCCAACCCACTCCCCGAGCCCTATCCCTAAACCACCCAAAACCATCCCTCTGTCCTTCAGCTCATTGCAGCAAATCTACTTCTAAATGGTTTATTTATTTTGATTTGTCAGTCTAAAATGGTGTATAAGCCAAATTTCCAGGTACAGATATTTTTAGTTTTGGACTAGTTTGGGAAATTGTGAGTGAATAATTTTGCAATTGAGTGATGTTTCCATTTCTTTTGATAGACATTGATGTGGAATTTGGTCAATCATAAAAATTTAACGACTGTGGAGAAAAACAACTAAATGTCGTAGTACACAAATTCGAATTTGCACCCCTATTCACATTCAAAGTGGAAAAAAGCTTGCCTTAAATGGCATAAACACAGTGAAATTCATTACCCGAAAACAGATATTTAAGCTATAAACAATCCATATTTTAATGAAAATGGCTATTAAAGATGAATACTTGTGGAAAGGCTGAAAATTCCTATCCTTCAATCTTCTCTCATGTAGATTAATCTTGAGAAGGCAATGGGCATTAGCACAGCAGATAAGCCAGTATCTCAAACTACCAGAATCAGATGGTGAAAGTAGAATTCTTGGACACTGGGCCTGTTACAAGGTTTGTGCATAAAGCTAGGATTTCATCAACTATAAACATTTTAAAACCAGTAGGACCCTATCATACAGTTTTACTGTTGTTTATACAGTACATATAGTAAATTTTTCCAGTGAGAAGTTTATGATTTTTTTTATGGACATAAGTGCCATGCCAGGAATTGAACCAACCATCTTTGCAGCCTCTGTAAAGTGGTGACACCCCTCCACTATGACACATCTATAATTGATTCGGATAAATTCCAACTTAAAATATAACCTACATGTTATGTTAACATGGTTTTAACCCTTTAGCATCTAAACCGCCCGAGACCGACCCTCAGCTTACTCACTAAACCACCCCTGTCTTAAGCACGCTTTAGTCAAGGTCATATAAAAAATATGTGATGAAACATGCCCATACTTCTTGTGGATTACCCATTGGATGTTTGCTGTCCGATTCTGCACAAGAAAATATATTTTAAGAGCTATTCTTATTGGAAAAACGTGATTGAAACACAGCATAACCCTTTCCGCTAGTGAGTAAACTGACACTTTTCACGCAGTCTCTTGGTGCTAAAGGGTTAATCCCTCTATTAGGTATGAAAAGGTTGGCGTTGAAGGCCTGGCAAAGCATTCAGTATGTTAACCTAACCCAGGTATGAAATGGATGACCAGAAGGTTACGATTTCAATCTACCTACCCGACTTCTGTATTTCTTTTAGTTACAGTGATATGTGATTGATTTCATTCACAGGTGGAACAGAAGCACATTCCAGATGAACACATTGCTCAGAGCATCAAGGACAAGCTTGGTGATACGCCAGGCATTGCCTACTCAGAGATTGCAAAGAAAGCATCTGAGTGTGGAAGAACACAGCTGGCAGTCAAGGTAAATTGAATTTACAACAAAAAAAAATCTTGTTAAAGGGATTTAGTAACTTCCAAAAACAAGTGTGAAAAGGACCTAAATGAGTAAAATCCTACTGCTCTGACTGTAAAAACAAACTACTGAAAGTCTCAAAGCAAATGGAAGTCATTTACTTTTTTTGTTTTGATTTTTCAGATTTTTGAGCTCTTCGTCTGTACAAATGTATCAGAGCTATTTCAATTACGGCTTTTTCAGCTTTTTTTATAAAAAAAGGAATAAAAAACTCACAGTCCTGATCTTGAATTAAACCCCAGAGCAACTGGCTCTGTAGCAATAAATTGTTGGTTTACAATTTAGTATCATATTGACTCTATTGTCTCCAGTTGTTGGGGTCCGAGATGAAATTAACCCTAGTGCAACTGTCTCGGGAGCAAATGTTGGTTTATAATTTAGTATTATATTGACTTGTTATATTGTATGCAGTTATTGGAGTACGAGCCGAGAGCAGCTGAGCAGGTACCTCTATTAATGACCATGAGAGATAGCAGAACATCACTAAAGAAAGCTATAGAGAGTGGAGACACTGATCTAGGTAGGCTACACTCAACAATACATATTTGAAGAGTTTGATTCCAAAAGGGTCTAAATTCATTTTTATAATTTTTTTTTTTTTTTTAGAAAAGGGCATTTTTTGGTCAAATTCTGTACAGGTGTCTAAGATAAAGTGATATTAAAAAGTGTATTTTGTAATGATTTTTCCTCAAATTTAGGTTTCTATTTTTCTTCAGAAACAGGTACCAACCTTATCAATGGTCAGGTATCCATAACTCACCTTTCATCAAAAGTGGATTTGTCACCTTTTGACATCTAACTCTTCATTTTTGGAATCAGTCACCAGGGCATACTCGTTCCTTTAGTGGAAAAAAGTCCTTTCAAAATTATACATTACTTTCATGAAATTGATCATCATTTACTTCTAGAATCCCCTTTTTTACAATTGTCTCTTTATCTTTGTTTCACAATGTGCCTCACAATATTACAAGATAGGCTACTTTCCTGTTCATTTTCAAAGTTCAATATTTTATTCCTACATTCCCATAAATAAAATTTTAAAAAATAATATCATACCTTTTATAACGAGTGAAGTTTACAGAAGTAGACCAAGGCTCATATTTTTATATGAACTTAATAGCAATTAATCAATCATACATGTAGACCCAACTTGATAACAAATGTGTTACTTTATTTTTATTTTATTTTTTTTTCCAGCAACTCTTCATTTTCTATATGAATCTGTTGGTAGATACCATTCATCTTTACACAAGGTGATAGTGTTTGGAGTATTTCAAATTTATCTTGAATAACTTTCCCCCTTTTTTTTTGTCAGTGTACATGGTGCTGCTGCAGTTGAAGGAGGACCTCCCTCGAGGTGAATTCCTGATGATGTTACGTAATCACCCTTCTGCACAGGACCTCTTTATGCAAGTAAGTTTCATTCCTGGGGTTTTGTTTCTAAAATCAAGATATTTATTTTGCAGAAAATTCCAATCGATTGTACATACGTTACATACTCCCGAAATTGTGTTTCTGAAAATGATCATTTTATGTTGCAAGGAATTTTCTATCAATGTTACGTAATCACCCTAATATAAGATAAGGAGTACTATTATTTTCCAAACATTCCTCTTGCATACTTTAGGCAAATTTACTGAAATGTATACAATTCCTGTTTACCATTGTAACGAAATTTATATTTATTGACACTATTGCTCCAGAGTCTTGTTAACCTGTTGCATTAGTAAGATAAATGGCCAATTATAACAACAGTGCATAAACCTTGCAACCTAAATGAGAAATATACCCTTTCCTCAATATATGATTGGTCAATTAATTTTACTTCCTGGGGCCAAAATAAAAAAAAAAGCACTCTGGAATAGACTGATGGTGGCAATTTTTTTTTCCACTGCTGTAATATGCCTCATTGCATGAGAAAAGTCAGATGTGTATATCACTCGTTCGTATGTGAACAGCCCTCAGTTCTTTCGTTGCCAAAGGAGATGTTAATTGTACATTATATGTTTCATTTTTTGTAGCTGTGCCGTGAGCAGCATCCCAACCTACTACTGGACCTGTACAACCAGAATGATAACTTCCAAGAGCTGGCAAACACTGCTGTCAAAGATAGTCTCAATGAAAAGGTAAGATGGTGGAGACAGTTAGGTGTGGTCCAATGTCCTCTGATTGAGAAGAAACAGGACAGTTTGTGAAATTCTGATGTAACGTTTACTGTTTACAAGTCCTGCTCATATGTTCAAACTATACATTGTTTCTATTTACTGATTTTGTTATAATTTCATTTTCTGAATGGATATGTACTTACCTCTGATCATTTTGAGCTCAAGGCTTTAGGGCTTTTGTTCCATGTTTTTGGAATCAGTTTACAGGACATGTCGCTTATTTGGCTGAAAATAGTCCTTTTAAATGCATACAGTACCTACAGGAGGTTCATCATAATTTGTCACTTTCTATTGATCTTTTCTGTAACATCATCTCAATATGAACTGGAATATTACTATATATAACACCATTTAATAGCATTGTATTTGTTTTGTGGGGTTTTTTTTCCATCCAATTTGTAGGATTTGCAGAAGAGGCTGGCTCACCTTAATGCAGCACAAGATAACTACAAGAAAGCTGCCAACGAATTCTC
This sequence comes from Paracentrotus lividus, assembly GCA_940671915.1. Classification (NCBI taxonomy): domain Eukaryota; kingdom Metazoa; phylum Echinodermata; class Echinoidea; order Camarodonta; family Echinidae; genus Paracentrotus; species Paracentrotus lividus. The sequence goes on from CALNVZ010002100.1 coordinate 17,877,225, forward strand.
AATGAAGGTAAAATATTACTTACTTAATTATATTCTTCATGGTTTATCATAATTCATAGCATGATCATAATAAACAATAAGTAGAAACACAGTAGATTTAATCAAACAATAGTGACCACATGTAGTAATAATTGATGCTTGGTTGGGTTTTCCTAACTGACAAGGAAGAAATCAATGCTTATTAGTTAGCCAGAGGGCCTATGATTTAAGTCCTATCCCAGAGGACTGGTATTGGAGGATTAATGCCTTTCCCAAAGGGCAATATCGCATATATTGGTTTACAAAACCAGGGATCTCTTTATGACGAGGTCACCACTCTACCAAATAGCTATCATGCCTCCTTCATTGTGAGTATTTGACAACACGCACATTAGGACAGCAGTGAGACATTGCTAAATGTTACTTTTGGTGACAAAACATTTGGTCCTGCGATAAATGCTACGGGCTTTAATTCAATGAAAGAATATGGGTTAGGTTTATGGATGACTAGGGTTGAGTTTTAGTCATTCCATTAGTGTATGGAATTCATAGCCAAGCATTTGTTGCCAGGGCAATGTCATGGAAATCTAAATTACACCCTTCAGTGTTTAATACATATGGTCATATTCAACGTGAGTGACACGACATTTGGACTGATAGAAGGGCGCAATATCTTTGCACTTAGTAGGTATGAATGGATCATACTACATCATTAATGTATAATGAGTGGGAGTGGCATGTGCCATTACCAGTTGGATTGAATTTTGCAATTGCCTGGAAATTTATAGATTAATAAACAGTGCATTGAGTGACACGACAGAAAAAAGAGCATGGGTTTTCTGACCATCATTGGTTATGGTTGGATTTTTGCCCAAGTAGATCTCTAGGGTACCATAAGTTTCTGTATATGTACATGATAAGTGTACCTCTTCTGACATATTTTGTCCTCATCAATCATTTAGTCTCTGTAGGAAAATTGTCCACCTCTATGTGTCTTGAGTGACACGACATCCAAAACGTGAGTGACACGACCAGTAGCCTTAAATGCAACAATTCAAGTAAATAACCAGATCGAATTACCTGTGTGTATATGCCATGTTAGAGTATGTCCATGATAATTACTTTAAGAAAAAAAAAATCTCAAAAAAGTGACTAGTTATATGAATAAGAGACATTAAAGCACATAGTCCCATAGTGCAATTCTCTGTTTGATCAATTATTCAGCGTAAGAAAAGTGGATCACATAATGTTTGAACTTAAATGATTGGCTGTATGTAAATAGCCTTTGTGTTGATTTCAGATCCTAATTGCATTTTCAAAGGCACAGCACCCACATTAAAATTTCAGCTCAATGTCCACTTAGTTTGAATATGACCATATGTATTTTATTTGTATTTCATCTGTAACCATAGGCAACGGAGGAGGAGTTAAGTTGTTAAGGTTACCAGACGAGGATGCAGGATCAATATAGAGAGAACTTCCTTCATCTCTCCCTGCACGATACCGTCCACAAGCTAGTCGCCAAAAACCTGGGCAAGATGGCTGAACAGCTCCGGAAAGAGTTCAAACTACCAGATAAGAGGTGGGTATAATATTGGTCACATCAACAAGACCCACAACCTACTCCTTCCTGCTCTTAACTTGCCATTCACTGTAATATAATATTTTGGTTAGTCTAGTGTCGGTTTGGAGTTTGTGGGACAAAGCTGTTAGATTGAGCTGTATGTTGTACTTGTGTTGCTTGATTCAATTTAATTATCAGCATACATGTACATGAGTATATTGAGTGTGTCCCAGAGGCCCCCTACTTAATTTTACATGTTTTATAATTTCGTTATAAAAAATTCTATGAATATTTACAATTTCAGTGATACGTGTAATGTTTCGTAATGATTATCCTGATTTGGGGAACATAGGTGTATCCTACACATGATGAGACATTTGTCATTAAGAATCTTAAATAAACTTGTAATTTCTTTTTACATGTGTTTACACCCCCACAAATATTCGTATGCTGCTCTATTGTGGCAAGCTGCCTAAGATCTTTGTTAAGTAGTCCATGCTACTCGTTTGTATCTCTTTTTAGCAGCATTTTACCAACGCTATGAAATACAGAGAAATATTCACCTTTTTGTTCTTGATGCTGTTGTAGGTTCTGGTGGCTGAAGATAGATGCCCTAGCTGGTGCTGGAGAATGGATTGAACTGGAGAGGTTTGCTAAGAGCAAGAAATCACCCATTGGATACGAGGTGAGAATTGAAATATTGACGGTCAATTCATTTAGTTATGGTAAAACCAGAAATTTTGGGGTGCATTTTTATTAATTTTGCGATGAGGCAAGATTTGAAGAAAAATGCTCCCTGCTTGTATACGTACCATTTTTAAAAATAAAGATTGTATAGTTTCTATGCACAAAAGGAAGCTGGTTTTGAATAAACAATTTTAAATGAATTCTAACTAGTTGCTCTTTTCAATCATTTGAATGAATATACCAGGGAGAAGTTCTCCCTTAGAGTATTTGGTATATAATCAATAAATGTTATTTACCAAAATTAAAATCAGATAAAACTATCCAGAATTTTATCAGGATTTATCATTACAATCAATTGCTCAGAAAGGCTTACGCTTATAACTTTACCCTTGTTTTAGCCATTTTTGAACTTGTGGATCACTCCAACTTTTTATCTACTGGTATACAGAGGTATAAAATCATGAATTATCTTGAACTTTTCTTGTAGCCATTTGTTGAGGTGTGTATGAAACATCATAATCCCTATGAAGCCAAGAAGTATGCTGCCAAGGTTCCCCCAGAGCACAGAGTCAAGATGTTCATCAGAATGGGGTAAGTCTCTGCTGTCAAAATCTTATCTGGAACATGGAAAAGGACAGTGAAACACTATTTGCTCTGTACTTTATTTTGTCTAAGATATAGACATGTTGGCCCGTATTCTGGAGTGGAGCATGAGTCGAAAGTTCGTGCAAAGCTATTGTGCGATCCCTTTGTCTGATGTTGACTGATGCATCAGACAAAAGGATTGCACAAAAGGTTTGCACGAACTTGCGACGCATACAAACTCGGTCTTCATTTCAGAATATGGGCCATAGTGTTTGGGAACCTATATTTTATAAGGTTGCTTTTTAATAGGTTTTTCATATTTCACATTATAATTGTTGTTGTTTTGTCACCATGCTTTATCTTAGTGATTTTATGAAATGTTATTTTGTATTTTGTCGCCGAGGCACATGTCATGGGATCAAAATCCCATCTTTCTACAGAACACTATATTGATAATTACTCATTCTCTATCATTTGGCACAATTGTTCGTAATTTTTGTTGGATTCTGATCAAATGTCACTATTGATCTTTATCAGAACTCAAGATTAACTTTGGACATTTTTTTCTGATATCAAACATTACCCTTGATGAAGCTGCTGAACTTTCATTCCATCAGAAGAGTGAAGAAGATTTAAATCTTGTCCTCAGAAAATGTGTAGGGAATAGAATAAAATCTCTACAGGATCTTTACAAGATCTCTTAAGATTAACTTTGGACATTTTTTTTTTCTTATCTCAAACAGGACCCTTGATGAAGCCGCTGAACTTGCATTCCAACAAAAGAGTGAAGAAGATCTTAATCTTGTTCTTAGACAGTGTGCAGGTAACAGACAACTCTCAGCCAAGATCAATACCATGAAACAACAACTAGGCAAGAAATAGACTCAAAATGACAGGATTTGTGCTCCCTTTGCTTGCAATCCAAAGCGTATCCGGTCATTAAGAGACGTATGTAACAATTAACATGTGCACAATTTATGATGAACAATCTGTGTGTCAGCTTGGCAAGATCACACCAAGAAGGCAAAACTAGGCATGAAATAGACTCAGATTCCAGGATTCCCCCCCCCCCTGTTACCGTCCCAAGAGCAAATGTTTGAAATTTGGACAGACGGGTGATTCACTAACGCTCAAATCAAGTCCCAATGGGATAAAGTCGATTTTAGATCGATGCATGTTATAGTTTCTAAGTCCATAGTTGGGATGATGTTTAATCTTAGTGAATCCTGGTGAATTACTAGCTCAATCGTGTTGTGTCAGCTCTCATTATAATGAGATGGACTGTAATTTTTTTTTTTTTTAAATTGATGGTGGTGATGAGGATTCTGATAATAGGGAAAATATTGATGATAATCATTATTACATTTCCTTGGTCACATTCGATGTTTAAAAGAGAATGGAAACTATTATGTAGGCCATATGTATTTTATTTGCCATTGAAAAGCCAGATCGTTTTTAATGCGATGTGTAAAATTCATTAACGAAAGCCGTTTTGTGGTCTAGCAGATGACATCATTGAACACATGCTTGCAATTCCTGCTCTTAGCACTTTCATCTTTATGAAAAACTTAATATCCACTTGCGATAGTATGGCAGCTTAAAACCCCAAATATTGCCAGGATTCATTTTTGGAAATCTATTTATTTTATCATTACAGAGCCAGCTTTTCCAATGATATCAATCACCGCAGATTTTTTTACTAAAGTTATAACTTTAGAGTAATGCTATAATGTTGGGAGTTTTGTCAATCAATAATACAACACTTCAGGACAAACGGGGGTTTATCTAATAACAGTCCAATTAACATCTTGAATAGACAAAAACATGACTCTTTTGCATCGGGACATTATGTAACTATACATAAGAGTATCATGAATTCTATCAACCTGCTCTGCCGATTGCTATATTGTTCTTTTTGTGACATACTGATAGCGAACTTGATCTATATCCAGCACCAAAGACTCTGAGCAGGAGAAATGATTTCAATTCTAAGTTTTCTTCTTTTGGAGAGTGGAGGTTATTGCTTTTTAGAAGCATTTTATTTTTATTTTATTTTTTTTTTTGTGATGTTGTTAATCTTGCCATGAAACTGCTTTATACAAGGATATTTGCAAGCTAAAATGCAATTCCAAAGATTAAACACAAAACCAAGCTAAGTTATTCTGACTAGTTCAATATCAATTTGCATTTTGTTTTACAGAGTTGCTTCTATTCAACTTTATGTAGGGGTCTCAAATTTTTATACGTACAAGATAATGTGGAAAATTCTGCACGTGCATCTGGTTGAATGAGTGTGACGATTTTTTGGGGATGCCTTTGACAATAAAAATCCAACTTCAAATTATATTGATGAGAATGGCTTTCATTTGGTACAATAAATCATATACCTTTGTGTCCCTCAAATACAACTCAAAGCCTTATTAGGTCCCTGGCTTCTGCTTTAGTAGATGGATGAAATATTAACCAATTTATTTGAAATTGGATGTTTCATTTCGTAACAGGGCAGAGGTTAAAATACCAATAACTAAAATAAAAAAAACTTTTCCGTAAGATTACTAACTGAGAAGGCTAATCATTAATAATATGACGATTAACATTTAATATTTCTAAAATATGATATTTAGAATGTATCACTCTTGTATTATAGTAAAAAAAAATATATTTAAAAATTTATATCATGTACGAGTGGATAATGTGGTGTGCCGATCCAGAGGTGCATTATATGTAAGGATGTATTATATCATTTCTCTGAATTATGTAATAAAAATATTAGAAAACATGTAAAATTGTTTATCCTGTTGTTTATCCTCATGGAAGCTAATAATTAATAAAGTAGGGTGAGAGAGAAGAAAGAGAGAGGGGAGGTGCTTTTTTCTTGCACTTTATGTATTCCATTTGTAAAAATTTTGATCATTGATGTCATCCATAGCGAGTGTGAGAGGGGAAAGGATGCCATGTAAAACCATCACTTGTTATACAGAGCGGTAGTTGCATTTCAAGTCTAATGAAGGGTGCGTTACCCCAATAATTGGCTAAACATGGCCAAAAAAACAACAACAAAAACTGCAGTAATTATTTTCTCAGTTCTTCCACTTTTGGGGAGTGTCTCCTAGTCCCATCCCTGATTGATTGAATGAATTAATTAATTTGAAACTAACATAATGGATCACTGTTAAAACACATTTACAGGAGTTTTAAATGAAAACATGAATGGTTTAGGAGTGACGCAAGTGGTGTGGGATATTTTATATGACGCCCCCCCCCCACCCACCCACCAGATTAACGGGCATGAGATTGATAATAATGGAAAAAAACAAAGTGAGGATTCGTCGTATTTCCATCGTTATGTTTGTCTCGCATATTTATCGCAAAGAGGGTAATACAGTAATCTGCAAAACTATTGACTCTAACAATGCTAGCCGTCGGACTGTGTGCAATACATCATACTGTATGGGTTAATTAACTCCTGTAAATCAGTAGAATTAATATCGTCGTTAATGTCAACAAAGAAAATCGTAATGAAAGATCAAAGACCGAAAAAAGGTATTGTCTTAGATCATCTGGAGACTTTGTTTACAAAGTTGTCACGGCTGCATCACAATGCATTGATTTTTCCAAGAGCAATGCAGGATTAGTATTTTCAGTTGATTTGCTTGATTGGTTAATTGATTTATTCTGTTTGTTAGCTGGTATTGGCTTAAGACAGATAATTACTTTTAATTTAACGAAAAAATAAGCGATAGCCACCATTCATAGCGTCGAGTCAAAGTTCAAAATCACTCCTTACAAAAAAACCTGAAAAACTTGCTACTTGAGACAAAATTAATTTTTTTTAAGATGTATTTTTCTAATGGTAATACAGAGAAACTTGGATGCTATACTAATTACTTTTTCTGATTCGTCCAATGGCATTGAACTTTGATGCCACTGCACCTCAGAAGTAATTAAACTGGCACATTTGTGGTGAGAGTCGAAGCGGTAGCAAACAATATAGATCTGCAAAATGATTGTACACTGTAACAATCCTGCCTTTTCAGGAGTAATCGTAGACTGTGCAAATAATCCACCCACATCTGAAATGACAATCCTCACTCTCCTTACCTCCTCTTTCTTCAAGTTGGCGAGACGAAGAAAAGTGACTTTTGATATATTCAACGGCAGTTGTCAATAGAGACAAAGAGGTCTCGTGGCAACGTCATTTTGACAAAAAAGAAATTGTTGGAGAAGGAGGGGTCAAAATAAAAAGCCGTTAGTATTTGTTATTTTGTTACTTTTTATTTGTTTTGTCCTTTTGAAAACGAATTTTCTAAAGAAATGGTCGTGCCCATATTCTCCTTTTTAATTGGCGTCACCATAATTACTTATATAGTTCATCGTATCTTTTTTTAATCAATAATGTATAAAACACCTATATTAAATTTTTAAAATGTGGTATTGAATATCTGTATTATAAAATCTCCTGGACTCCCCCCCCCCAATTTGAGTTCCATAGTATAAAGATAAAAGAAAGACCCAGAGAACATGGTATTAGAAATGACTAAAGAGACAGTTCGTCGACGGCATCTCAACGATAGCAAAAGCCATTAAAACCTGATTACGTCTGCATCCTGCTTAATTATGATTATAAATACATTGTATACCATCTTATTTATTACCCGAATAGGGTACAATTTCGACTCTATTGTTTGCGATCAATGATGAAACCATGTGACTAGCAATTAACACTCTTTATTACCCTCTCACATTATTGAAGTTTACACGCGCGGATGGACTGCTATAAAAAGTTTCAGCGCTCACTGTTACAGTTTCGTCGAACTCGCATTCGGTCTCTGAACTCTCCATACACGTATTCAATAGGTTCATACCAAATACTCTCACTGTATATGGTTCTTCAAGATTCCTGTCTGGTATAGTCCGTCGCTGGTTATATTATCGTACATTTTGACAATATACTTCAGCCATCGGTAAGATATATATATATTTTCATTAATTATTGGTTGACATTTAAAAATAGCTTACAATCTTATACGGTAATTATTTATGGATCCCGGAGAAAACCTTGAAGTAATAGAAAATTACCGGTTAGCTATACTGACAAAGAGCATTTAGTTATTATGCCTATCAAAAAATATATATATAAAGAGGTGACAGTGCTTATTATATATCCCCGCCCCCCCTTCATTGGTTCATTTTAGTTCCAAAATGTGATATGTGAGCCTGTATGCTACCTAAAATTTTTCGATTACCATTCTGAGTATACTACATGATTCAAATCTGCGAGGTGATTAAAGTTTTTTCAAAGGAAACTTGTTTAAATTACTGTTTTTTTTATGCACAAAACCCGAGTAAACATGCTCATGTTGGTTAGGCATATATTTTAAAAAGCTATTCAACCTAAGTTGACTTGTGTAAATATCAATAAAAAATATTTTATGACCTGTGGAAAAAAAAAATTATTATTGTGTCTTGAGAAGATCAAGGGGAACGAATTTATCCAACACTTTTGTTAAGGTGGGGGGGGGGGGGCTTCTTCGAAAAAGTCTTCAAATTTCACACTTTTATTAATTTCAAAGAAGCAAAGAAAAATAAATTTAAAAAGTAGATGAGGCGAAGTGGTTGGCAAAATTTTGGGCTTGACCTTTTGGACACCTGACCCCAATCTCATATTTCTTTTGTGTTGGTCTGTTGTTGTTTTTTTTTTTCCTTTGTTTTTCAAACTTTGGCCGATTTTTAACTTTATTTTCTTGTCATAAGTTGTTTTTCACCCCATTAAAGTATTAATGGCTTAATATCTCCTTTAAAGAGTTTTGATGACGCGATAACGATCATAATTGTTATTGTCCAAACATCGTAAAGGCAATTTAGGTCAGTAAATGAGAATATGTTATCATATAATTATTTAGAAAATAGGTCATTTTTCTTTTGGTATACAGCGCACTTTGATGTGAGTGCTTATAAACGAAACGCGGGTTGGAAGTTATTACACTGGCGTACACGACAAGCAACTAATATTATTCAAATTCTTTAGACATGTTAATCACGTCACTAATCTCACATTCATTTATTGTTCCATCCTAAAAAAGAATTTAAAAAAAATATGAATTACCAAGTTTATAGGAGTTAACCCAGTTGAAACTAATGATAAGACCCCATTCCCTTTGTAAAGACGGTAAAAAACTAAGATGATATGATAAGAAATTGTATTAGAATAATTAGAAAGGGAAATTGAATAGTATACGTGTGTATTTTATTTATTTATATAATATATATATTAAAGTATTAAGTATTAACTCGATATTTAGCAAACTATTCCACTTCAAAACAAGATTTTATTCATTTGATGAGACGAATATACCTAATTTAAGTGGTAGGTCTCAAGGTCCGGACACAGCGATCGAATAACACTCCCTTATAACTCCAGAAAGTGTTTACTATGCAAATAGTCATCTACTCAGAAAGCACTTGTAAGAATTCGTTACAAGAAAAGACCATATTTAAAAAATACAAGTCACCTATACACTGGACGTCAGTCGAAGGCTATTCGATCTTTTGAAAGCACCTACGGGAAAGTTATAAAGGGCGATGTTTGGTTTAATATTGGTTACGGTAGCGTTATTCGAAACAAGTCCTTTGATGAAAGCATCTACATAAAAGTTATATGCCTATAAATGGCTAATGGTTGGTTTTAATCTTGGGTATGGAAGCCGCATAAATGAAAGTCTCTTAAAAGGGCCTGCTGGAACGTTAGATCTATCTTCATGTTGCAGAAGCCTATAATATTTTGAGGGGCATAGGCTTATTTTCCTTCAGAGGCATGTAAATAGAGGGGCACATGGGTGGGAAATGGAGGTAGAGAGAGAAAGAGATTTAAAAGAGAGAGGCAGTGTGAGAGGGGTATTAGATGAACAAAACAACAACATGCAGTTAACAGAAAAATCAATATTTCCGAACATCGACCAATACAAATTTTCCTTTGTAAGTTATTACATTTCAAGTAGGTGGTTCCCAGCGTTTAACATTAATGCCTCGGGCACTGACCGGACACATGTTTCTTTACAATTTTTGTGACGTCAAAGCGTTCTAAAATACATTGATAATCAATTATTTTCCTCAATTGAAACCAACACTCAGATTGGTTGAAATGCATTGTGTATTGCATTCCGCATCATGATCGATAAATCGGTGAATTGATTTTAAAATTGTTTATGACTCGGAGAGGGCGAAGATCACTAGTGCATGTTACAAATCGTATTATTATTTGGAATTTTCAGTCCATTTCAAATTTTCTTCACGCACATATCAATTGGCTCTTATTTAAACTCGTAGCCTATAATATAAGCCTTTTTTATGACCACCTCCCTCTTGATATACAGGGTATAACTGGTTTTTAATGATGGTTCATGAAAGTACTTTCCTCTATATAAGGTTTAATAATTTAGGCCTATATATAGGCCTACTGATCACTGATAGATTTATCAACTTTTTTAATCTGATCGTCGGAAGTTGATGAAATGTGACGATAATCATCGGTTTTCCCTTATTATACAATACAACTTCAGTTTCAGAGGAGCTCAAGCTTACAAGATAGCAAAATGATCGGCAAATGGCGTCATCATCACGTATTCCAGCCGACCCCGTGAGACTGACAGAAGTACGCCATGACCAGCGGCGTGTAGCAGCATTGTTGAATGCATCAGGACAACTCAATGTATCCATTCTGGTAGGTATATAATTACATAGTAGACTATAACAGACTTTAGTAATTTCTGTACTTCATTTTAAAGTTTTTTATACATCAAATTCTTCTTAAAGACTCATCATAGGCGCAGGGAAAATGGAAAAGGGGTATAGGGCAAGTCCAAGCTATTTTGCCGGTACAAAACGGGACATTCAGAGCCAAAAATAGGGCTTGTTTGAAAAATCTGAATGAAATCTCAATCCTTTGGTATATTCCTGAAGGTACTAAGAATGTTCAACAAAAACATTAAAAATAGTTGTAATAACTCAATTCATAATTAATTATATAATCATATATTCGTCGGTAACAAACGGGACCGCAAAAAATGGTGTTTTCAAATCTTGACTTTGTTCACGTAGGCCTATAACTCTGAATTAAAAAAGTAGATCTAAATTTTGCAGAGTCATATCCTCTTAAACATGTAATAAACATTGTAAGGACATTTTTTAACGTTAATACAACTTCGAGTTTTCTGGCAAAGGTCAAGTTTCAAAAACGATGTCAGGTAACAAACGGGACAGTAACACACGGACAATTATTCCCTGTAATATTTTTTATTAAACGATTGGTGTAGCCAAGGCGTAGCAACATCTTTTGTTAAAAAATCTCTCTGATAAAACAAAAGAAACATAATACAAACACAAAATGTAAGAAAAACTTATTTTGTTTCATTTCTAAATGTGGGAGGGTGGGTAATAAAAATGTATGATTTTACATCAGCTCAGTAACTTTTTGTGAGACTATTTCTGAGACCTGAATATTTTAAGTCTAAAAATATGGAAAGCTATGTGCTAGGTTCGTGATATTTTCACCAGAGTTAGCCAAGAAAATATAAAAACAGAAAATACTTACTTTTGGTTGTACTCCTATTGACAAATCTCTTTTTTAAATGGTTGAAAATAGCATTTTTAATGCATTTTATATATTTTTCATGAATATTAATGAGCCTTGTGACGTCATATGACCTTGAAATGACTTTTTGACCTCATTTGCATTAAGTTCATTTCATACCCTTTATGGTGATATAGTAAATAGTGGTACTATTTTAAGAGTTGTGATTGGTTGAAATGATGTCACGTGTCATTCACGTTTTTGTTATAGTGAACGGTTTTTTGTTATATTGAACGGTTTTTTGGTTATATTGAACGGTTTTTACCTGTGTTAAAATGAATGGTGAAATCGACTGCCTTGTTGCGCAAGCGCGTAATAACAGTAAAATGGTGCGCACAACAATAGAATCGCGGAGCGACAATATACGTCACAATAGGTTAATTAGCACCAAAAGTTTGGCAAACATTTGCAAAGATAAAACCAGATTAGGCAAGGTCAAAGATCTAGGGGTCTATTTACTATAATAAATAGTGCATGCATCTTTTAATGCAACATTACTGACTATGTGAACTCCAAATACTAAATTATCCCTCGGGCACATCTGTTTCAACTCGGCCTACGGCCTCGTGAAATAAATGTGCCCTCGGGATAATTTAGTATTTGTCGTGCACATAATCTAGTATGTTGCATGGTAGAGCATGCACTATTTATATAATATGACACATTATGTATACCTTTACAAACCCACTGACACACTTGAACACAAAATGGTCAAAAAGTCGAAAAAATCACCATCTCGGGAACAAAATTTAGCGTGGACTTGCCCTACATCGAACCAATATTCAGGATGTTTGAAATGATCCTTGTAAAAATCATTAAGATAGTCATTTAAAACGAAAATAAACACATTACAATTTTTTTGTTAATATGATAGTTATTCAAATTATTTGCAACTGTTATTCAAGTGGATAGTTATATTAATTGGTTTAGCAAAATGTTTCAATTTGTTTCATTATTCTGATTGCTGCAAAAGATATTTGCCGTTTTAACATTGTGAATCGCCGATGCTCCGGGATTAGGCACTTTATCACAACTTCACATCTTGCAGAGTATAAATTATAATCTTTTAAACAAATAAAGCCTGAACTACTCGAGACAATCAATTTCTATGTTATCATTAGTAAATCTACATTTTGAACTTCAGACTTCAAACTATAGACGGCTTAGACTTATGGGCAGCAAATATGTAATAAGTATGTTGATTGTTTCTCTACTTCATGGGGGTTATAAATCTTCAAACTCTAAAAGTATCAATTACAGTAGATGCGTGTACAGCCCCCCCCCTCTTATTATGCAGAAATACTCTTATTAATACTTATGATGTTTTGACCTTTGCTCTTTGGTTTTTTGGCTTTCTCAACACGCATTGTGTTGAAGCATGATAATTATGTACCCAACTACTGTTATATTTGGGGTTGAAATATCACCATTTCTTCAATGATGTCAGAAGTAAGTATTCATTAACTAATAATATGTTTCATCATAATGCAATATCAAAACTCATGTAGCCTTTTGTCAGAGCACAACCGAAAGAATATAAGGTTATAAAAAATCGGATAGGCATATTGTTTTTAAAAAAGAATATCGGGGTTGTTTTTCATTTTGGTAAAAAAAAAAAAGAGAAAGAAAAAAGAAAAAAAAATGATTGCGAACACAAAGACACAAAGAGAGGGAAATATATTTTATCAAAACGTTTGGTCTCGCAATACCAATTGTCATGAATGCCAGATCAGAATGACATAGTATCATTTTCGTCACCCATTTGGTCATCAATTTCATTTTTATTTTTATTTTTACAGCCTCATGCGAGCATACCCGTACAGGATCTCTACAAGAGTCGATTCTACCGAGAGCTGCAAGCAACCCGGTCTACCTTACCAGCTCGAGTCCCACCGCTAGGTCATCCCCTGGTCCGATTACCTGGATGGAAACAAACTGACAAAGACAACCCTTTAGTCTCAAATCAGTATGGACACGTCACGAATGGTGGTGATGGCGAGCAAATCGGTGGTACCACAAGGAGCGCCCGTGACCAACTTCATGTTGGCACCAATTCGTACAACAGAAGACGACAAGCCGCTGTTGATTTGGCAAGAACGTTATCCAAGAGCGTGCCAAGTTCTTTAGAATTAGAACGGATAAACAAGTCGAGCAATCGCAATGCAAAACCTCTCTCAAGGTATGAATCTCTTCCTGATATAGGTGCCGGCCGAAACGCAGACGTTGAAAGATCCAAAGTTGAGTTTCGGCTTCCAAGACGGGGACACCGAGAACAAGGTATTGATTTGATCACAGAAGGGAAGACAGCTCCTCCACATTTACAGTACAACCATGGCATCGCCAACCCTGGAAGACCCGACCCGCCGTCAATCTCGCAGATCTTTTCGCCGACGGGATGGCTCAGAGAAGATACCGACCACTCAGACGTTACGCCATTGTCAAGTCGAAAGACTCATCATCGGAAACGAAAACAAAGTGTGACGACTCCGGTGTTGATGCGGACCTATGACCACGATGAAGTTCCATTAAACAGTCCGGAATCTTCAACGGTGTCCATGGATAAACCGTCATCGAGCCATAGTGACATGAGTTCTTCAGATACCATCTACACACCCGTTGATCCGTACCCTGACGATGATGACAACAACATCAATGAACTTGGCGTTGATGAGCATAAGAGTGACACTTCGCCACCCAACGATCCTGAAAGATCTGTTTCGGGTCCGAGCGACCTCAAGGTGCACTCTCCTGCACCCAAAGGTTCTCTTGGTTCCGGTGGAGTAAACCCCAGCGACGATCCATACGGAATGGCGTACCTCAAGGCTCTCTCGGTGGCACGTTCAAAGGCAGCCCAAAAGGATCCGTTCTACCTAAGCCAACGTATGACTCGTCCGTTCACATTTTCATACTTTTGCCAAAAGGAAGTTTGTGTCTGTGGAAACTGTCCCAAGATGAAACGGAAGAAAGGAAAAACGGGTTTAAAATCCATATTAGGCGATGTGAACATGTATGACTATTTCAAATGGTCTAAAGACAAGAAGGATAAGCCCTGAAACCCATAATTTAGAGAGAGTTAGAATATCGGCCTACGTGTAATAATTTTTTAAACATAAATTGACAATCACTGTAGTTTGTTGTATTAAACATGTTAAATAATATTATTATGATACCTGCAATAATGTATTGATATTAGTATTTATATTCCCATAATTTAGATATTAAAATAAAAAGATATTTAAATGGTTACTTTATTTTTGTAATATTATCATTTTAGTTTGGTGATTATATTAAATTCTAAATTTATAATTGTGGAGTAAATAATGATATTTATTAACTAAACAAAATGCAATAATACATTTTTTCACAAGGAGAAAATAATATTGTGGGAGAGAGGGAGAGAGAGAAGGAGAGACACAGAGAGAGAGAGAGAGAGAGAGAGGGGGAGGGGCAGAGGGGAGGGAGAGAGAGAGAGAGAGCGAGAGAAAGTAAATGATATATGTTAGAATTCAAAATTGATCAGGTGTAGAGAGAGAATAAAATCATGTTCAGATTGGTAATTGTCCAATATTTTTATACTGCCTGAGTAAAAATATATATGACAGAGAGATGGGGAAGGAGATTAATGTGTGAAATATAGAAAGAAAGAAAGACAGATATGAATATAAAAACAGGATACATGTGAATAGAAACATAGATAGATGAATGTATTCGAGACAAACAGCTAGATCTAACGGGGAAGATACTGACTATACACGATAATGAGTGTAAGATTTAGTTTGGCATTTTGTATGTAGGCACGTCGGAACCATGGTTGACGGGGAAGAGGGGTTACTGGCTCATAATGGCCCCAAGGAACCATTACACAGACACTGAATGAAAATAACATCACCCAGAGAAGAAGGGGGGGGGGGAAACCGCCGTTGCTAAGGAATCGAATGCGTGCCAAAACTAGAGGTCGTGATTATCCAGCCAAATTTTTTAAAAAGGGTGAAAATGCGGCTGCTGTAATAAAATACAATGAGTTTGAAAGAAGAAATCGGCTAATTTGAAAATTTGGTAGAATAAATTTGAATACACCGTTTATGCAATGCAAGACTATATTTTCCTTGGCAACGGCAGATATAAATATATTATCTCTGGCTGCTGATTTATTGTCTGCCATTGTATTGTAGGTATAACGTTTTGACTATTATTAATTAGACAGAGGTATAACCTCGACTTGTAAATAGTTTTCGGAGAAATATGAAGCATGTATCATGATTTTATTCACTGTTAAGGCCCTGTTCATTCACTGTTCATTTTGGGGGATTTGTTCTTGTGTCCTCCCTTTTGTTTCAGAAATTACCGGTTCTGGTCATCTACTGCTACCAGAAATGAAAAGATGCAAGTTCCCTCTTTCATATATAATTGTACCAAAATTATATAATAAAAAATGAACGAAATATAACCAGGTGCGGATCCAAGGGGGGGGGGCCAGCCCCCCGAGAAAAAAAAAGAACAAGAGATGGCCGATCTGATTGACCCATGGGACCTTATTGATGGCCAAAGGCCAAAAAATGTAAACCTACACCCCGCTTACGCACCCCCAAAAAAATCTGAAATTCCATTTTTGCCCCCCCCTGTAATGAAATCCTGGATCCGCCACTGACAACAACCTGTAACTTAAAATAAAAATAACTAATTTCAGCTATGTTCAATACTTACGGCAAATGAAGGTTCTCAGGGTAGGAACTAATGAAATCCGGCATCTATCGCCTTTGGGGTGTGGATTATCAATGAAGGAAATCATGACAATATTTATATCCTTTTTTTTTTTTTATCCTCTTAAAAAAAGAAAAAAAGAAGATGTTTTGTCCATTTAAAAAAGAAAGAAAAGGGCATACATGCAATGGCCTCAATGATACCATAAGCTGATACAAGGGCCAAACACAGAAAGTTTTCTCTTTCTTTTTTATTATTATTATATTTTAGGTCAAGGGCGGATCCGGGGAGGGGGCTGGCTGGCAGCTCCCTCCCTAAACCATTGTAAACCCAAAATATTTAGAAGAAGAAAAGAATGCTTAAAATTTGTTCGATTTATGGATGGACACCTACCAAGTGACCCCCCCCCCCCCCCCCCCCCGCTGAATAACATGAGCCGGCGGAGGCCGACAATTTTTTCAAACATTGAGGATTTCGAATTTTCGGCTCGTAGGTCCTAAAAAAAAACTTTTGTGATGTCAAATAATAAATATGTTGTTAACAATAGTCAAACTTTTGACTGGTTACCATATAGAAAATTAAAAAAAAAGAAAACAACAACAACAACAACAATTTTTTAGTTTCTGCGAAGTTTTATTTTTCCTTTTAGTATTTGACCTTTGGAGACACCGTATACGAAAGAAGAAGAAGAAGAATTGAAGGGAGCGAAAAATATTTATTCATGTATCACTATCAGATTCAGAAGGAAAAAGGATGATAAAACGTATATTGCAGATCACTTTCATCATTTACTTGATCGCAACAATCTACACTGTATACCTGATCTTGTGTAAGTTAATATGTATTTTAAACCTATCAGTTATGTCTTAGATTTTGATTCATATTGTGTTTGGCTCGGGCTCGAGATAAGACCCTATCCCGATGCAGCCGTGGCCGGTGAGCGGCGGGGCTGCGGTTTCCGCTTTATGGTGTGGGTAACCGGCTGCGCACGGAAGCTTGGTGCAGTCGGTTTGATCAAGAACTAGAAGATCTGCCGATTGCCGAAGATGTAGTAGATCAAGATTTGACACTGTTGGCAAAGATATCTATGCAGAGGGGGGGGGGGGGGATCTTAAACATTTATTTAGAACAAAATTGTAGGGCAATGATGTCATAACGTAACCTTACGCTGAGTGAATTTCCATTTCATCTCGATTAACATTTTAGGTAGCGCTTTTCGTTTGTCATTTCATTAAGAAAATCATATTATTTTATTGCAGGCCTTCAAGCGCTCCTACTTTTCCTACTTTTTCACTACTTTTTTTTCAACCTCCTACTTATCCTACTTTTTCTTTGAAATCTCCTTCTTTTCCTACTTTTTAACTACTTTTTTGAAAAAGTGAAAAAGTGAAGAAAAAAATTGTAGACTTAGCCATAGGTTTGATATGTGACCGAAAATCCTGTCACTTGTTTTATTATTAGAATTAATGTATTTGGGATATGTTTGGGTCTGCTCATTTAGAGACATGCACGTGACATGAAGCATCCCTATCCATAACCTATCCACTTTTTCCCTGAACATTATAGCACAACCAGTCGCAGCACCATGACAGGAGTCTCTGTCCGTATAAGCATTATATGGGGGAAAGTGCATTAAGAGTGTTATAGGTTATTTTGTCTTTAGTTCGGAGAGATACGTGTACATATATATATATAAACTGTAGGTCTACTCAAATAAAAGGCAAAAAACGAAACTGGAGACAGAAGTCTAGTCTAGTTTTAATGCTTGTTTGGTGTATGAGTCTATATAGGTTTTCTTAGGCACAGAGTACTGTAACTACCATTTGTCTATGAATAGAATCACCTAATGTTGAAGCTGTTTCTGATGTTGGGATCTGAGCTAAGATTGTAGATTGAAAATTTTTCAATTATGACAACTGAGATAAATTTATGCACCTTACATTGTTTGGAGTGCCATCTCAGCTTTTGCATTGTATCCTTTGACTATGTTAACCGATGTGTTGGCTCAGTGGATAGAGTGTCCGCCTCATGATTGGGAGGTCATGGGTTCGATCCCTGGCCGTGTCATACCAAAAGATGTTAAAAAATTGAAGTTGCTGCTTCCCTGCAACGTCCTTCTGGCGCTGCTCAGCGGTTGCCGGGCTCACGAGAAAAGGGGCAAAATAAATATCCGGTCATCTTTGTTTCGGACAATAAAATTTGGAGCATTGGAGCAATTGGAGCATAAGTTCATCTTTATTCCAGATCCATACGCATGCAGTAATCTACAAATGTGGAGCATGATTATTTTCCTCTTTACTTTTCAAATTGCATACGCAACACTACTGTGTGTCCAACAGAAAATGCTATGGCACTTTAAATGATTATGATTTGAAAATTAGCAATTCATTGTATATAATTTTATAATTGTAAACTAGCATTTGCTTGATAGAACTGGCTTAAATTTTATGCCATTATATGGTTCATTGAACACATTGATATATGAGCCTTCTTTCAGCACTCATCAGAAAACCTCTCAATCCAAGTTTCGTTATTACATTAAATAAAGTATGTAGTCCAATTACATCTTCATTCACTCCTATTTTATTTCTTCTTTTTTGTTTGTTTAGAATTTGGGCCCACAACATGCGGGCACATAATTAATTATTTGTTTAAGATGAAGGTTTAAGAAAATTGGCATGATATATTTAATCAAACATAAAAATTATACTAAACATGTTGTTAGCTGAACCTGACTACACATACTACTTAATACAGAGCTTGGATGGAGAGGTTTCCTGATGTGTCATGAACAAATAATCTTATTGTTGTGATTATTGGACCATATCACATAAAATTGCATCCAGTTGGTATTTATATAATGTTGTAATTTTAATATTATACACATCTAGAGTGCCATATAACATTTTTGTGGGACATGCTGTTCTTACATGTATTGATGGATTTCCAATGCAAAAAGCATAGTGATCCAGTGAATTAGGACTTTATCAATTGACGTTTCTCTTTTTTACACCATAAATAAACACGCAATGCCTCTTTCCAAAAACAGTTTGCAAGAAAATGATGTTACATGTAGGTTAAGCTTGAACTCAAGTGGCAGAGACTGCATAAATGCACACAGTATCCAGAGTTGATAATTCAGGTTGCTTCCAAGTCATTGGCATGCGAACAGAAAGAACCATGGTGATTTTGCAAATGCAAGATTTATTGGACATTAAAAAATAAACACTTTGTACTACCTAGTGAACAGAAAACATCCTCAGTCATGTACTTACATGTAATTATAGAACCTGTGGCTTGATGCCAAGTACCCCTAAGAAAATATCTAAACACAAAATTCTCTGTTCATTGAAGCTTTAATACTCAAAGTAATCTCAGCTTTGCATTATGCAATGGCGCTCCAAAATATTTTATGCAATGTCTTTCTCAATGAGTTAAACCATGGATTCTACGAGGTCATATTAGAATCCATGGTTAAACAAACCAATTTTACAATCTTTAGTTTCTGATGGCCTTAGTCCCAACTACTGGAAGCAGGTGAAATTGGGAATGCAAAGAACCAGAATCTGTATGATATGTTTATCCAATAATGTTTATCAGAGATGATTCAAATATGTAAGATACCTCAAAGCTTTGATGTTTAGGCATGCACAAGAACAGAAAGTTGGGACAGGGACTGATGCATGCATGGTTAGAAGAATGGTTACCAGTTGTAACCACTAAAGCCGCTTGTCAATCTTGGCTCAGATGTGAACAAAACATTCTGAAATTATGTAAACTGAAATCTCACTGAAATGGAATTGACTGGCATGGTGCTATTCATCCTTTGGCCTATAATGCCTTGCAAAAAAAACTGCGTTAGACTTGGAGATGGTCATGAGCAGACTGTGGTTCTGGATCTCTTCTATAATATCTGAAGACATTCCCTTGCAGGAAGGAAGACTGCTGAAACCCAGTATAGTAGCATCTTGGTCTCCATGAAATAAATTTCCTTCAACACATATAAAGTTGCTGGCTATGAAAAGAGTGAATAGCATGCTTTAAAGCAGAAAATCAGTAATTTGTTCAAGATCTCTACATGGCTACTACGGAAAGCAGGAATGGCAAGTCTCATGAAAGAAATGTGAGATACTGATAAATCACTAGGAAATTGAAAGATCCCCTGATGAAAGTGCCGCTCTGGTTTTAGCATTAACAATGTATTCAATGTCTTCTTGATATTAAACAGTTTTTGGTAGAGGAAAGCACTGTCTGTTTTTGCTGTACATGTAAAAAAGGAGAAATGTTGATTAGAGTAGAAAGGCATACATTGGATCACTGTTTGTTAACAGCATCAGTATGATATCCTTTTAGACATTGGATAATCCTCAAGCTAAATCTCAGATTCAATCTAAAATAAAAGATAGGGAATTTCATCTAAAACATTTATCTTGTATGTTATTCCATCATTGTGGGGGGGGGGGGGGGGGGGGGGGGGGGGGGGTGGGGGTATAGATGTACTGCCTTGACTTTGAGTATAATGGATCTGGATCTATTAAAAAAAGGCTACAGTGCCAAACATGTACATGTAGGGTATATTCATTTCCCTCAGGTGTTATCATTGAGAATGTAATTTAGTGAGAATTTTTTAATCTACATGTACATGTACCTTATTGAACTTATCCTGCCATCAGAAACAGCTTCAATATGATCCCAGGAATGTTATTATGACATATTTGGGGATTTCCATTCATAAACAGGTGATGATCATACATGTAATGATGGTAACATGTAGTTCTAATACTCTTAGCAGCATACCTTTAAAGACTACTCTAACTTTCCAAACAAATATTATACTTGACTGAAAATTCTATCACAAGTTTGTTTTTCGCGTAATTATGTACATTCGGCCTTTTTCATACAGATGAAATCCTAATTTTCTCCTTCTTTTTAAGATTAAATCCTACTTTTATCTTACTTTTTTAAAGGTTAAATCCTACTTTTATCCTACTTTTTGGAGAAATTTGCTCCTACTTTTCTCCTACTTTTTCATTCAAGCTGACTTGAAGGCCTGTTATTGTCAAATTTGTGTAATGCTTCTTTGTGTTTTCCAAGATCTTCTTTATCAACGTCCAAAACAGTGTTGTTTTATAATAAATAAATGTATCATTAGATAAGGACTGTACTCTGTTAGAAATATGTTACAAAAATTAAATGTCAGATGATTTACTTTAATACTGTTCTTTTTTCCCCTGTAGCCCCCGAAGAGAAGAACGTACCCCATAAGGACCAGAAGATACCTGTAGAGATCCAGCTAAATGAACCAAGACCAGGACCTGCCATACTAGATCATCAAAAATCCAATCAACTTCAAGCGAAGAATAGGACCTACCCAATTGATGTCTGGAGCAAAGTGGGCTTAGGTATGTTTTAAGGGAAAACTCTGTGCCTGAAAATGCTTGGAATAATTCTGAAAATATCTTTCAAACTGTCATTGTTGTTATGGCAGAAATTAAAATAAAATTGGTTCAAGCTCACATTCTACTGAAAATTCAAACCCAAAACGAAGATGTGGAGGGGACCACATGTATTTTGGACAATGGCCTTTTGAGGAAGAACCCATCAGGCCATACCACTTATTAAAAGAACATATCGAAATAGATCTAGTTGGGACAAGCAAATAAGATATGAATAAGCAAAATATTGTATATTCTCATTGTAATACTTGTTAAAACCTGGCACTAAAAGTACCCAATTTTATTATATTTTGTCAAAGAACATTTTAATAGCAAAAAGTTTCAGCTTAGCTTTCACACATGTTTCTTTGTGTCAAGAGAACAAAGGTGCTTCAAATTTGTTTGAAGCTCCTTGAGAGAACAAGCAATTTTTTTAAATTTCTGTACACAATATCCCTCTTTCTATTGTAATCATATTTGGGTTTCTATCCTTTCTCTGTGGTTTGGTCTCTATATTTGCTTTTTTTTCCTCTAAAGCTGAGAATAAGTTCTGAAGTACAGTCATTCAAAAAAATATGTATGTATGATCTTGCAGGCTCGTATACCTGGGAACATATTTTGCAGGGGAAACTTGAATCAAGACTAGAGGGCATCTGGTACTATGGTGAACTGCAAGTGCATACCTTTAAATTCAGGTAAGCTATGAGCCTGCAAAAATTGTATGAAGAAGATGGAGGTCAGCCAAGGTATATTTTAAGAACAATGTGCATTTATATTATATAGTGTGTCCCAGATAAAAGTAAACCCAACTTTGGGAGCCTTGTTTTGAGATTGCATAACTTGTGTGTCATTAATTTTTATATCATGACAAAGAGTAACTTATATTCTATCAAGTAATACCAAAATTATACCTGTACTGTCATGGATGACTGAGTAAAAAAACAAAAACAATTTGTACCAAGTTTTCTTAGACGCATCCCTGGATTTCAATTCAATTCAATTTACAAAATGGTTTATTCAGATACTTTAATTGCGGCAAAAGCCGAATTACAAAAGTTTACAATAAATAATCATGTCAATATATTTCACCAACAATATATTAAAATAGATGAGCAATTTAAACATAATAGAACATAGAAAACTATGAGTATAAACATGATTAATTAGAATCCCTTCACATTAAAATATGAAATACATATATTTGCCTAACAGTTACCACAATCAATTTTCATTCTTCTTGGGTTTCCTTTTCATTTGTTGATCTTGAAAGAATGCAATAATGCATTGTATCATAGGAGGAAATAAAATGGTACCGGGTTCATGTGAGTGTTTGCAATAGAAAGATGAAAGGTATAATAAAGGGATAGAGAGTGATAGCTAGAGAAAGACAGAGAGAGAGAGAGAGAGAGAGAGAGATAGGGTGAGAGATAGGGTGAGAGAGAGAGAGAGAGAGAGAGGGAGAGAGAGGGAGGAGTACATGCAGTTAACGAGATCACATGAAAAGGAAAAACATGGTAACTTCAACAAATTAAAATACATATACATAAATTGTCATTCATATTCCTTGATCTAAAATAAGTACAATTATGTTTAATAAAACATGAAAGAACCTACAAAGGTTTAGGAAGGGAGAATATGAAGGGGAGAAAGAAATTGACGGCATAAGGGAAAAACGAGATCGAGAGAGGGAGAAAGGAGAAGGGAGAAGATGCAACATTACAATGTATCACGCTCTAATATATCCATAAATATTCGTATAATATGACAGAGAATATTTAGCAAATCTTATGATTTCAATTGGAAATTTGGATATCTGTTTGTAATAATTAAAAATAAAACATTGGTTAAAATAGTTTGATTTAAGTTCATGAATCTCAGCCATTTTTATCATCATAACACTGATCCCCTGCTTATGGGTAAATTGCAACACGTTATTCTCTGTAATCAATTCGTGTGGAGTTGAAATGACGAACTAAAGTGGGAACAAGGCTATTCCTGAATCGTGTAGTTCGGCATCTCATCTTCACAATCGTTGTTGAGTTTCTAGTCTGATAGGGACAAGTCCTACTTTTAGGTAAAAGGTGGTGCAGTTTTGAAGAGGGAATTTGCATAGATTTTGCAAATGCAAGACAAAGATGAACCTCAAGTGTGGCAAATTTGTAAATTGGCATCTTGCCAAAGAACGCTAGTGGAGTGCATATACATGCAGCATAGCACATACAGTGCATCCAAGAAAAAAAAGTAAACCCAACTTTGTTTTTGTTGTTGTTGAAAGTGTAAAGAGAAACATAGAGAAAGCAATGCAATATGATAACTTTCATTTTATTCCTTTAGAATGCGTGATGGAGATGGTGTCCAACCTGATAAAGTCCCCCAAGATGCTGAGAACGTTTTCCTAATCTTGAATGGTCGAGCTCCGGACAAGCTTCAATACACACGGTACTGGCTAGACTATCTTGGTTCGTACCTGCATCTAAAGCGAGTGGTCCTGATGCTGATTGGAAATGAACAGTGCCAGAATGATTGGGTTCTTCCATATATGAAGACCAATGGTGGACCTGTTGATTTACTGTTCATTGTATATGATACACAGATTGTTAATGGAGAGAACATCATGCAATGGCCTCTTGGTGTAGCAACGTGAGTGAGATTTTTCAGAAATTTTTCATAGATTACATTTCTGTCCATACTTCCTAGAAATATACTTGCACAGTTAGTTGTTTGCGGTCATACATAGAACATGTAAATGGCAGATGTGGTATATTTGTATCGTCTGCAGTTAGGGGAAAATTAGTAAACAAATTGAATTACTGTTTAACAGTCAAATTGCACCAAGATTATCTGTAGGATATAGTTTAATTTTCTGTTTTTACATGTTTTTCACAGAAAAGAAATCAAGATTGGGTAATTATTTTTAGGACACAGTGACATGAATAATCCATTTCACAAAAGAGTGCATGCTTGAGTCAATTATAAAACTCTGGAATATTTTCCCCGATGCGATCAAACATCTATTTTCAATTCTAACAAGTACAGAAGTAAGGCGAGGGTTCTAAAAATCACAATGATAATGACAAATGCTGAGCATGCTTATACAATATCAAATACTTAGAAAGTATTATCACAATTTTAACTGCACTTCTGATTTTTTTTTTTTTCCTTCTAATTTTAGGTACAGAGGATTTCCATCAATAGAGATTAGTCAGCTCAATCTCCGGTCTCCAAGACGATACCGATGTAATTTCCTAGGTACTATGTACCCCAACTCATCCCGAGAAGTACTCTTGAAAGTCATCAATGATAATAACCTTCAGAGTTACTGCTACCTGAAGACAAGACAAACGTAAGCTCCTTTAGATTCAGAAAGTTGTTTTTTTATTTATTAAGTGTGATAGA
Organism: Paracentrotus lividus; assembly: GCA_940671915.1. Lineage (NCBI taxonomy): Eukaryota > Metazoa > Echinodermata > Echinoidea > Camarodonta > Echinidae > Paracentrotus > Paracentrotus lividus. The sequence goes on from CALNVZ010002100.1 coordinate 17,902,201, forward strand.
TCTGCTGCATGGTGTGCATTTTATGGAAAGAATGACAATAATGTTAGAAATCATCTTGGAACTAGAAGTAATTTGGACCTGCAACATCTACTTCTATCCAGGAAGTGTCTATACCACCAGACGGTTATTCCTCTTTCAGCCAAACTGCAGCAAAAGTCAAGTACAGTGACTGCATTTGCATCTACAGAGTTGATGCCTTCACCTTTAACACCAGTCATTGACCATTGTAACCCTTGACCTATTTACTCCAAAAATGGTTTTGGAATAGTGATCTCATCAAGTCTTTGAATATTCAGAGCAAATTTTCTGTGATCATTTATTTTTTGTCAATAAAAGAACTCTGACTCAAGATTATCTTTAATGAAAACATTGCTTGTCTGTTTCTCTAATACCACTAGGTGGGAACCTGATGAATCGGAAGATAGTCTGCAGACCTACATCAATGTTGTCCTCCAAAGTGATCTGACTCTGAGTCCTGTCGGTATGAACGCAGAATGCTACCGTATCTATGAAGCCTGCGCCCTGGGCTCTGTCCCCGTGGTTGAAGACGTCACCGCCAAGGGCGACTGCAGCCCAAGTCCGTTCAGACTTCTCAAGAAACTGGGGGCGCCTTTCATCTTCGTCAAGGACTGGTCCGAGCTTCCCAAGATCATGGATGAGGAGATGAAGTTGACAATGGATGAGATTATCGAAAGAAGACGAAGCCTTGTCGCCTGGTATGAAACGTTCAAGTACGAGTTAAAGGGTATTCTGATGAGGAAAATAGGTGAACTGTTTGACAAAGATGTGAACAGGTGACGAATGGTATGGTTTTAGTACTTCTAGTTGTAGCATATGTGATACAGTCAACTCCCATTATAATGAGGTACTTGGTACCAAGCAAATTACCTTGTTATATCAAAATTTCGTCATACTGACCAGGGGGGTGTAACACAAAGACTTACGATTGATTAAAAGTTACGATTGATTTTTTCTCGGTGCCCTCATTTGGAAACCAGGTACAGTCATGGATTAGGATTTTGATATGATTAAGAGTAGGGTTAGGGCTAGGGTAGGGTTAAGATCATCAACTTTGGAGCATCCTGTCCATGATAAGGTTAACAAGAAAAAATCAATCGTAACTTTTAATCAATCGTAAGTCTTCGTGTTACACCCCACAGGACTAGGAGAAATGTTTTGTTGTAATGAATGTAGCTGTGTTTGTTATAATGGGAGTGTACTGTATTGTCTTTAATTCATAGCAGTACAGAATTTGCTAAAGGTATAAATGAATTAAGCTTTTTTCTCATCAAATGGATGTCAGAGATATGTTTCTTCTTCTCTTTAATGGCTGTATATTGAAGAGAATTACAACATCAATTTAAAATGTTACCAATTTGTGAATGAAAATTATGAATTCCTCATCAGATGTCGCTAATTTATAAATTGTATTAGTTATACTATTCAAATTCACCAATGGCATTATATTAGATGGCAATATTAATTTATAGATTGAGATTTACCAGTACTAAACTAAAACTATAAGTTCAAAGAAGAGCAAATCATGGATATTTTGTAACAAAAAAAATAATTTAAAACAAAAATCTTGTCTTTCATAAAGGTACTGATTTAACTGACACTAGTGTTCTAGCTTTTGAATTAAATGTCATTCTTAATATTGGTGTAAGTTGCTCATTTTGCAAACTTCACATTGACCGACTAAGTGAAGTTGTGCCAAATTTATTTATTTCTCATTGCTATTTGCAAATGCCAAATTGGACTCTTTGACCAATTTCAAAATGTTGTGCCAAATTTATTATTAATTACAAATTTTTTGCAAATATTAAATTGGACCCTTTAACCAATTTCAAAGTGTTGTTTTTTTACATGTCCACATTTTTAATTTTTTTTTTGTCTTGTGTAGTGCAATACAGGTTTTCCTATAAATTATTTTCATGGATGAAATTGCAATTTGACTTCAAGCCTCGAAATCCTTTGGGTGCTTCTTATGGTATACACTTGCTCTAAACACACTTTTACACTGTGCCTGTTTGGTCTGATCCCATTTTGTCTATTACCTTTTGGTCTAATTACCACTCTGCCTACTATGCATTTTCCATTTTGTCTAATTTCTATTTTGTTGATTGTTCAATTGATCTAATATAACTTTGTCAATTACCTGTGACAAACTTGTAAAAAAATGGTTATATAGTGCAAATTGGCACCATTAGCCTATGTGGTATTAGACAATCCCAGACCAAGTGTATAAACCATTTTTATTTGTTCTCGATTTTCATATCACTGGAAAGTTAAATGCACAATACAATGTACCTCTGAATATACAAGGTAATTAAAAGTAATAAGTGACAAGTTGCATCTTGTTATTTGCTTGTATGAATGCAGTGAATACAAACCATTATAAAAAGGGTATCAATGTAATGGGATTTTGACATAAAACTTAATGGTTTAAAAATCCAAGTGTGATTAAAAAGAAACCAGAAAATATGTTGTTTTTGTTTTTGTTTTGTTTTTTTTTCAGGGGGGGGGAGGAGTTTACACAAGAAACACACATATCATGCCAGGTTTTTGTTTACAAGTGAAGTGATGTATCTTATTTATTGTATGAGCTGTAAGACTACTACTAGTAATATCACATTGTACTGATAAAAGAATATTTACATATGGACAATCAAGAACCAATGACATATGATATACTTCATTTAGATAATGAAAAAATACTGTTTCTTCTATGTACAACATTGCAAAGATGATAAATTAAATGTGACATGTCATTCTCACAAATATCTTTTAACTATAACAACTTATTTATGATGTGTCTATTCCACCTAAAACAATATAATTAATCATTTATACAGTGTGCCAGAGAAAATATATTTCTGGTTTCTTCTTCTTTTATTCCCACTTTAACAAAAAGTGCCTCCAGTAAAATAAACATTCTTTATAAAATACATGTATGTTTTAAAAATCCTTCATCATCTGTTTGTGTGAAATTTTCACTGTCATGTTCATTGTATTTATAAACATTTAAAATATATTCGAAACATCATTATCAAAAAGATGAAAAGTATGGAAAAATTTGAAATGCCTTGGCTTGGAATTAAGAATCATAATTTACATGAACAGTATAAGTAAAAATCAAAATATGGGAAAATGAAAACAATGTTCCAATCCAAATCGATGACTGGGCAATGGACTTTCTCTCAAAACTGTACCAATAATGAACTACATGAAGCGTAAAATAAAATAAATAATTGAGATTTAAGCAATGTTACATGTACATTGTAACATATAGGAGTAGCATTAACCTTCACCAAAAACGAGGAATTTTATGTTTTAAAAATGTAACATCATAAAACCATCGTTTGAAGAAATACGACAAGTGATACATGTATGAATAGTTAAAATATACAAATACATCACAAATGTTTTTTTCCTTTAATACTATAAAAAATAACATTGATGATGTTATTGTCCATAATAACAAAACCATGCTCTTCGGAATGTCAAATTTGAAAACTTCTAATAAATTTTGAAATTTACCAAATCACTGTTTTAAATGTCCATTTTGTATCTCGGCTTAGAAAAGGTTTGTTCTATTTCAATCACAGGTTGACTAATCTGATTTTCTGCATAATTACTGATTTAGAACAATTGGCAATTACAACAAGTTTTCAAAAATAGTGTTCTTCACTATAACTGTATGTTGTCAGAATTGAAATGCAAAAAATCTGCAAAAATGTCCAGTTGAAACATAATATTTCCTAATTGTTCAATTTACTGTTGCATTTACATGCAGAGTGTCAACAAAAAAAAAAGAAAAAAAGAAAGGGGTAGCATTTTAGATAATGCAACTGCCATATTTCAAGTTATACAGTCCACTTTCATATTAATGAGGTGCTTGGGACTTAGGCAACAAAAATGCAGTTAGTTCATTCAAATTTTTATCAGACATGATTCAAGCCTAATTATGGTGAATTATATGCAACTGCTAATTTCAAGTCATACAGTCCACTCCCATAAGAAATTTGTAAATTTTTACAATTAGGACAGGGAGAAATTGTCTCATTGCTCCCATGCTCATTTTAACGAGACATGCGAGTTGAGGGTACATTGCAGTCAAATGCATACTACAAATGTGCCGATTTCAATTGAATATATTTAACCCAATTATCAAAGTGAAGATTTGGTCATTACAGTCTGCTCCTATTATATTGAGAAGTTCAAAACCAAGCCAAATACCTTGTTATAACAAATCTTGCTATACTGAATACCGATGCACATACAAGTAGATACAGTCTGTACGCAGGTTTCAAATTGAAACCGCAAGAGCCAACTTGCTATAAGTAAATAAATTATTGTTGTGTCTGGGCTTGCTACATCAGGTATAGACTACAGTGTATTACACAAATCATGTACACAAAGTTTATTTCAAATTCAAAGGTGAATTTAGCATTTGAAAGGCATAGCAGCTGCTGATTATTTCATATACTGGTGTGATGACTTGGGCCATGGATCATCGGATACATTCAATATCGTCCATGTCTTCGAGGAAAGAATCTTGGCTGTGATCATCTTCCGGGCATTCCGGCAAGCTGTCCCATCGCAGAACATCACACCCTATTTAAGATTAAAAGAAAAGATACAAAATGAGTTAGGATGAAGGTCAGGCATTAGGAACATACAAGAATAAGGAAAATAAAAGAGAAATCAGTTCCAAAGTGTTGTAGGTTGGTTGGTGATTGGTTTAATGGCTTTCCCCATTGGTAGGTTACGAGGTCAGCTTAAAGGTAGTATCCTGAGATGGAAAATATTTGTATAAATATGTAGGGAGATGTTGCTTACATAATTATTAGATAAAAACTTATGTTTTTTTTTTCTTCAATATTAGGCTCAATTCTAGTTTAGGGTAAGGTTTAGTGCTGAAGTCCAGACTCCATACAGAATCATACCGGACTTACAACAGATTTATTTAGGCATACATTGACCGCGCGTGGTCGAGGATTCATCTTGTTCAATCGTTAGGACAGTTTTTCTCATACAAATGTTGATTAATGTGTAGAAATGGCATCCAAAATCTCCGAGGCCAAACAGGGACTTTTGGAAGTGGCACACAGGCCATTGAAGGGGTTATCCAAGGCTTGACCTTGGATTGATTTAAGCCCTGGCACTGAGTTTAGAGACCAGGGAGCCTGTTTCTTGAAACCATCATAAGTCTAAGTTCATGGACATCCCATTGAAAAACGTGTTAATTTTACAACACATGTACCTATGGGTTGTCAAAGAACTTAAACTTATGACGGGCTTCGAGAAATAGGCCCCTAGGTCTCAATATTATGACACCTTGACCCTAATCCTAATGTTTTGTTGTCATGTTATAGTAAGATACATCAATTACATGCACTTCTCACCTGACTTATCTAGTTTTCCTTCTGCCCACACCACAGTACTGTTGAATATCCAGAGATGACCATTGTTACATGACTGAAGACAGGGTACACAGGGGATTAAGATGGTGTAGCCTACATTGTTCCCACTGTTGGAAGAGAACAAAACAACAAAAAAAAATTATAATAATAATAAGTTCAAGTACAGAATACTCTCATGAGAGCAGTAGTGTATACATGTATTCTGTTTTTTTTTCTTCTTCTTTTTCTACATGAAGGGGAAAAAGGTATCGCGAGTCTGTAAATACGCACTCATTGAACACACCAAAATAAAAACATACTGAATCTCCTTCTCTGTGCTATTTCTTAGGGCATTGTACAGATCAAGGAGATCTCCTTGTAAAGATGGTACAGCCTGCATTGTTTACATTACATAACTTTAAAAACTATCACTTGAACAGAGCTGCTGGTATCAATGAAAAGACTCCAGGAAAACTCGGGCAGTTCCTGCATCCTGTTCTTTGTGATATATGCTCTAAGGTATTAAGATGTGGTATAGATTCCCTCTATTTTATCATGGTGCAGTATGTGTGCACTACTTTACAACTTACAGTAGGCCTACAAGCTAAATGTTTGCATAATACAATAAAAAGGAATGGATACTGGGTACTAGTAGCTTATCATAGGGCTCAGCACAAGCAGGCAAGGAAAGTAGGTCTCAAAATTGGAATATAAAACCCTAAATTGAATAATTCAAACAAGGACATATCTCCAAGTACAAACCAAACCTTAAAAACCAATCCCTTTTGGAGAAAAATCCAAAACCTAAAGAAAATTTTGAAAGTTCATTTCAAAATATAATTACCAAATCAAAGGTTTATACTTTCAATTTTTGAGGAACAATTTTAAGGATCTGTGTTACATATATAGCCTTTCATTAGAAAATGATAAATAAACATTTGGAATGAGGGGTAAGAGAGTTTCTTTCCTCACTTACCAATGATTACATGCTGTATCTGATATTCTGCATTCACATTTCCCTGTTGAGTAAGGCTTGCCCACATTGCTAATTTTCCTGTAATAAAAAAAGAGGTACACAAAGCATTTTACAATAAAATTACATCTAGATGTAATTATATTTTAAAAATACTACTAAAAAACAACAACAAAAAACAACATTATTTTGACATCTACCTCACCTAACTTGAATTCAAAGCAGCACTATACCGGAACAAGAAGAAGAAACCAGGGAGATGTAAAAACCAAAAACAAATTTATTTAAAGGTTTACTAAATTAGACAAATAATTGTCCATTTTTCGTTAGGAGGAATCATTAGAAGTCACAATTTACCACCCATTTTTTCCAAAATATTTTTGGTAATCAAGGAAAATCATTTGAAAAGCCCATAATTGCCCATTCCCGCTGCTATAAGCCCCGCCCCTAAAAAGCTTCATCGAAGCGATATCGTAGTCAAGTGACTGTGACGTATTGTGAGTAAGCCAGTCGCACGGACAGTGCATGCATGTGTAGAGGCATTGAGCACCCGAGCTGGCGGGGCTGCTATACCCCATGCTCCCGTTGCACGACGCCTTAAACTGTGCTTTCACACATTACATTGGTCATAGAACTTGATTTTGGACACGATTCATCAATAATGTCTAATTTGTGTGTAGATAAGGGTTGTAGTAAGACCACTATGGTTGCGCAGGGCCTAGCTTTTATACATAGGGATGTTGGACCAAAAATTGAAATGTCTTGTATCTAAACCAAAATGATGTAGCTGAAAAGATGCATATTTATCAAAACTACAGGAAAAAATGGAACAAAAATTTTAAAACCATGTTTGAGTTACGATTTTTTTGAATATTTTATTTTGGGGGATATCCTGAAGATTTCCCATTGACTTATTGTGTAGCCACGGCACCCGCTGGGTCTCAGTGAAAGTAATGTATTATTTGTTTTAATGTTAAATTATATATAATCAGTCATATCTCAAAGGATCTTCGATGCAAAGTGCAAATAATTTGTATGTGTTTTCATACATCAAGCTAAAGATCATGAAAACAATCAAAACATTAAAAATACATATGATCAAAAGGCGTTACCATGGTAACAAAACAAAGAAAATAATAAGAAATTCAGAAAATGTAATTTCCGCCAGTAAAACCTTACTGTAAGATGGGAAACATCATAAAATGCATATATTATAGCAATTTGAAAACAGAACATTTAAGAAGTGAACGATAATGGTTGCCATGGTGACAAAACAGAATAATAGAAATTTTGGAAAATGTGATTCTCGTCAGTTAAAAAACAAAGAAAATAAGAAAATTTGGGAAATGTAATTCTTGTCAGTTTTGCCCTTACAGGAGAAGGAAACAACAGAAAATGCATATCAATCTGAGAAGATCCTGAAAAATGAAAAAGAGGACTTATTGCCATGGCAACCCAAAATGGAACTTTGGCATGACAAACAATTACCATAAAACCCCAAGCACTTTCCTGAATGAAAAATGTATTCACTTGTTTCCTTTCCAACAAGAAAAATATGGTAAGACTGTCCATGAAATCTGTCGAATTTTCACGATCATATTCGGCAAAATAACATTTGTATATTATTTATTTGTATAAATACACAATAACTACGACATTGTACATCACGTGAGGTATTTATTTTTCATGTCATTTCCCTTGAAACATATTATTTCATGCATTTTTCATCGTGGCAATTCATTTTTGCCAAATATAGGGAGTGCGTACGCTGAAAGTAACAGCCCGTTTCCCGGAAGTTACAATGGAAATTTCCACTCGCATGCACGTGGAAGGTAGGCAAGACGTGACATCATGCTCTTCGTCTTTTGTACTTTGCCCCGTAATTTTGGTTTCCACACAATCAACAAATCAACTTCTTTTTTAATGATAAATAACGAGTTATGAATTGAATAATGAAATCCTTAATCATGAAAACTTACTCTGAACATTTGTAGTAGACAAAATAGACAGTTTGATTGCGGAAAGTAGTTTTTAGCTGAAAAAACTTCGGATTGTGCCCATGCATTTCGCAAGGGCGCGCATGCAGCTCGTACTGCCGAGTAGACCGTGTGCGCGCAGACCTCGATGTTGATCGTTCATGACATGGGTCCATCGTATATTGCGATCCGGCCTCGATCTGATCCCCTCACGAATTCCACCGGATTTTTTTACCAAACTATAGTTTTAAATATCAATTGATTGATATGATTTAGTTGCTTTTGCAAAAAAGTCTGATTTTTCATATGAAAAGATCGCTAGAATTGGGAACTATTTTTTGACGCTCATGTCTACATGACTTCGGGGGGTTATGGACTGCAACTGCGCATAGATACTCTTCTATATTTATGAATGGCATATCCAATTTGGGCATTTTCTGACGTCAGGATCAGGTCGAGGTTTTGTTGTAAAATGTGATGTATATTCCGAGAGGCGCATTTTAGCGGTGTGCAGGCCGTCTTTGATGCGGATCAACACGTACAGTGCCCTAGCCGGATATTGCAGCTCATCTTTATCTGCTCTATTTGATGAATTTTCGCGATTCTCTTGTGAAGAAGTGATCCTAATATTGGAATTATAACTCTAACTACGGTAATTTTTAGTCAATCAGTCATCTTCATGCCCGTGATTATTTTTATATGATTTTTTTTAGTGCACTTTTTTTTTTTCAATACACGATCATGTTGGCCCACGCACACATTTCGGGCTCGATTTCAGGGCTCAGCACGAGCACCTGACATCCCTATTATACATACATTCGTTTTCCAAAAAGAGTTGAAAGCTTTTGGAGTTTGGAAAAGTAAGTCAAGCCAACTTTACTTGAGCAGACTGGCTTACAAATACTTGCATTGAGTTGCCGGAGTTGACTTTAAAATATTCCCAATTCGATATGAAGGAAATGAGAATACTGCTTACGTTGGTTTAGACCTACTGACAATTAATATATATCTCTTCTACTTACAGAAGTCAATTTTGATGATAAAACAGCACGTGTGGTATAATTGCATTCGAGCCAAGCAGGACAGTATTATGCAATATCCACAGGTGAATATTCCGTGCAATGTATACACGAGACGAGATCAGACTCTGTACATGTACTACAGTCTGGTGGCTGTGTATTCGCATGCTGCAGAATCGTGCTGTGGGGGCAGATATTGTCCCAGGCTTACATCGTGTGCGTATATACTAAATACACATACGACCTCATAGCTGCCCGTATCAGCTCATAGCTTGTGCGGTCTACACCATAGAGTTACATACCCTTGTGGTCTACACACACTAAACTCTAGTCCATATAGAGTGCGTTATGTTCATTCTGAGGTACAACAATAGTCGCTAAAACTTACAGGGACACCCAAAACGACTGGTTAAATCAGTACTAGATAATGCAAGCACAGAAGACAGACGAGGATGTTTGGTAGAAGAAATGAATAAATACGCAAGATTTGAATATTTTGGCGCAACAAATTGTTCACTGATGATGTGTGACAGATAGTTCTTAAGACTTTCGTATACTAAATCTACATTCATTCTTCTTCAATTGTCGTTAGTTTTCTCTGGCAAAAAGGAGTCCAATATTGCGTTTTGTGTACATACACGCATTATGCCAGTCTCCGTGTGTTTAGGGTCTTACTTTTAATACGTCATTCCGCTAAGGAACAATCAGCTCACAGGGTTTCAGAATGTCACCCAAAGCCTATAGTTTTTCACATTTTTCCGCTCAATTGAGACTTTCTTATGAAAAACAATTTTCACTTTCGTTTTTAGAAGGTAATTATCCGCTGAATAAGCCCAATTTGTTTTTTTAATTTAGTAAACCTTTAATATTATTATAAAAAAAGAAAATACAGGCTGGTTTGTTTTCGCAAGCATTCAGTCCTCTAGTTTTAATTGATGATATTATAGACAAGCTATCAAAATAAAAGAATTTTTTGTAAACTTATCAAGTAGTTCTAATCAAAATAATGGATCTATTTTTCACAACCATTTTCATGTCACAATTAACCTTTGAATAAAAGTAGGATGGGGGTTGGTTGTCCGGACACTTAACAAAAATGAAGCCTGCTTGTTTGTCTCAGGATTAAGCCAAAAACATGTTGAATAATGCTTATCTTCATCAATATTTAATCTGTAGAATATTTTCTAACATTTTGTTCCAAAATACTACAAAAAGATTGCTTGTAAACCTTTTCATATGGCTGGTCAAAATCATTTTTCCGGACATACAATAACCGGGTATACTGTATGGTCAGCACCACTTATACTCCCATGTCTGCACACCCGTGAACATGCCAGACTTGAGGTAGAAAAAAAATGAAGTGCAACGTACAGACGCAAGTTTTCAAACTTCTGCAATACATTTTGAAACAAAAACTATGAAAATAATTAATAAAAACGTTTCATTTCAGTAAATTATTCCTACATTATTATAATGTCTAAAGTTAGAAAAAGTGTGAAAATTAAAGATATTGTTTGCATACATGGGCACATCCAGTTTTGCAGTGAACGATATATCCTGATTAAATACGTTTAAATACTAAATGATGAAGAAACACCATTTTTGTAGGAGTGCCCAAGTCTGCGCTGCAGCACACACGTTCATGCATGATTATGATAGAAAAAAAAAAAAAACATCAACAAGATTTTTTACCCTGACATCTGTCTAAAAATTTCAACGTCTAAAACTGTGTAAAAAAAAAAAGAAAAAAAAAAGGAGTTAAGCACATACATGCGTACTTAGTTTTAAACCAAATTAAACATGTCTTGAAATAGTAAAAAAATAAATTTAAAACAAAATTGACTTAGACTAACTGTTAGGCTTAATTAGCCTAGTGAGAATAAATATGAACTTTTTTTTTGTTTCATGGAGCATAACTAAGAATATGATGAATGGCATTGCATTAACATCAATGAATTTTGAACTAATGTTTTACTTTGAATTGAAATTAAACATGTAACTGGCTCGGGTTGGTTCATATATGCAATGTTTTACAAACAACTGAGTGGCTTACCCAACACATGGGGCATCTGTTGAATACAGTTCCATGTTTGTATCGGCAAGAAGAACAGCTTTCATTCCACGTCTACAAATATATGAGTTGCAAAATCGGCAAACCAGATGCACTACAGGCTTCTTTTTAAAACTAGGATGCATTTTGTCCATTTATCTGATATTTAAAGAGTTCAACAGTCAACCTGAGAGTGTTAAAACTGTGGATTTTCCTTGCTGAAACGGGTACGACATCATCAATCAAACACGCGTGGGCGGAGCTCTAGCCAGCTTTGACGATTTGCCGTTAGTACATACAGCGCGCTGGCACGCTGTCAGGTGATTTAAATGCCCAAAACAATAACAAATCGACAAACCATCACTCAAGAACGTAGAGGACGATAGACTAGATTAGTTTATTCATAAAATCAAGTGTTTTAGAAATTATCCAGCTAAAAAAAAATAATACTAATAAAAAATAAGAAATAAAAGATTAAAAAACACAAATAATTCAATGGGGGGGGGGGGGAGATGGGTAAGTGCATTATCAAAAATATACTTCATTATTATGAAAGTATGATGTCAAATCAAATAGGGCTGTCACAACAAGAGAAATACAATAATTGCATTGACAATACTTATTCCTATTATTTTAATGTTGCTTTAAAAAATGATAAATACATGAAAATCCGAAGAAAAAAAAAAGAGGAGATATTATTGCTCGATCAAAAGTGAGTTTGAGTTTCTAACTTTTTATTATTACAATTCCCTCCATTAACCTCTTGAAAAAGAGC
>CALNVZ010002100.1:17916297-17937960 GCA_940671915.1 Paracentrotus lividus
GGATGCCATCGAGGGTTTAAATAATTAAAGGTCAACTTGAATTGTTGTAGCCACAATAATTTGGTATGAATTTGTTAGATTATGGCCTCATATTATTTATTTTATAAAGATATTTTTCTCACGTTTTATGTTGAAAAATTTCAGAGACATTGCTTAAGCCATCTCAAATGGCTGGTTAAAATCGTCTGTCTGCACATCCAAACCGTCCGGACATCCAAAAACTTGTCTTGCCTACGAAAGTGGATATATTTGCCTTGGATAAGAAAGTGCAAAAGCGTAGGGGGGGGGGATGGAAGGATATGTTCATTGGCATTGCAAGAAATGATGAATATTAAATGAGACAGGGGGAATAACTTGTATTGTGTGTGGAAAGAGAAATTCCTAAAGAAATGCTGTGTCAATCTTGTTGCTGGTATTGAGAGACTTTTTTAAGAACAATTTTCAGCAAATAATATAATAGTACTGCTTCAGAAATCTTAAATTAATTTAACCACTCTGCTGGCTATTAAATCCTACATGTGGTTTTCCATGCAAACCTTGGGAAAAACTGATAATATATGAAAGCATTAAATTCACATGGCATCTTTGTCTCTTCAACTTTGATCGGCCAATTAAAAATGTTGTCCAAGATTTTTTTTAAACACACTCAACAGTCTGTCAAAACCAGTGACAAGAATGACATACACTGTAACATGAGGCATAATATGTCATATCCAATGAAACTTTTTTATGGACAATATTAGATTATGACTATCTAATTTTTTTACTATAACCATCGTTTCTTGCAATACCAATGTCTGGATCCCTTTAAAAAAAAAGAAATGAAAGAAAAAACATATTAAAAAAAAGAGTGAAAAATATGAGTGAAGGTAAATAGAAAAGACAACAAAACATAATCAGAATGCCAAATGAAGTTTAATTTTGATTTTGTGAATTTACTTGCGAACTGCTTTCTAATGATGAATACCGATTATTCCACAAAATTAAATTTTTTTTTTGTGTTCTTGATAAAGCCCAAATAGATTCATCATGTAAACATGGATGATGATATTCATGTACAGCTTACATTGTAGGAAACTATTAAATGAAATCGTAATAGAGCTTACATGTACATTGTAATAGGAAAGGGGTTTATTAATTATTTCCCCAAGCTGTATATTGAACACACAAGTGAATGGTCAATGCATGAGAGAGCTATTCTTATCACAAGTTATTCACAACATTGTCGTTCTTTGATGGATTTCTGTTTTGTGTGACTTTTTTCCCCCCAAATTGCTGGCATGCCAGAATGAAAATACATGTATTTGGTTGTGTTCTAGCCTCATAATAATCGCATATCCAGAAATTAAAGGGAAAGTGCACACTGTACATCTAATAATGAGAACTAATTCTATGATGGTTTGACAAAAATCATAGTTCTAAGGGAATCAATAAGAAAGGTAAAGATTTTTAACTTTGTAATTAAAGACTGAATGAGTTGAAATGTATACATGTATGGTCATATTCAAACGTGAGTGACACGACATTTGAACTGATAGAAGGGCGCATATCTTCGCACTTGTAGGTTATGAATGGATCATGACTACCATATTATGTATAATGTAGGAGTGGCATGTGTCATCAGTTGGATTTGAATTTTACAATTGGTCCTGGAAATTATGATTAAAACACAAGTGCGTGAGTGACACAAAAAAAAAAAGGAAGAAAAAAGACATGGGTTTCTGACCATTGTTAGAAATGGTTGGATTTGTGCCCAAGTAGATCTCTGAGGGTACCGATAAGTGCTGGTATACGTACATGAATAGTGTACTCTCTGACATTTATTGTCAATCATTCCCTCTCTGTGAAAAAATTGTCCACCTCTGCATGTATGTGTCGTGAGCGACAGCGACATCCCAAACGTGAGTGACACGACCAGTGCCTTAAATGCAACAATTCAAGTAAATAACTAGATCCAAATGACCTGTGTGTATATGCCATGTGAGAGTAGTCCATGATAATTACTTTAAGAAAAAAAAATCTGATAAAAATGACTACATGTAATAAGAGGCATTAAAAGCACCATACATTTACATTGTAGTCCCACACGTGCAAATTCCTGTTTGATCAATTATTTGGCGTATTAAAAAGCTGGATCACATTATGTTTGAACTTACATGTGAATAATTTGTTGTATTGTAAAGAAGTCTTTGTGTTCATTTCAGATCCTAATTTGCATTTTCAAAGGCTCAGCGCCACATTAAAGATTTCAGCTAAATGTCCCACTTAAATTGAATATGACATATGTAAAGTAAAATACAACAAATCGAAATGAAAACCAGCAAAGTTTATGATTTCTCTTAAATATTTTGCTTTTTTTTCGAAAGAGTTCTGTCATAGTTTCATGCATAGTCAATGAGCAAACTGTTAATGTTATGATCACTTTCTCTTGTATTATATGAAATCTTTTTATTTCATTATTTTCCAAATTTTTTTAACACTATACATAATCTATTCCATATATTCACGTACACCTGTAAGTTACAGCAATGATGATCTTTTACATTCCATAAGGAGTCATTCTTGGAGTAGAAAATTTGAATAATTGTTATTAATAAAATACAAAAGAAAAAGTGGATCAATGACATCATCATCTTGCTTTATATTGAATAGCATGAGACTGTACAGAGCTGTTTTATTGAAAAATGAAATTCATAATTCATTATTTCTATCCTATTTTGATGAAATTTCAGTTGTATATGGGCAATTCCAAGCAAAAGTGGATATGGAGTTGAAACTTTAATGGGGTGCTGTGCTTTGAAAATGCAATTAGGATAATCTGAAATTACCACAAAGGCTTCTAACAATACAACCAATCATTTGAGTTAAAGTCCCGGACCGGACCGAAAAATGAAATAGCCAAAACGAAAGCTAATATGCTATATAATACAACAATTCCAAATTTAAGCGTTTTATTGTCCATCTAGAAAGTATTTCATTAAAAGATGATCAAACCTCAACCAGGCTACCCCTCCCAAATACTCGTAAAAATACCCTAATTTAATGGCGCGGGTGATGATGTCAAAGGATGTTAATGGAATGCTGCAGCAGTCCTGCGGCCAGGCATGATTGCGTTTCGCCTTTAGAAAACACGTTTGTACTGCTAGGTCAGGACAATAGACCCCTGTGAGCTAGAATTCTATTGTTATGAAATGAAAGGGCAAATTCAATCATGCCTGACCACAGGACTGCTGTAGCATTCCATAACATCCTTTGACGTCATCACTCGCACCATTAAATTAGGGGTAATTTTACAAGTATTTGAGAGGGGTGGCATGGTTGAGGTTCGATTATCTTTTTAATGAAATATGTTCTACATGGACAATAAAATGGCATACATTTGGAATTGTTGTGATATGTAGCAATTAACTTTGTTTTGGCTATTTCATTTTTCGGTCCGGTCTGGACTTAAAAAAATTATGCAATTCAGTTGTCTTGCCCTGGATAATTGATCAAACCAATTTGCACATATGGGACTATGGTGCTTTAAATGCCTCTATTCTTATTTTAGTCACTTTTCACTGATTTTTTTTGGCTCAATGTAATTATCATGGACTACTCTAACATATTTTAGTATTAATATTCTTATAATGCATTTCTCTAACAAAAAAACACCAGAAAACCTGATGTCACTCCGTTACCGTACATGGGTTCAAGTTATAAGTCATAACTAACAAAATAATCAAACAATTTCTTATGAAAGGTGGCAAATATACCTAGAACAACATACAATTTAGTCAATTAACTCAAAATTGTGATAGCCATTTAAAGTTCACAGAGTTTAAGCGAAGTGTTTCTGCTCAAATATGCATGTCGTTTTGCGTCACTCCGTTCCAATGATTATGAATATTCATATCTCATTAATTATGCGGATCACTATAGCAAATTATATCATTTTGAAAAGAGGGTACCATCAGCTATTGTCATTAACCATTTCTTTTGTAAATAAAGATTCATGTATGGATGATAAATTTGTTTTAATAATGAAATGCAGCTTCCGAATGTCACTCCGTTACCTTGGAACTGCCCATATGTTTTACTTTACTCTACATTTCAAAGCATTTGAATTTTTGCCTGGAGTCCTCCGACGAAACATAAATTAGCAACTTTGAGGTACCCATTACATTATTACGATATGTACATGTATGGGCAGTTCCAAGGTAACGGAGTGACATTCAGAAGCAACATTTCAGCATTCAAACACATTTATCATCCGTACTTTAATCTTTATTTACAAAGAAATTGTTCATGACAATAGCTGATGGTACCCTCTTTTCAAAATGATAACATTTGTTATAGTGATCTGCATAATTAATGAGATATGAATATTCATAATCATGGTTACGGAGTGACGCAAAATGGACATGCATATTTGAGCAAAAAACATTTTGCTTGAACTCTGTGAACTTTAAATGGCTATTATAATTTTGAGTAATTGATTGGATTCTATGTTATACTAGGTATAATACGCCGCCTTGCATGAGAAAATTGGTTGAATATTTTGTTAATTATGACTTAAAACTTGAACCCATGTCCGGTTACGGAGTGACGGTTACGGAGTGACCTCTGAATCATCCACACAATGGCAATGTACATGGACTATGTCTCCCTTGCTAAATAAAAAAAAACACCCTTGATTGTTTCAATTTTAATTCTGCTTGCTCTGTATGATAGCTCTAGGTGGGGGATTCAAAACTTCTTCACAGAATTTTGAAACTCATTAAGTATGCTAATTTATGCACATTTTTCAAAATTCACAAATAATGGATTTTCTTTATTAGTCGACCGATTTTGATTTTTTTTTCTTTTTTGTTCCATCTGGTAGAGCTACATGAGGTTTACCAAACATCTACACAGAATTTTGAAATTTTGATTTGAAAATTGTCTCATTATATATGCTAATTTATGCAAAATTCTTAAAAAATAACAATAAATGCTTCTTCTCCTTTATTTTTCTATAATTTTCAATTCCATTTGCTTTATATGATAGCACTAGGTGGGAGATGCAAAAATTTTACACAGAATTTTGAAACTCATTAAGTATGCTAATTTATGCAAATTTTTTCAAAAATCACAAACAAATTTTTTAAAAATCTTTTGACAGATTTTTTCCCCCTAATCTGATAAAGCTCCATGATGTTCACTAAACTTCTAAACAGAATTTTGAAATTTTGACGAGAAAATAATCTAGATGCTAATTTATGCTAATTTATTATTTTTTTTTTAAATGAGCACTTCTTCTCCTTCATTTGTTGATGAATTTCAATTCTGTCATGCTTTATATGATAGCACAAGGTAGGGTAATTTTCAAACCCATTGTCTTACTTTTATTTCTATGTACAGGTCACTGTCTTCTTCAAACTAGGCCATGCGTTTTGAGTTGGGCCCTTAAAAAGGTGGAGTTGTGACATCTGCTCCTCAAATATGATTTTGTTTATTGATTTACTTAAAAACTATACAAGCTATGTAGCTGAATTTGGTCTTAAATTAAAGTTCTCATGTAGGGCAACAAAATACATGTTTTAAAAATTGTTAAAATTTCATCACTGTCTGTTAATTAACCGTTAATTAACGAGAGTCAGGGGTGGAGGAGGAGCCGCGCAGCAAATATGGTACATGTGCTGTAAAACAGAGTTAAATCATGTTCAGAGATGGATTTTTTTAAAAATTGAAATGCTTTCACCCTTCTGAAACACTTGCAACATGTAATTTAGCTTGTTTATGATACATAAAAGTAGTTATAAACAGTTTAGTGTTGTACACTATTGTGACTGTACTATATGAATGACAATTTCTTTACAGCTAAAAAGGGCTCTTACATGTATATACATGTAGGACACGATGGTTGATAATGTTTACCAAGATAAAGGGACTTTCACATGTTCATCTGTACTACTTTGCTACTTCTATCTGCATTACCAACTCATATAAGATTCTTCATTACATGTGTAGTATCTTAAACAGCGAGTTACAATACATAGAACACGGCAACAAGGTACATTTTCTTAAAAAATTGAAATTTCCGAAGTCATCTTTCCAGCCTGGAGCAAAATGCGGTAAACTCTCCCAGCATATAGAAAGTTATATATGTTTGGAAAGCTCTAAATGTGACAAGTTCAAATATCCAGTAAATAATGTTGTGGGGTAAGCAATATTTTTTTTGCAATTTTTTTTCCAAAGCCATATTTTTTAATGAATTTTTCAGGCTTTCAAATTCATAACCTTTCCAGGGCGCCACCTATGTTAATATTAAGCGCATTTCCGAACTCCTCAGACATTCAGCTTCCAGAAAATGTATACTTTTGTGGGGTTAATACATGTATAAAGTTTTATGAAGTTACAGCCACTTTCCTGGAAATGCGTACGATTAGTAAAAATTTTGAGTGTGTCACACAACATGGGCCCAACTTAAAACGCATGGCCACTACTATTTAAACTTACTTAATGGTATACATGTAACCAAATGATTGAGTTCACAGCCTCATCCACTTTCTTCCAAAATAATCTGCTGCAAAGTCCTCAAAGGAGCTCATATCAGACCTCACACAAATGCCTGAGTTGTGCAATTATTTGCTGACAAAGGGCTCATTTGCATATTTATGATCTCAAATCCTCAAAGCATGACACCCCGTTGTCTTTCTTGGGCACTTCACTAAAAGAATCCTGAATTTAAAAAGTTCTAGTGTAGAGTGAGCTTTGATCAAATTGTACATGTACATTGTACATGCAATGCAATGGGATGTCACTCCGTAACCATAATGGTTACGGAGTGACACATTTTATGAGGCCGTATTTCTCAAACAAAATCCATTTAAATATAAAAAGTTTATGTAATTGATAGGTATGGGTGTTCCAGATTTGCAAATAAATTTTTGTTTCATTAAACCCAATTATTCTAAAAATATTTTTAAAATATGTGTTTTTGTGGTTACGGAGTGACATTTTGAACTAACTTCATGTTTGTGCTCACTGATGGGGAACAAAGATCGCGAAGCAAAATATTATGTGAAAACTTTATTTTTTATATATCCTGCTTTCATAATAAAATATGATCAAAGTATATTTTCATTTTCTAGGTACATTTCTCTTACATGAAATTTAAATTTAAAAAGATATAAATTTGACAATTTTAGTAATATTGAACATTAATGCCATTTTTAAACCCAAAATGACCTAAAAAGGCTAAACCATCCACAGATATTGAAAATTTGGACTTTTAGCTGTCATATGATACCAAATTTGTCATGGAACCATGAATTTGAAATTTGGGGGGTCATGTCCTGTTTTGCTTGGAACTGCCCACATGTACATGTATGTACAATGTACATTTTTTTGGTAGATCTACCTACTATTTACATTTTATTTCATTGAGAGAGGGTGTAAAAACATCAAATTTAAATGAAATATTTACTTAGAAATTAGAATTGCCGCTAGTGTACATTGTAAGTTACGTCACAAATTTGTCTTTGATCGATTAGTACGTACGTGCAGCACGCCAACTTAATGTGTTACGCCATATCCCGCATGCGTCGCGCCAACAACATGTCCTTTTCAGATTTTGGTACTGTGATATCAGATTTTGGCACTATGATATTAATGTTGTGTGCTTTGATGAAATTAGAAATATAAATTCCTAACGGCCCAAATGATCAACTGTTATAAAGAAAACTCTGAAATATGCCAGAGATTGGTTTGATTAGGTGATGTTAAAAGTCAATATTTTTCCTGACGCTTGTGCAGGGGTCTGGTCGGGCTAGACATTGGTGAATCTAGCTGTGTGCACATTAACGGGCAGAGTTGGGATTAAGGTAAAAAATATTGGTAATAACCTATAACTCTGTAAAATTAAATTGTTCTTGTCTCTAAAATTTATCTAGATAGGAAATTCCAAGCATTTCATATAATTTTCTCAAAGTTTAACCAGATTTCATTGGCGGGATAGGTCTATAAATATGAATATGACTGTTATTTTTTTATTCAATACGCGTACCACTATACGAGGCCTGCACAAACACCAAAAAGTGACCCGAGTTTAGACTAAGTTTATGATTGAATAAAAAATGAACGGGCATAATCAGAATTGTGGAACAATAACTTGGTATTTGATAAACAGAAAAACATTCATTGCTACAAATGTTAATTCATGAAAACTTTTGAAAAGATGAAAAGTAGGTTTTTATCAATGGTAATTAGTGTACAATGAATGGCGAGCGCGAGCCGGGCTGGAGAGTGCGGGTGGCGTGGGCAAATATGGTGGCGTTCATTTAGCTGACGTTAGCCTATGGCGCGTGCACGTACGTGTTGGGCCTCACATACAACTTTGAAAAGTCTCAAATCTGTCACCCATTGTCGAATTTTCGTCATACCTTTCCCCATGTGTTCTCTTGCTTTTTGATCGTATTATAACATGTTAATATCAGGATATACTCCCCTTTAATATCTATTTACATTTTGCATTGTTTGTTTTGGATGTGGTGCTCCATCAAACTGGTCTGCAGACTCAATTTGGGAGTGATCAAACTGTCTTTGGCCAGTCATCCCTTTGTGTTGATACACGTGCGATTGCAAACCCCTTTGCAATTTGCAGTGTAATCTACTCATAGTCCACTGTACATTCTGTCTAGTCAGGTCGAGTCCACGAGATGGGGTTATCCCGCGTATCGTCCTGGTTCCTTAATCACCTCTCCCGCCCCATCCTGGGCCCAGCCATAAAGCCATGAGGAAAAGCAATATATTATAAGGAGGCGGGTAATTTGATATGGCGGGGTAATGAAGGAGAATGGAACGGCCAGGCCATTCCGAGTCAACCCTGCAATTGGAAATTGAAGCACATACAACGCTGATAGTATTGATGAGAGATGCTCTTCTTGGGAGTGTCTCATTGACTGTGGATCATGCGGTAGAATAGAAAAGAGAAATTAGTGACTGATTGCCGTTCCACCTAATTTAATAGGCATTTTCACTGTTCACACTACCCCAAAGTGGAAAATTAAGAGTACCCATCCAATTTTTCTGCTCAGGGGCCCTACCTGATGACCTGCAATGAATATTGCCAGTGTTGGACCTGATGTTCAAACGTATTTGACCCAGGAATTGACCAAGCAATGTGGGGGAAACCCTAATGTAAAGAGCATGCATAGTTCTCTCTAAAAATAAGGATATATTATTTGCTTTCTTTGGCTTATTGATGTCATATTGATATTTCTTCCTTCTTTCAACCTACATAGTAAACGTCCTTAAAGGCTCTCATGAATTCAATTCAATTCAATTCAATTCATTCAATTTGATTTTTAAAAAAATTCTGAAAAAGGCAGTCCGAGGACTGATACATAAACAAATTAAAAAAAATAAAAAAAATTTAAAATACATAAAATGCCTATTTCTGATCACAGTAAAATCACATTCATGAAAGAAAGTAAAAAGTGGCAGATGATTGTATGAAAATTTGTACTATATGTAAGGATACCAACTCTAATTTATATTTTTAAAAGACCTTTCAAAATTATAATTGTTTGGCAGTTGCTAGACATGTTGTATCACTTTAGCAAAATTATTAAATGTAGTGTACAAATCACTTTGAAGGAGAAGTTTGTAGTATATTACCGGCAAGATGAGAGCGTGATTCATTTTGGGCTGGCTAATCATTAACATACCCTAAAATTTAGAAAGCAGCCTTGAAACAGAGATCAATGGTAATGACCGGTTTGGGGACGATACTGTCTACTTAAAATTTTTATTAAATTACAGTAATCACAAATTTGTCCTTCATTGCACATGCGATCTCTCTGATTACTCGAGTATGCATGTTCCACAAAAAGTTTTTTTTTGTGTGCCAATGTATGTCGTACAGAATGATTAGAAAGAAAAAAAAAAGAAAAAGAAAGAAGATAAAAAGCAGCTGTCTTCCTACTAGTAGTACTATCCTAAAAATAACAAGTTCTCTCTCAGGTTTCTTTTTACAAGTTGATAAATATTCATTTTAAAATCTGAAATGTACATGTATTCATTTGTTTGAATTTTGCACTTGAAATTCAATTTTTGTACACAGTGTAGTGTACAAAAATGTATTTTCAAGTGCGTAATGTACATTTAAAAAAAAATTATAGCCGCTTTTTTTTCTTGTCCCCGCCAAACAAAGTTCAACAAGGGGGACTACATAATAAATAATGTTTGAGAATGTTTCTGTACATTGTACATACATGAAGCCAAGTTAGACCTACAAATGTATGTGTAGGCTTTAATTATACTACTAGTGCATTATACTGAGTTATGAATGATGTAGTCCTATTTAATGTAGAGTTGAAATAGTTTCTAAAATCTGATTCTGAACAAAGGAGGCCAGCTTTTGAACTTTTCTCTCCTATTCTCCGAATAGCTGGAATGTCAAAATGGTTGTTTACCTTATTTACTTGATTGTTTGTGTAATTTGTAACAATTGTTTGTTTACCGCATAATTTAGACCGGATCTCTTATACATTTACATGTAGGCCAACATTTACATGTATTCCAACATACATGTCATATGTATTTTCAAATGAAACGATGCAAATTATATGTGTGTCACTTTCAAAATATTGTTTTCATATCATAAACAAATTACATTGTACATGCACACTCTACACAGTCTGCGTACATTATTCCACTTAATAATATTGCTAAGTAATTACAAGTGTATGCATCATTATTCTTAGAGTGCACTGTAATATTAGGCAAAAAATGAAATTTTTTACATCCAGGAAAATAGGAGTCCAACAACCCAAGAGTTAATGTATGTACGGAAATAGGAAACATGCAGAAACAGCTCCCTGGCAAGTAATGTACGGATCTATGATAAACACATTCATTCCCCTTATATTATTACTGTACATACATGTATGTAGCCTACATGTTTGCCTTTGGGCAATAATTTTATAGATAAGTAGTTCAACCAAAGAGGGGAAATGTAAGAAGAAAAGGTCATGTCCGTCGTAAATTCCCAAAGCAAGCCAACAGGCCAGGTGCAGACAGTCAATGTTAGTGTATGAAAGTAGGCTACTGGTACATGTACATGTACATACTGCTGTATATTAAAAAAAGTAGTTATTTTTGTGGTGACTTTATATTTGCGAATTTTCGCAGTACAAGACTTATATAGTAATGAAGTCATCACCAAAATCGCGAAATTTTGCTCTCGCGAATTTCCCCAACTACATGTAGTCCAAAACTGTATCCAAAATACTGGCTTACAGTACATTTGTATATGATTTATAATGTTGATTAGCATGTGGAGCTGCAATGGTGTGAAAAGATATATTCCATAATATTGGCATATCGGGTATATGAAAGTTGGGTAGAGTATGTGATTTATATTTAAGATTGGCTGTTTCAGTAGAACATTGTAGAGTAAATTTAAATTGTAGAGCACAAACATTTAAAAAAAAAAATTGAAAGAAAGAACTTAGATCAATCGATTTGTAGGTGGTTGGGTAAAAAAGCAAAGGAAATCAGATTTTCATCTTATCTTTTTGGGGGAGGGGAACTCTTGGCCCTTACATAAATTTGTAACAACCATCTCTGACTTCTACACGCCTTGTCAATTCTCAAATAATTTACAATGAATTTTTAGACAGTTACTCTCGAAACACAGTTTCATTACCAGATTTCCATTAATCAACTGAAAAGACTATTTACAGGAGGCCGAAAAAGAGGCTAGCGTGCTGTGTGTTCTCCATGCATGAGTCCTTTGTCACTGTGGGTGTGGTGTTGTTGGAGATATGTAACCCTTTCTGTACAAATCTCTTGTCCCATTCACAAGTTTAATAGGGGACCGCTGAACTGTGGTATTTGCTTTTCTACGTCAGTCTTTTTTTTTCTTAAGCAGGATAGAGACATGAAATTAGAAACAGGAAGTAGATATAAAATAAAATGTCTTTACATTCAAGAGCGTCATGTGCAGATGTTCCTTTATGTTAAATGTGTCTAGTACATGTGCATGGTCGGTACAGAAGTATGTATGCCTACATGTACAAATTGCAACATAAGAAAATTGGCGTATCAGGACAAAATTACCCCAGGACGACTACCCCAGAAATGGGGTTAGGGTTATGTGTTAGATTTTTGGCAGGGCCTATTGTCTGAGGGTACATGTATTTGGCCTAGACCTTAAAGAACAAAAAAAAAGTTACCAGTAATTTTAGTGCTTTCATCATGATGAATGGCGACTGGATATCAACTCACAACAAATGTGAATAGAAAGCTTACTTTTGAAAGCTGAAGTCTAAATGGCATACATGTAGGCTATTATGTATATCCTCCAAATATATATATCTCATTAATTTTAGGAAAAGCCTTTGAACATGTGGGCCTATACAGCGCATGGAATTTTAAAGCGAAAAACCTTGCCAACACGTACATTTACACATTCATTTGATGAAATTTTTAGGCAAACCCTCCAATATTACGTAGGAGTTGGTGAGAATTCAAAATAGAACGAGGGTTATGATACAAATCAGAGTGCTCATACAGGTCTGTATTGATGTATGTTGAGCCAAGATATAGCAGTCCAGCTGTGTTTGATATCACACTGATTTTGAGCTGTTGATAAGTGAAGGCCATTGCCATACCCAGCCTGAGGGGAGGTTATTGAAAGTTCTGAACGATTTTCGGTATATACATGTACTGGGCGAGTCAGGAAAAAAGGGACACCCAACTTTAATGAATCAGTGTTGACAAAACATTAATCACCACAATAAATGTTGGAGAGTACTTTTTGAGCTTGTGAATTGTACATTGCCAATGTTTATATGTTGATCTTTATTGTGTTGAAAATAATTTGCAATAAAAAAAGTTCACGCCGGTCACTTAGGAAATTGCATAATAGTTGCGAGTCATTGAAAAAAAGCGATTCCATTGATAACATAAATTTGAAACATGACAAACATGATTATCTTTATCAATTTTCCATGCTTCAACTATGTGCATTATGCAAAGAGAATCATACAGGCTGAACTTTTATTCAAAAAGACAAAAGTGATTTTGTAAAAATGCTTCTAGAGGTTCTAGGACAACTACCCCCAGGACATTTACCCCTGGACAATTACATGCACCTACCTGTTAAAATTAAGTTACATGTAGACACCTAACCCAAACCCTACATGTAACCCTATTTCTGGGGTAATTGTTCAGGGGGTAGTTGTCCTGATATGGCTTCAAGACATTAGGTTTCAGTGATGGGTGACCTGGGGAATAAAAAGGTATCAATGGAATTGAATAGATAATGACACTGAAATTCATGTATATTAATTTCATTGGTAGCAACAAAATATTTCATCACTATTGATTTTGATAAGTCTGGTTTTTCATCTTTCTGACCTACATTCGTACATGTACATGTAATTGGTTTGGACCTTTCTGCTAGTTTTTGTTTCCTGTGAATACAATGTACTATAAACCCCAGGAGATACTACCATGACATGATAACACTTTTGATTTTGAAGGGTTTCTCTCTATTAAAACGATGTGTCACTGCGGTTCTCCAAACTTGGCCTTAGGGTCAGCCTTTATTACACCACCTCTTCTTTGTGTCATTGAGGGCTACCATATAGTTGTAACTAATACCCATTCAGGCCAGGTGGTCTCCAATTAAACCAGGTCCGTATTGTGGCTGGGTTTCACCTCTAGGAAGCTGGGTTATCAACGCGAGTGATTTCAGAGAGCTCATGAAGCCGCGATCTCATCCATGCTAAATATTGACCATAGGAAATTGTTCCAGCAAAAGTTTGCATAATTGCTACATGCAAAAATAATTTATCCCTTTAATAAGGCCTACATGTACATGTAGATAACATAGATCTTTATGGAACATCATGATTGAGGGTGAGGGGGGGGGTGCAGAGTTTTATTCCGCTTAGGTCATGGCACCTATAAATGGGAATACAAAGGTATAGGGCCTACATTGAGAAATCTACTGCATACATGTAGAGGCTTGATAACTATACATGTAATGTAGGCCTACATTTATTATAGTTCTTAAATTTTCAGCGAGTAAAAAAAAAATGTACATGTATGTATAGTATATGAAAACTTACATGCAACAAAACTAACAACCTTTTTAAGTAATACCCAAACTATTGCAAGATAATATATAAGGACCATTTGACACCAATAGCAACTGTGTCTTCTCCGAATCAAACACCATTTCACCGTGCTTATATATTGCAAAGCTGCCTTAGTGTGAACAGCAATGAGCCAGGATGCAAGGGAGCAGTTTCAGTGCCAGTGATCAGTTAACGCCTTTCAAATTAAATAATTCCTTTCAACACATCAAGGATGGAAATGAGTGAATTAGCACATTGATGGATTGCTAGGTGGTTGAAAATAAATTGTTGTTTGGGTGTTTTTTCAACTAAGCAAGTGGCTAATTATGAGGGAAATTGTTTTGTTAATGGGTGTGTGTTTCCTTATTAGAATATCTGGCACACTTCTTACATTGCATAATTTTATGAACAAATATATAATTATGTTTATATTTTCTAACTGCAGCAGGAAATAATGAAGAGGATTTCTTGACAATAGTCCTGTGTCCAAGTTACAAGGAAATTTTGTTTTCAAACCACAACAAAAATCTAACAATATTGGACCTCAGTTTTTATATGAGGTGTGTACATTGTTTGTTTGAAAAAAATAATCAGCTCCTCTGCTGTTTTTAAATGACGTTGAGGATATATGATGTACATCAATTTTTCTATTAAGCTACATGTAAGGCCAGTGCTGAGTAAAGTATATACTGAATGCTCTATTGGGTTGTTTGTATTCAAATTGTGCAATACAAATTATATAGATATATTTTGTGATTATTAATTCTTTATTATATTTCTGTCTTCCAGAAATAGACACCATCTTAGTGAACAGTTAAAAGCCTTGGACAACAGAGCAGAGAACCAGAGAGAACTCATCACAGATTATCAAGAATTCTTTAGACAGAGATCCGAGATTGAAACGCAATATGCCAAAGATCTTGAAAAGTTACACGATCGGACTGTTCGGAAACAGCGACAATCACAATCACAGTAAGTAGTTTTTAGATTCAATTGTTTTACATCAGAAATATCATTTTCATATCATTTTATGTTGGAACATAAGATTCTGAACAATGATAATGCATGTAGTTTTAAACTCTGAGCAGATGACTTATTTATATTAGTTTTTGGATTTCACAGGAACAACCAAAGCAACTGGATGATCAGATGGTCTACATGTACCATTCCTTCTCCAAATATGGAAAGTTATTTTTATATATTACGGTAAATCAGGATGGTACCGGTCATTTAGCTTGAGTACTTGGTGATTGAAAATTGATATACTGGTAACTCCATAAAGAAGAACTCTTTAATCTACATGTAGGTTATTGTTCCTCTTTAAACCCTTCTTTGAGTTTACAAAATTGGGTAATAACTAAAAATGACTAGTTCTCTTGGAAGGCAGCAATAACAAACACTTAACGAAATCAATGTATGATCCATAATTTGTTTGTTTTCCTATGAAAGTATCAATTTTTGTTTTGACTCTCACAAAGCTGATTAATTCTTTATGAGCTCCTTTTCCCCCTGTTTCCCTCTTGAACTTGTGTTGTGGTTTCCTTATAATCCTGCTAAGTGTTGTAAAATAAACCTCAATCTTGAGTCAAGGTGATACAAGTGATTTAGTTGAGCAATGGGGGAATATCCACCATCTGCTCTGGATATCTGTGCTTGAACTAGAGTACAGAGTGTGTTTGTCATATAGTGTCAAATGGAAGGCCAATCTGAAATTGCAATTAAGCAAGTGTGCGCCTGAGTGAGGTGGTTCGCTAGATGGTGTTTCGTGCATGCTACAGCATAATGCTTCATTCATTCATGTAATAGAGCTGGGTGCTATTAGAGGTCTATTCATATAAAGGTGAATATGAGTTTAAGGGGGACATGTTCATATAAATATTTAAAATATTTAAAATATTGGAAAACCAATATTAGATTTTGCTTGTTTATGGTCGAGAAGAGGCCATTTCTTGATAAATGTTCTTTTTTGTTGTTGCTTGTACAATGTAGTATTACACATATCTGTTTTGTAGCTGGATTAATTATGACCTCACAGACAAAAATGATACTTTCAAACAGAAAATGAGAGAAAGTACTTGAGAAGAAGAAGAAGATTAGAAATACAAATATTGCACTGCAAAACAGTGTACCAATGTAGGCCTACATGTAGTCTACATTTTTGTACTTTATATACACTCTCGCTAAATCACAGAAAATATAAATATGAGCACCTCACAGGTATGACTTGTTTTATGTATTTGTGGAATACTCAGATTGAATACAACTGATGTGTTTCTCAATAGATCGTGAACAGATTTCAATATCAGGAATAGATTTTGTTTGATTGTGCATGGTTGTGTGTGCACTGAGCTGATTAGGTGCTTGAAATGAAAGCTGAATTCAGATTGTGTCATTGCCATATATGGTTATGATACACACATGTACATGTATGAATACCAAGGGAATGCGTGAATGCTCTCGAGACAGGAGTTCATCTAGTGGGTTGTCTCCTAACAGGAATCAACGTGGTATAGATGTAACCCCCCACTGATATCAGTAGTCAATGAATTTGTAGTCATTAGCTTGTGGGGTTATTAGGGTTTCAAATACTTTTTGTTTTAATATTAGAACTTTAAAAAAAAATATTTGGATTTGGCCTTTTGTGTTTCATTTTTTTCTGTTTCTCTGTCCCTGTTTTGAATATTCATGTACTGAACATAAACAGTAGTTTCATTTTGTCTCTCAAATCTGGCTTGTATTTATTTCTCTGTTTCTCTATTATCTCCCTCTTTAAAAATGGATGTTCTTTTCGCTTTCTCATCTCTTTTATGTTCATGTCACTATTGCATTATATTTGTTGTCCCTATCTCTAGTTACAAAAGTACTTTCCATTTTCTTTTTTTTTTTGTATTTCCCCTTACTTTATCTTTCTCTCTCCCTTACATGGTGTTCTAGCTTTACAGTCACATTTGTGTTTTATTTTATTTGTTTTAAGCTCTTAGTTTGAAGTTTACATGGACCAAATAATTACAGGTGTAATTAGAGGTGGGCTATAGAAGGGTAAAAAAAGGGTAATGTTTCAGAACCAAGTTTGTGCCATCTTATTTGAAGCAGCTCGTTGTCCTGATCAATATGCCACCAATTTTAAGAAAATCGGGTGAAAATTGTGACAGTGCGGGCCAAAAATCGATTTAGAGGGGCGTGGCCAAAATATGCTGAGTCATCGTTTTTCAAAAATTGAAAAAGCTGTAATTCTTTTATTAAAAGGGCTATGAAGATGATTCTGGTGTCTATTTATATGTTTATCAGCCTGATAAATCCAATGGCAGTGTCAAAATTGCAAATAGTGGTGAAGAAAATACTAAAAAAGGGGAATTATAGTTTTAACCCTTTAATTACCGGTAGGGTCTCTGAGGGTACCCCTAGACAAATTGCGTTGCCCAATCAAAACTGCCGCGTTTTCAGTAATGTCGTTTCATGTCTCTTTTCCGTCCAGTCTTACGGATCATTTGACACCAAGTTTATTGAAATCGGACATTCAATGAGAGAATTATTTGACCTTTCGTTGTCAAAGGTCAAACCAAAATTTGAGATTTTTGACATTTTGTGTACAAAACCAATGGCAAGGTCAGGTTTCCTATTTTATTCTATAAATCACAGGTACATCATTCTTTAGACTGGTTGTAGTATTCATTGAGAATTAAAATTGATCCAGATAATGATTTGAAGTATCAGAAGGTCTACATCTATAGTAATTCCTATGTATTTCATTGTTTTATGAATTTCTTATGTATTCTATTGTTTTTATTCTTACATGTATATCTATGTTTTTAATTGTTTTAGGAATTTTAATACTTCAGGCCTTCATTTTGATTTAGTTTCATTCTCAATGAACAATAAAAACAGTCTAAAGAATGATTTACCTGTGATTTATAGAGTAAAATAGGAAACCTGACTGTGCCATTGGTTTTGTACACAAAATGACCAAAATCTCAAATTTCGGTTTGACCTTTGACCACGAAAAGTCAAGTAACTCTCCCGTGGAAAGTCCGATTTCAATAAACTTGGTGTCAAAAGATTTGTAAGAATGTAACGAAAAGAGACATGAAAAAAACATTACCGAAAACTCGGCGGTTTTGATTGAGCAACACAATTTGTCTAGGGGTGCCCTCAGAGACCCTACCGGTAATTAAAGGGTTAAAACTATAATCTCCCTTTTTCAGTACTTTCTTCACAACCATTTGCAATTTTGACACTGCCATTGGATTTATCAGGCTGATAAACATATAAATAGACACCAGAATCATCTTTATAGCCCTTTTAATAAAAGAATTACAGCTTTTTAAATTTTTGAAAAACGATGACTCAGCATTTTTTGGCCACGCCCCCTCAAAATCGTTTTTTGGTCCGCACTGTCTCAATTTTCACCCGAGTTTCTTAAAATTGGTGGCATATCGATCAGGACAACG
This sequence comes from Paracentrotus lividus, assembly GCA_940671915.1. Taxonomy (NCBI): domain Eukaryota; kingdom Metazoa; phylum Echinodermata; class Echinoidea; order Camarodonta; family Echinidae; genus Paracentrotus; species Paracentrotus lividus. The sequence continues at coordinate 17,934,860 of CALNVZ010002100.1, forward strand.
AGCTGCTTCAAATAAGATAGCACAAACTTGGTTCTGAGACATGACCTATTTATAATGAGAGTTGATTGAGGGAGAATGCTCAAAGGAAGAGCTTAAGATAGGTAGAAGATAGGAGATGGTCGTTGGGTGTCTCTCCCCGATTGCTATTTCTATAATGTTTATCAGGCCTAGATAATTGGAGGGAGAGTCAAGTAAAGCTTGTAAAAAGCCTGACCCTGACAAGTACATAGATTATGGGCATAAATGATATGAATGACCCATTTGAGGGATCCCAATTCCCCTGAGGTCAATATCCCATTGATCCGAATTTTTCTTTTAAATATACCAGATCGCGTTTGTAAGCCCTGAAAATTTATTTTTATAGAGTGGAACTACCCTGCACTTAACATAAGTACACTGCCATTATGATTAATTTGGTAACGGGGAATAAACTTTGAAAATTTCATTAATAACAAACCCTTTGATAGAAACAAAAATGCACTTTTACCCTAAACCTTACCAATAAACGTAAATTCAAAAACTCAAACACAACGCAAGAGTTATTATTTACCTATGACTATGTACAAACATATCTTGGATCACCCTTATTTATAATTAATATTTAGCCATAAACGCACTAACTGGAAATTATACACAAAAACCTTGAAGAAACATTTTATTATGGAATTATCAATAAGTTGGAAGTTGAACGAGGTGTCATTCTCTGCTTGGCCAGGTGTAAGAGTTGCCACCTTAGAGATGTTGTTCAATCATCTGTTGAAATCTCTCCGTATTCTCCATGATCTCCTGGCGTTTGGCCAGAGCAGTTCAATCTTTCTCGGTGGCTCGTTTGGACGACTGGCGCATGCCTAGGACAATTGGGGCGTTTTTGCCCTAATCAAACTGCCGCCGTTTTCAGTAATGTGACGTCGTCATGTCTCTTTTCCGTCCATGTCTACGGATCATTTGACACCAAGCTTTTATTGAAATCGGACATTCAATCGAGAGAATGTATTTGACCTTTCGTTTGTTCAAAGGTCCAAACCAAAATTTGAGATTTTGACATTTTGTGTTACAAAAGCCAATTGGCTAAAGGTCAGGTTTCCTACTTTTATTCTATCAAATCCACAGGTAGCATCATTCTTTAACTGGTTTGTAGTATTCATTGGATGAATTAGAAATTGATCCAGATAATGTTGAAGTATCCAGAAGGTCTACATCTATAGTAAATTCCTCATGCTCATTTCATTGTTTTATGAATTTCTTATGTATTCTATTGTTTTTATATTCTTACATGTATATCTAGTTTTTTAATTGTTTTAGGAATTTTAATACATTCTAGGCCTTCATTTTGATTTAGTTGTTCATTTCTCAACTGAACAAATAAAAAGCAGTCTAAAGAATGATTTTATACCTGTGATTTATAGAGTAAAAAGGAAACCTGAGTGCACTATCGCCATTGGTTTTTGTACACAAAATGACCAAATCTACAAATTTCGGTTTGACCTTTTGACCTGGCACGAAAACAAGCTCAAGTAACTCTCCCGTGGAATAGTCCGATTCTCAATAAACTTGGTGTTCAAAAGATTTGTAAGAATGTAAACGCAAAAAGAGACATGAAAAAAACATTACCGAAAACTCTGGCGGTTTGATTGAGCAACACCATTTGTCTAGGGGTGCCCTCAGAGACCCTACCGGTAATTAAAGGGTTAAAACTATAATCTCCCTTTTTCAGTACTTTCTTCACAACCATTTGGCATTTGACACTGCCATTGGATTTATCAGGCTGATAAACATGATAAATAGACACCAGAATCATTCTTTATAGCCCTTTTAATAAAAGAAATTACAGCTTTTTAAATTTTTGAAAAACGATGACTCAGGCATTTTTTGGCCACGCCCGCCAAAATCGTTTTTTTGCGTCCGCACTGTCTCAATTTTCACCCGAAGTTTCTTAAATTGGTGGCATATCGATGAGGACAACGAGCTGCTTCAAATAAGATAGCACAACTTGAGTTCTGGACATGACGCTATTTATAGCCGCACCTCTAGTGTAATACAGCATTTGATAACATGAACAAAGTACATGTTGGGACAAATATTTCAACATTGTGATGGTGCATGTACATTGTTTGTAAATAATCATTGACAAATGTATTGGGTTGAATTTGGTTACTTTTTGTTGACGGACTTTGGGCTTATTCAATCGTTTGTTTCTGATATGCGTCATTGTTTTAGATTTCCCCATTAATTACTTGATGAATATGATCAATATGCTATGTGAAAGTGTACAGAGACTTAACGTATACAGAGCCTAAAGCTTATTTATTATATTGAACATACCTCTTTATAATTTGTGTCTTTTAGACGAGAAAAGGATGTGGTTCCTCCTGGTCCGCAGACATGTTGGAATCTCCTCTTGGATATGACAAGAAGTCATCATAAACAACACACCACATTAAGTCAAGTCTTCTCCTACAACTTGGCCAACAAGTTTGGATTAATGCGAGATGAACTGGACAACGTCTACAGAAAGGTATGTACATGGATGGATAGGAGTACCTTCTTTAATGAGGAATTCCACCCTGGAATTTAATTAATTTTAAAAGAGGAGAAAAATGAAAGAACAATGTGAGTGAAGTTGTGAAAAAAATATGTCAGAGGATAGCAAACTTACAAATGTTTATTTTGTTTGGGTGACATCACTTGCGAGCTTTCTCTGATTATGTTGTAAATTCCATAAATTTATAAATGTGTCATTAACTTTATGAAATAATAGATTACAGGATTTGATGATATATATCAAATGCACAAGTGAATTGATTAGTATTTTACTCCTAAAAATAGAAAATGGAGGAAATACGTGTAATTGATATTCTGCTTTAAAAAATGGCAATTTATGGAATTGACATAGCATGCAGAGAGAGCAACTGGTAAATGACATGACAAAATTAAAAATTAAAAAAAACAAAACAAAACAAATTCGATTCCAAGGTGAACTTCCCTTTAAAACATTTTGTGCGATCCTGTACGATAATTAATATTGTGTACTTTCGCTTCCTTTCTCCATCTCTCTCTTCTTCATTTTTTTTTTGTGCGGGGGGGGGGGGGGGACAAGGGGG
>CALNVZ010002100.1:17937985-17952914 GCA_940671915.1 Paracentrotus lividus
TTATAAAGAGAAGAAAAAGAAGATAAGAATTTTTAAATATTTCTTAAGTGTAGTTCCAATGTTTCCAGTTTTGAATTAGAAATATTGTATAAACAAATTCTGTAGATCTAGGTTTATGTATTTTCACATTAAAAAGATAGCAAAGAATATATAAATTTATGTACACATCACTAGCCAGAAAGATCCAACTTGTAAAGTTCTCGTTTAATGAAGACCTCTCAACAAACAATATTTTTAAAAGTCCAAAGATTACATCTAAAACTTTGTACCTGTAGGCTTGCAGACTTGAAGTTCATAAAATGTAGGCAGTGAGCTTTGAAAGAAAAAACAAATCAGAACCCTTGATGAATATTTTTATCTGGTTTACGTATAGGAAGTAACAGAGGAAATAAGGAAACCTTGAAAATAACATCGCAATGTTTTCTTAAGGATCCAGTATATGTTGATGCATCTCTTATTAGGGAAAGACAGGATTTTATGTTGTTTGTGCTTCCTTATGTTTTGGAGTAAAGACTTTCCCCCAGCTTATATTATACTTCTTTTATCCTACATGTACATGTAGTTTATATATTTTGGATACATTACATGTAATTGATTAAAGCTCCAGTTAATTGGTTCTTATGTGTACATTATCTTTTTTTTATTGCAGATAAGAAAAGTAGTTTTATTGTGCAAAAGGCTATTGAGTGGAGATTTTGTACTCAAGACCGTCGTTTGTATTTGTCATTCCTCACATATGTTTTAAAGTTCCCTTTTATAAGGTAATGTTCAACAGTTAAAGTGGTTTTTATTGTGCATTAAACTTGATCTTCATTTTGTAACCATGAATTGTAACTAGCATGCTTAAAGGTAGTGTCAGCCTTTTGCAGGCAAAAATATTTAATTTCTAGTTTTTGAGAGGATATTGTAGTATATCAATGATTATCTTCCCATAGCATGATTAAGCTCAATTGTGTATATTTGTCATTATATTGCGATTATCAAAATTCATTCCTATTTTTTCGAACCTCGAAAAATATACCGTACGGTGCGAACTGTTGACCGTTAGCGCAGAGAATAATGCACGCTGATGCGCCGTGTGTATATTGCTGTATGTGTCCGTTCTGCACGCGCTGTAATATCCACGATGTTGATGGAGAGCTTGTCTAGATTGGTAGTCAGATTTTCGTTTCATATTACTGATCTAGGCAACCTATGACAGTAAGATTGAATAGACAGTATAGGTTGATCATGTTCTAAAGTTATGCCAAGTTGCATTAGTATTCGCAATTTGTGAAAAAGGCTGACACTACCTTTAATGGGCATGATTTGGAGAATATTACTTGTAATTTATTTGTCCTTCCTCGTACAGTGTTATCTAAATATCCAGTCTTATTTCAAACACTAATATACTCCACGCTGAACATTTTCTATACAATTTGAGCTAGTTTCTCTTTGATTTACAACGCCATTACCATTGCTTGAGATTGGCTTTGGCGGCAATGAGGTAGGCCTGTGAGATCATTGGGGATCTCATTACATGCTTATGTGAAGGGTTCTCTCAGGTTCGGTTGGTAGCGTGTTGGTCATGAATTCTTGAACATACGGTCATTAAATTGAGGTAATATATTACATGTCTGTTGGACAGACATTAATGCTACAACAGTGTAGCACAGTCAAACTTCAGTGGCCAACCCTAAAAAGATCACCTTCATATCATGACGCTCTATATATGTCTCTCTTGTAGAACTATTCATTGAAGGACCTGGATATAAAGGCCACATCTCTCTGGCCCGAATTCACAAACGTGGTTTAGTTAGTCCATGGTCTAAATCAATTGTTTAAACCACGGATTTAGACCATGGTCTAAAAATTTTGGTATTCACAAACCACCTGATTTAGACCATGGACTAACTAAACCACGTTTGTGAATTCGGGCCTCTATGTTTACTTTTTGTTTCAAGACCTACATTTAGCATACCTTGGGTGATTGTAATAGACAGGTTTACATTATCATTCATGTACATGTACATGTACCTATACAATTGAACATTAGTCATTAGATTGCAATCAATGCGGCAGCCTCTGTAGGTGGATTCACACCTGCCCGATCTGGAAAAGTTCCCGTAATCTCTGATCGAGTATTCTTACCCATCACAAACTACGCGTAATTTTTCAAGTGTTGAAACCAAATTACGCGTAATATTCCTGAAGATAAATTCCTGTAAATTAGTAGGTACTTCCTCGAAACTACGCGTAGTTTCGCCAAGGTCGTGGGAACTTTTGTAGTTGTGAACATAAATTACGGGAACTTTCTATTCCCTTTTCTTTTTCTTATGTATTTCTTGTTTTTCCTTCTTTCTTCTCGTTCCTTATGTATTTCTTTGTTTTTTCTTCTTTCCCCGCTTTTCTTATGTATTTCCTTGTTTTTTCCTTCTTTTTGCTCTTCTTATGTATTTCTTTGTTTTCCTTTATGTATTTCTTTGATTTTCTTCTTTCTTCTCTTTCCTTATGTATTTCTTTGTTTTCCTTCTTTCGTCACTTTCCTTATGTATTCTTTGTTTTTTCTTCTTTCCCACTTTTCTTATGTATTTCTTTGTTTTTTCCTTCTTTCCCCGCTTTTCTATGTATTTCTTTGTTTTTCCTTTTTCCCCGCTTTTTTTTAAATGTATTTCTTTGTTTTTCCTTTTTTCTTTTCGTTCCTTATGTATTTCCTTGTTTTCCTTCTTTCCCGCTTTTCTCATGTTATTCTTTGTTTTTTGTATTTCTTCCCTTGTTTATAACTTCGGGTATTTTCCCCGAAAAAGACGGTTCGGGCAGGTGTGAACATGCAAAACAAATACGCGTAATTTGGTGGTTGGAAAAGTTCCTGTAATTTGCGGGTATTTTTCCCGATGGACAGTGTGTGAATCCACCTTGTGAGTGAACCGTCTCATTAGATGCTTATTGGAGGGGGTTTCTCTCAGTTAGGTTGGCAGTGTGTTGGTCATGAATTCTTGAACATACGGTCATGATAATGAGGTAATGTTCGGCATGCATTCATGCTAAGTATAGTCAAACTTAATGGCCTTCTGTCTTGTATCCCCTTGTGTCTCAGAACTGCTTGTTGAAGAACCTGTCCTTAAAGACCAATAAATAATGATCACTTTTGTGTTAATGTTATATTATCCATTGGATGACCTTTATCGACAGGTTTATCTTTGCATACATTAATACATACTAGCAGTCATTAAATTGGTAGCCTCTGAGTTGTGATTGTATCTCATTACTACTCATTGCAGGGGGAGGGGGGGGGGGGGTTCTCTCAGGTTGGGTGGGTAGTATGCTGGTCATGAATTCTTGAACGAACGGTCATGATTTTGAGGTAATGTACTACAGAAATTCTCTATAAGGGTCACTTTTCTGTTCAAGTTCTAGTATTTGTTGACCTTTATAGACAGTTTTACCTCTACATGTATTCCTACCTATGGCAGCCATTAAATTGGTAGCCCTCTGAGTTGTGATTGTATAGATCTCATTACATGCTCGTTGGAGGGGGTTCTCTCAGTGTGTTGGTCATGAATTCTTTAACATGGCCAAGTATAATAATGAGGTAATACATGTATGATACCATACTTCAGACATTCATGCAGGCATATGCGACATAGCATAGTCTGATGCTAAAGTTCATGTGCATTGTGGAGGTATTAAAAAGGATAAGAAATAAAAATTGCATTAGAATGTCTCCTCTGATAAACATATTTTTCTTCATCAGACGACAAATATGTCATAACGTTTAATAAATGGAATCTACTGAATTGGGAAAGGTGAAAAGATAAAATTTTGTGATTTTTCAAATTATTATTTGTTTTTGCTTTTGAGGAGGGATACTTTGATAGGTCGACTGTCAAGGATTGCTCGTATAATTATTAATATTCATGACCTCCCCTCCCCCCAAAAATGATGAAATGTTGTGCCCAAATAGTTGCATTTCTGGGTGCAGTGCATCTGATTCTTGGCAGAATTTGAGTTAATTTCTTATCATTTTGGTTATTCCAAAACCTTACATGATACAAAAATTCTTGGGAAGGTGCATTTATCCTTCCCAAGATCACTCTGAAACAGTTTCTTTCACAATTGGTCTAATGACCACAACAGGAATTTCCCTTTAAAGATAATCACGAGATCTGATAATAAAAATATTTATGCACAAAGCAGAATTAACACCTTGATCTAAATTACTATATTGATTGAAATTTCAGATAGCAGAGAGAAATAAGGAAATTGGGGCTGACGTCATGTCACACGTGCTCACCACTTGCCATAAGTATTGCAACAGAGCTGAAATTTGTGCTTTTTTATTCAATTTTAAAAGCCATAAATATGCTGATATATCTGTCCCTTTTCATTCCAGAGAGCAGTAGATGACTAGACTCTGTCATTTTTTTTAAATAAAGGGAAAGACAAAAGAAGAAAGGCCCCCAAAATTGGGAGGTGGGGATTATTAATGAATGAAATCATGACACATGTAGGTCAAATTGTTTTTCATATTTCTTCGAAGACAACATCAAAAAGACTTGTGAAATTTATAATAAAAAATTTTTTTAAAAATGAATGCACAGTTTTTAGCTATTTATGGCAAGTGAGCTTTATGTGATGTTGTGGAAATGATTAGAGGTGTGGTTTAAAGCAAAACAAAACAAAACAAATATCTGGTGACTTCCACTTTACGCGATTGATGTACCGGGTGATTTTTTGAAAGCTCTCTGATAAGTTTTTTACCAGCAAAAAAATCTGGATCCAAACTTGATTGATTGAAATTCTTTAAGAAGCTCTACCAGGGAAACTGAGACATTTCTAAGAAAAATGTGTTATTTTATTTTTTATTTTTTTTTTTTTAACAGCTGATGCTGGACTTTTCATCAAGATAATGCTCTGAAATTCTTTTTAATTCCTCAAATAATTAATTTTGTGGGTGATTATGCATCTCAGTTTTATTTTTGTTTTATGATTCTTCAAAGAGGCCTGACATAAGCATGACTACCATTTAATAAAGAAGGGATTTGTGGTCAGAATCAATGATTCCTCTGTTTCACAGTACACCTCCTATAGTCACACTATCCGATTTTTATACGTAGCAGTTATTCAGGTATTTCAGTGTGGTTATTCAAGCACTCGGCAAACAATGCCTCAAATATTTCATACAGTAGACCTCTACATTATCTCTTTATCTGATACTCAAACCATAATCTATGCTTAAAAATAGACAGGGAAGTTTCTTTTTCAACCCCAAGTTCACAATAACTTCACTCGGCAAAATGAGTTTTTAGGACAGAAATGGCGCGAAGTAGTATTACAATGTCATGTTGTAAAGATTTTTTTCAGGAAATGTACTAGTTACAGGTTTATGTTTATTTAGAATAGATTGATTTGTGAGAGCTGTTTGCATTGTACCTGTAGCCCTAACTATGTTTTATTTATTTATAACAAACTTATGTGGTTTAGTTTGTGGAAACTTCAATATATCTGTCTGTTCTTGGTATTTTGCTATTAGTAATGAGAAAATGTTTGAGTCCAAATCATTGAATTATTTTTAGAACTACAAAGTTTATATCCTTGTTGCAAATTGGTGGATTTTGATTCATTAAGATGCCTCAAAAATCCCTCTACCGATTTGATCATAATCACGTTTCAAGTATTTTTTTGTAGTAGAATTACAATTTATGGATGAGTTCAGTACAATAATTTTTGTGTGCATGCCTGAATATTTTTATTCAAGGATGATATTTTCTCATGGTTTAGTTGTCAGTGTCAAGTGAATTTGAAAGGAATGGATATTTTTGTTGACATATGTAGGTTGATTTAATTTGAATATAAAGTGAGAGGGCATATTTTAATTATACTAACACATTTTGGGTTTTTTTCTGGGTACATTATAATTTTTTACCCAATATTATAATACACATGGATAACTGCACGTGTGAGCAACCTGAGTGGTGTTACACCATGTCGTTCTTAAAGTTACGAATGACTTTACGAATGACTGGAACGTGTTCTTGGATGTTATACTAATCACATTCTCAATCATTTAGGACAAGAATTGATCACCAGTTGTTCGTAAAGTTGTTTTTAACTTACAAACGGCTTGGTAAAACACCATCCAGGTTTGGCCAACTTAATTATACAGTCTGTGTCAAAAAAAATGGTACAGTCGGGGAAAAAATCATTTAGGTGTGAAATCTTTTCATATAATGTGTGTTTGTGGTACCAAATTAAGCCAAAAGATTTTTCTTGGTGATGCGCTTTGTCCTGTATAATTTGCTTTCGTAAAACAAAAGTTATGCTAAGTTTTGTGCGACGAGGAACAAATCGAAATTACGCACTTCTATTGTTCTGGAGCGCTGAATTCACGGGTCATTACTCGAAATCGTACATGTACACAAAGGCATGGGACGGCGTGAGAAAAATGGATTTTTCTTGATTGTAGAAAATTAGTCATATCTCAAAAAATACTGCACCAAATGTGATGAAAAAAATTGCAGAAGAAAGAGTGATATTCCTGCTTTATGAAAATAACAAACAATACCACGTTGATATTAACCTTCACACTATAAAAAAATGCTTTCCAACTGTACCATTTTATTTGACACAGACTGTATGATTTTAATAGAGTGTGAATACCAGGAAGTAAAATTCTTTCCTTCAATGTACAGTTGAATCTTATAATGCAAAGTAAAGAATGTTTAATTGCCAATACATTTATATCAATCAAGTACCCCCACAAATCTAAGAACATTTATTTACTACATGTATAGTATCTGTACTTCCTGTACCAAGAGTACATTTGAAGGGTGACTCTTCAAAATGATTAAGAAATTGTGTACAGTACTGTTGCGAAAGTAGATTAATTACTGATATTATTTCTAGCTGTTGGTATGTAGTATTTTCATTTAATCAATTTTGAAAAGCCACTTACATGTAGACTCTACATGTATATACATGTAGCTTGATCATTATTTTACTCCCATATTTACAACCATGACTTATAACAAAGACTGTGTAAATAGAATGTACACTAAATTACACAGATGTTAATTTGTGTGTATTTTAGTATGGTCTCTATGAGCAAAGTTAGTCACATAAGTGTTTATTTCTCAAAAATTGTGTTTTAAGTTTACACCAATATAGATTTTGATTTTTTATATTTTTGATTTTTATTAGATCTATGATTAAGATCAGTCTCTACTAGCAATGTTAGTCTTGATGTTATTTATTATACATTATATAATAATCAGAATTTCACATAGATTCGTCATAAAATTCTTCCATGCCAGACACAAAGGATTCTTTACTATATGATGCCAATGTCACAACCATATACATGTACATGTATGTACAAACAAAAAGTAAACCCAAATGGAAAACCTGGGGGGGTTTGTTTTCCGATTTCCTCAAATTCCACGTGACGGTAGCAAGGATATGGCCACCTTGCTTCTGCAAGTGAATCCTGGCATCTGGGGAGCATTTCATGAAACAAATATTCACTGATTCTTACTGACAACTGTTATAAGCTACTGAAGTGCATGCATCTGAGTGGCTGAGAGCAAATTTGTCAGATAAAACGTCCGACATGTCCTTTCATGCAACGCCCCCTGATGGAAGGATTGAACTGTAAAGCCTACATTTTTAATAGAACGGACACAGAGAAGTACATGTACACACCACACGTAGGACTCGTTGTGACCGTGACTTTGACATATTACATGTAGAACCTACATAATGTACCTCAAAAGTAAAAGCAAAGTCAGACCAGTGAAACCGTCTTCCACCGACAACTAGCTTGTCGTTCCCTCTAATGTAATATTTGTTTGGTTTAATGTCGGTTCAGAGTCAGTTTCATTGGTGTGACTTGGCTATAAGGGCAGTTCCACAAATTTCATGATTGAGTCATTTTCATAAGCTAAGTACTCTTCATATTCCAGGCTCCTCACTCTCATGCGCACTTATTTAGTGAGCTTTCATGATTTTCATGATTGAGAGAGCAAACTTTCTGGGTAAATACCGGCTAGTCATGGAAAGGGAGTGATATATCAAGAAGAGCTATCTGACAAATTTGTCTTTCTCTCCCTTTTTTTTTCTTTCCTCCAGAGTCGAGAGATGACGGTAGAAGTGCACAATGAGATTTTGAGAGTACTCAATGAATTATTTGCCGTAAGTAATTGATCAGCTTTTATTCTCATGATTATATTGTTAAAGGGGAAACTGAGATTGAGAGTGATTCTATACATACAAAGATTATTCCATGATTGATTTCTAATTTTTTTTTTAATTCCTCATTGTTCCTGAATGATACCCTTTTAAAAATAGTATCGTTCACACGGTAATCTTAACTCCAAGTTAACTGCAAGTTGTCCGCGAGGACTATGTTCTCGAGGACAACTTGGAGTTAAGGCCCGTTGTGAACGAACTCGGTGTTTATGTTCTCGAGGACAAGTCGGGGTTTATGTTCTCGACAGATCTTAGGGTTAAGGCTCGAAACTCCAAGCGGTGGGTGGTCTCCGATCGCGCGTTTGACCGTGTGGACAGGATTTTAACTTGGAGTTACTGTTCTCGAGGATAAGAGTGACCTCTTGTGCAGGTTAAACTTCCAAGTTCAGTACCTCACGAAACTTTGCGCGCTCTAAAATTTAACAGCGTGGCCGATTGCATAACTAGCACGATACATAATCAAATAAATAATAATCATACATTTGAAAGAAAACCTTAAAATATCGATATATTATTGGTATAAATTGCTACAAAAAGAAAATGAAAAAAAAAGTCAAATAGACTGTAGTTGCTGGCTTGTTTTATTTTTGTTTTTCTTTTTGTAACACACGTGCACTTTTGAAACTTTCCACTCAGTTCAGAGCTTGCAGAGGCAACTCGCTCGATAGTCGGTGGTCGATACACCTATTTATTGATTGTTTATTTAAAAAAAAAAGAAGGTTCGAACTGAAGTTTAATATACAGCTATACTTTACTTCTTGGAGAGTACATGTTCTACTTCCGGTCATCGCGCCGCTCGCTTATCCTCGAGGAATACTATCCCCGAGGATAAGCACTCCGTGTGAACGTAACTCGAGAACAAGCCGTCGGGGTTTAAATTCTTAAGGATACAGTCCTCGAGGACTAAAACCCCGATGGTCCCGTGTGAACATAGCTAATGTGTTGTACAGTGTATGATTGATTAGTGATTCTATTAGTCCAATTGCAAAGATTAGATTGGACATTTATACATTGTAGTGAAAAAAAAACCACATTGATATGCTTCATTTTAAATGAATTCATAAATTAATCATAAATTTTAGGCAAGTTCAAGCAGAAATAAAACTAATGACTCGAGACTAGTCCAGTTGAAGGAATGGAATTTTGAGAATATGACAGGCCCACTAAAAGATTATTTGATTATTGATACTGTGTACTTTTTCTATGCTATAACCATCATTAATGCTATGAATTGTATCTCTTTGACAGGAAACCAAGTCTTACCACACAGCGCATGGAGCGTTCAAAACACAGATGACAAGCTACAACAAATACAAAGTGACTTGGAAGGCTAAGAAAAAGGGAAGGAGAGTCAAAGAACATGAAAGAAATTTTGACAAGGTATTAAAAGTTTAAAGGGGAAAATGTGATTCAGAAGAATTATGTAGAAAAATTAAAGAAACATCTTGTGAAAGTTTCAGAAAAATCAGACAATTAATGAGCAAGGTATACATTTTTTGGAAAGTTGAGATCACTGATGATATGGAGATCACCCCATTGGCAATGCAACCTCGATAATATGTGAAGCCAAACCTGAACAATCTACAAGAAATTGTTCCTCCCTTCTTCATTCTGAAGATTTTAAAACAGACTTTTTGTTCATGATATATCTATATTCACATGTTCTCTCATATCTGCTCTACATTTAGAATTGAAAAAAAAAAAAAAAAAAACAATTTGAAATGTTAGATGTATACAAATGAAATGAGAATTTATGGCGGTTTTAGCTCAAATTCATCATGTGTACATAAAGCACTTCTGACTTATTTAAATTGAGTTACAGTGTACGCTTATGTATTCAAACTGGTGTGTACCCACCCCACCCCCTAATAGAACTGAAACTGATTCTAAATTCCATTATTGCTTGTGAAGATGTGGTAAATCACTCTAAATGACTTTTCATTAATATAATCAGATTCAGAAAACAGTTTTATAGGACATAACCATTGTGTATGTATCTTTGTTACTTTAAATGGAAACAAAGGCTTTCTATGCATGGGAATGAATTTTAATTAGCAATTGAGACTAATGTGCATTACAAAAATATTATGTTTCATGTATAAGGCAATGTACTTGCAGGTGGAGTTTAGGTACATGTATCCTGGGAAGGGTTGTGGAAAACCTAATAACAGAAAAGGTTTTGGTTTGAGTTGTACAAGGAGTAACTACCAATCTCTGTTACTTAATTATTGGAAATATGTGACTTTTTATAATGAGACAGAACATGATGATAAACTTGAAATCATAAATACCCCCCCCCCCTCAAATTCAGGGTAGTTATATTGTTCTTAATAATTGGTAGAGCTCTTAAATTGTGGATATTTTTTTGGTTTTTGTTTTTGTTTTTGAACTGTTATGGACACCTCCCCTAGCCAATCAATATTTGATCATTTGATGTTCACTGTTGTGTATAAAGAAACAAGGTAATTAAAAAAAAAACAGCATTCTCTTATGTTGGCCAGCACTTTGTGATTGGGCATCATGTATACATAATGTACTATACATAGACTGATATACTTTTAATATGAAATACGCTGCATTGTACATTTCATCACATTGAATATAAGCCTATAATTGGAATCATATCTGAAAACAGGAATGCATGGAATGGCATGTACTCATTTGTTACTTGGTTACATATTGGCCTCTAAGCTAGGATAGGAGTAATAATGTTGAACTGATATTAATATGGCAGCGTGATGATACAATAAATCACCATGATTGCATATTTGTAGTATGATTGTAGTAAAGACATTTAAAAAATTTAAGCCTAAGTGAGACTAAATGATCATAATTTTGTTGTCTTTGTTAAGAAATGAGAGAGTTTAAGTAGTTCATGCTACACATGTATACTGATTCAACACTCTTAAAAGAAGAAGAATGTGATTTATAAAGGGGGAACTTTCAGATTAACTCTAACCTTAAATTATCCTTTTCAATGCCTTTTTCCTGGATCTATTATGTTGACAGAAGTATAATATTTTGGATTGTCTTCTTTTTTTTTAAACAGGGACATCAGAAATTACAGAATGCTCAGGTGAAAGCAGCAAGAGCGAGGAACGACTATCTACTTGTAATATCTGCTGCCAATGCAACTATACAGAAGTACTTTGGACCAAATGTAACTGAACTCATTGATGTAAGTAACACATCTGGTCTCCTTTTAGTAATGTTTTTCAATTATTTTAAAGTCCAGAATGCTTTGAATTTATACACATGTTAACATAACATATGAACAAAAGGAGACTTCTCAAAAATGTATTCTTTCTTTATGTTTTATTTTGATTTCCCTGATGCAATTATTCTGCTATGCAACAATTGGAACTATAAGGTCAGCTAAAGTAAATGGCAATTTTCATAATTTAACAGATTCAATTTTATCAGAAAACGGACTAAAAACACAGAGAGGCATCAAGGAATACTTATTAAGGAATTAATAATGAAACTCGAAAGAAAGTTTTAGTTCATGAGGTAGCACCAATTTTACAATGAAGTTATCACTGCCCCCTTTTAAACTCTTTTACATTTCTATTCTTGCAATACTGGCCTGTATGTATCATGTACTTTGAATCATTTGTAATATGAAACCTTGTACATGCATTTAACAAGGACACAGAAAGTTTTTTTTTTTGTCACTCTTTCATGTGAATAAGCTGAAATCCTGCTTTCCAGGCTCTCCCATGGTGTTTACTGAGCTATAGATAAACATGCCTGAGTGCATCATGACAATACTTTGCCCTTTTTGCATTGACATGTTCCAGAATACATGCATGACTCATCCGTTGCAAGTATGTCCGGTGAAAAAAGATGTGCCCTTTAGAATTCTAAAATTTTACAGACACAATAAAATCTTTTAAAGCTATTCTTGAGGTCTGGTTTTAAATGGGATTGCAAATCGGCAGAAGCTGACAAAATTTTCTGAAAATAATGTTTGTCCTTTAAAAGATTGGTTATAAATTTAATCCTGAAAAATGTATACAAGGTTTGATTTAAAAACTTGCTAGAATTTGAATGCATTAAAACCATCACAGTTCCAGTTCATATTACATAAATAATGCAAAAATGCCTACATGTGTTGGCTCAGTCAATAGAGCGTCCGCCTCATAATCAGGAGGTCGTGGGTTCAATTCCCAGCTGCGTCATACCAAAAGACGTTAAAAACTGGGAGTTGCTGCTATTCTGTTTGACCTTCAACAAGAAAGGGATAGAGCAACGTCGTACTGGCGCTGCTCAGTGGCTGCCTTGCCCACGATCAATTAGGTAAAAAGAATTTCTGTTTCACCTTTGTTTCGGACAATAAAATTTGGAGCATTTTTATTATACAGTGTGTTCCTAAAAAAAGGTAACCGAAGTTCAAAGGTCAGTCATTTCAAGAGTATATGGCTTATTCTTGTGATTTGCTTACTAGACTACTAAGTAACTCTTAGCTTTAATTTGAGACACTGATCACGTCCATATTGCCAAGGGTCACAGAGTTAGGGTCCTTGAAGGTGAAGGTACTAAAATAAATAAATAAAATCGTTCATACCCGACAAACCAAAAAACTTGAAAAAAAGTTGGTTTGTACCTATCGCCTTCAAGGACCCTAAGTCTGTGACCCATGACAGTTTGGACGTCAGCAATATCACAAATTAAAGCTGATGAGTTACTTAGTATTTTAGTAAACAAATCTCAAGATAAACCCTATACTTTTGAAATAACTGACCTTTGAACCTCGGTTACCTTTTTAAGGAACACACGTATAGTCTTTATTGTTACCTTCCCCCCTTCACATATACCACAAACCAGGAGTAATTTTTTTTTATGCAAACAGGTGTCCCATCACTTAATCAGCAAAAAAATTAAGCGTGAAGTAGGAGAAACCTCAATTACCACGACACCAATTTATAGAACATGTACACCACTTTTGTTGAATAGTAGCAACATTACCAGTATCTTTTGATACTCAATGGATAAGAACATTGCCAAATACACGTTATGGTTAGCATATATGTGATGGAAGATCTTTCTCAATTTTCCTTTTGAATCTTCTTTTGGTTATTTCCCAGCTATTAATACATTTTATTTGGGCAAGATTTGATGTATTTTTGATTATAATTTTGATCAGCCGATATAATAGATTGGTTTAGATTATATGTTTCCAGTGGTTATCAGGACTAAAAGATTAACTTTAATCCTTCAGCCCTCCAACCCACACAGCCCCTGCAGGTCGGGAGTAGAATAGACCCGCTGTATTCCCTGCATGTCGTAAGAGGCGACTAAAAGGGACAGTCAGTTGCCGTGGACTGCGACCCGTGTCGGTGGAGAAGGGGATCCTGGTGATTGAGTGAATGGTGAGACTGCGGTCCTCCTGAAGCAACACATCACTTTGGCCCTGGATTCACTTAGTCGGGAGTATATAGGCCTGGATATATCAATCGGCTGGTGGTGCTTAGCCCTAAAATGCAAGCAGTATTGATATTTCATCGACTTGAAGCCAATATACGTTTGCCTACTATAATGTTAAATTATGGCAGTAAATTTGTTATTTTGTAATCAATTTGCATTTTAGAAAGGCAGCTGCTGTCAGGCCAATCTGGGTACATTTGTCCTCGGAGTATACACTTTTTGTATCCCTGGCGTCGGCAGGATGAATGGTTCCTAAGCCATACGACGTCCCCTCGTTGGGCTCGGTGGTGGGTGGGGAGCAATAGTGTCGAAAAATAAACAAATCAATTATGGCTAAACACAAACAAAACAAAAAGAACAAGAAATGACTTATCAAGCGACTCGGAAGATGACCGTGAGTCTTTTCCGAGATTTCTGATAATTCAGGCTACCGACCCAACCAAGCCTCTCAAACTGTCGCCTTTCGCGATCAACAAGGGCATTTGAGGGTTGGCTGGGTCTGTACGTAACGTGTCTCGCTTAAGATCGGGAGACATCCTGGTAGAAGTAGACAGAGCAGTTACAATCGAAAACTTACTGAAGGTGAAATTGTTTGTAAATATTCCCGTCAAGGTTTTTCCTCATAGATCCCTCAATTCCGGAAAGGAGTTATCCGTTGCTCCGAGTTGAGAGATTGTGAAACTGAGGAGATCCTTGATGAGCTCTCTGACCAGGGTGTCACGGAAGTCTTCCGTGTTTCTACCTTTAATAACGGTGAGAGGAAGAGGACGAACACACTGTTTCTTACTTTTAATGCACCAAGTATTCCATCATACGTGAACTTAGTTATCTCAGAGTAAAGTGTTGACCCTTACATCCCTAATCCAATTTGGTGTTTTAAATGTCACAAGTTTGGACATTTTCAGAGCGTTTGTACCAAACAGGAGTGCTGCAGTAAGTGCGGCCAAGAAGGTCACGTGGCATCAGATTGCAAGAACTTGGTCAATGTGCATTAATTGCGGAGGGAATCACTCCTCTGACTCCAGAAATTGCCCGAAATGTTAGAGGAAAAAAAAATACAGGAAATAAAAAGACCTTGCAACATGTATCCTATCCTGAAGCACGAAAGCGCTTCAGTCCAGCAACTGCAAAACATCTTCGTACGCCGATAAGGCAAGTGCGTCCCTGTAGCAGCAAAGCAGAAAGTTCGAGGGAAAACACTCTCTGATGGCTTGCTGCCAGACAACTCTAACTTGGATGAAGGGAGATTTCCCAAGTAGTACAAGCAAACACATAA
>CALNVZ010002100.1:17964969-17978176 GCA_940671915.1 Paracentrotus lividus
ATAATTAGACACATGCCATGTCAATTGCTCCTTTGACAAGGTAGCATCCAAAGTCCCTCCCCCAAGGCCCTCCTCCGCCTCATTTTATAATTACTTCATGTGATTAAACCATGCTGTGATTATGAGGCGAGACAGACTGTATTGCCATATCTAGGTGCCATACCTAGACCTGTCGGGGTCTATTAAGCATACCATATGTCAATTTCATGTTTGAATCATTCACTCGTGCAGGCCTTGAATATCAGGCAGACGTTTCAAAGATTCGCTTGTTCTCTGTTTTAGTGATTAGCGGTCTAATTACTTTTTTCTCTACAGCCTAATGCTCTGATTTGATTTAAGAGAGGATGATTCAATTTAATCAGAAACGGAACTAAAAAACACAGAGAGGCATGCAAAGGAATACCTTATTAAGGAATTAATAATGAAACTCGAAAGAAAGTTTTAGTTCATGAGGTACGACCAATTTTACAAATGAAGTTTATCACTGCCCCCTTTTAACATCTTTTACATTTTCTAATTCTTGCAATCTGGCCGTATGTATCAATGTACTTTTGAATCATTTGTAATATGTAAACCTTGTAGCATGCATTTAACAAGAGGACACAGAAAGTTTTTTTTTTTGTCCACTCTTTATGTGAATTAAGCTGAAATCCTGCTTTCCAGGGCTCTCCATGGTGTTTACTGAGCTATAGATAACAATGCCTGAAGTGCAATGCATGAACAATACTTGCCGCTTTTTGCATTGACATGTTCGCAGAATACATGCATGACCATCCCGTTGCAAGTATGTCCGGTGAAAAAAGATGTGCCCTTTAGAATTCTAAAATTTTGAAGTCAGACACAATAAAATCTTTTAAAGCTATTCTTGAGGTCTGGTTTTAAATGGGATTGCAAATCGGCAGAAGCTGAACAATAATTTTTTCTGAAAACTAATGTTTGTCCTTTAAAAGATTGGTTATAAATTTAATTCCTGAAAAATGTATTAGCAAGGTTTGATTTAAAACTTGCTAGAATTTGAATGCATTAAAACCATCACAGTTCCAAGTTCATATTACATAAATAATGCAAAAATGCCTACATGTGTTGGCTCAGTCATAGAGCGTCCGCCTCATTAATCAGGAGGTCGTGGTTTCAATTCCCAGCTGCGTGCATACCAAAGACGTTAAAACTGGGAGTTTGCCCTGGCTATTCTGTTTGACCTTCAACAAGAAAGGATAGAGGCAACGTCGTACTGGCGGCTGCTCAGTGGCTTGCCTTGCCCACAGATCAATGTAGGTAAAAAGAATTTCTGTTTCACCTTTGTTTCGGACATAAATTTTGAGGCATTTTTGTTATTATACGAGTGGTGTTCCTAAAAAAAGGTAACCGAAAGTTTCAAAGGTCAGTCATTTTCAAGAGTATATGGCTTATTCTTGTGATTTGCTACTAGACTACTAAGTAACTCTTAAGCCTTTATTTGAGACACTGATCAACGTCCATATTGCAAGGGTCACAGAGTTAAGGGTCCTTTGAAGGTGAAAGGTATAAAAATAATAAATAAAATCGTTCATACCCGACAAAACCAAAACTTGAAAAAAGTTGTTTTGTAGCCTATCCTGCCTTCAAAGGCCCTAGTCTGTGACCGCATGACAGTTTGGCGTCAGCAATATCAGCAAATTAAAGCTGATGAGTTACTTAGTATTTTAGTAAAACAAATCATCAAGAAATAAACCCTATACTTTTGAAATAACTGACCTTGAACCTGCGTTACCTTTTTAAGGAAACACTGTATAGTCTTTTTATTGTTACCTTCCCCTTACAACATATACCACAAAACCGCAGGAGTAAATTTTTTTTATGCAAACAGAGGTGTCCCATCACTTAATGCAGCAAAAAAATTAAAGCGTGAAGTAGGAGAAACCGTCAATTACCTTACGACACTGCATTTATAGAATCATGTAACACTGCGACTTTTGTGAATAGTAGCAAATTACAGTAATCTTTTGGATACTCAATGGATAAGAACATTGCCAATAGCACGTTAATGGTTAAGCAATTATTGTTGGATGGAAGATCTTTCTCAATTTCCTTTTGAATCACTTTCTTTTGGTTATTTCCAGCTATTAATACATTTTTATTTGGGCAGATTTTGATGTATTTTTTGATTATAATTTTGATCAGCCGATATAATAGATTTGGTTTGATTATATGTTTTCCAGTGGTTATCAGGACTAAAGATTAACTTTAATCCTTCAGCCCTTGCCAACGCAGCCCACAGCCCCTGCAGGTTCGGGGAGTAGAATAGACCCGCTGTATTCCTGCATGTCGTAAGAGGCGACTAAAAGGGACAGTCCAGTTTGCCGTGGACTGCTGACCCGTGTCGGTGGAGTAAGGGGAATCCTGGTGATTGAGTGAAATGGTGAGACTGCGGGTCCTCTACTGAAGCAACACATCACTTTGGCCCTGGAATTCACTTAGTCGGGAGGTTATGTAGGCCCTGGATATAATCAATCGGCTGGTGGTGCGCTTAGCCCTATGCAAGCAGTATTGTTTTATATTTCATCACTTGGATGCCAATATATCGTTTTGCCTACTATAATGTTAAATTATGGCAGTAAATTGGTTTATTTTGTAATCAACTTTTGGGCATTTTAGGAGCAGGCTGCTTGTCAGGCCAATCTGGTAGCATTTGTCGCTCGGAGTATAACACTTTTTGTATCGCCGTGGCGTCGGCAGGATGAATGGTTCCTAGCCATACGACGTCCGCCTCGTTGGGCTCCGGTGGTGGTGGGGAAGGCAATAGTGTCGAGAATAAACAAATCAATTATGGCTAAAACACAAACAATAACAAAAGAAGCAAGAAATGACGTTTCAGCGCACTCTCGGTAAGATGACCGTGAGTCTTTTCCGAGATTTCTGATAATTCAGGCTAACTGACACCAACCAGGCCTCTCAACGTCGCCTTTCGCGATCACAAGGGCATTGGGAGGGGTTGGCTGGTCTGTACGATAAACGTGTCCTCGCTTAAGATCGGGAGAATCCTGGTAGAAGTAGACAGACAGTACATCGAAAACTTACTTGAGGTGAAATTGGTTTTGTATAATATCCCCGTCAGAAGTTTTTCACTCATAGATCCCTCAATTCGGGGAGCAAAGGAGTTATCCGTTGCTTCGCGAGTTGAGAGATTGTGAAACTGAGGAGATCCCTTGATGGAGCTCTCTGACCAAGGGTGTCACGGAAGTCTTCCGTGTTTGCTTACCTTTAATAACGGTGAGAGGAAGAGGACGAAACACACTGTTTCTTACTTTTAATGCACCAAGTATGTTCGCATCAATACGTGAACTTAGGTTATCTGCAGAGTTAAAGGTTGACCCTTACATCCCGTAATCCAATTTGGTGTTTTAAATGTCACAAAACGGCAGTTTGACATTTTCAGAGCGTTTTGTACCAAACTAGGAGTGCTGCAGTAAGTGGAGGCCCAAGAAGGTCACGTGGCTATCAGATTGCAGAACTTGGTCAAGTGCATTATTGCGGGAGGGAATCACTCCTGCTGACTCGCATGAAATTGCCCGAAATGGTTTAGAGAAAAAAAAATACAGGAAATACAGACCTTGGGCAACATGTATGCCTTATCCTGAGCACAGCGAAAGCGCTTTCAGTTGCGCCAAGCAACTGCAAACTCTCTTCGTAAAGCCGAATAAGGCAGTGCGTCGCTGTAGCAGCAAAGCAGAAAGTTCGAGGGAACAGCTCTCTGATGCTTGCTTGCGCAGACAACTCTACTTGGATGAAGGGAGGATTTCCCAAGTAGTTACAAGCAAACACATATCTACTAGCAGCAGGAGAAATTAAAAACTCAGAAAGCCTGAAGAAAACAAAAAAAGATCAGAAAGATAGAAAACTCCGTCGTCGGAGCAGAACGTTGAGCCAGAGACCCTGTAGGGGAGCGAAAAAGGCTTCTAGCAGTTTGACCGATAAGATAAAACAAATCAAAAGCCATAGTAGAGAAAGTAAAATCCTAACCTATTCAGAATATACAAGTCAGAATAAATACAGTAGTCTAACAATTGAGGGTGGAAGGAGATGGATGTGATGCCCGCCCTTGCCAAATCCGCCCTCCGTCCAAAACTTAAGCAAAATTGTAAAAAAAAAGGATAAAACATAAATTGCAATCCTAATAAAGACCATAGCTGTTTGTTCAATGGAACTGCCGCGCGGTCTAAACCAAATTATGAAGAAATTAAACGTTTTTATGCAGTGATTTTAATCCTCTTTGTTTTCTGTTTACAGGAGACATTCCTTGGGCCCAACTGATAATATTACTTTTCCGTTAATTAGCAATATTTTCAAACAAGTGTAGTAGTTCATTGGTAGAGTGAATAGACGCCATTGGAGGTTCAACTATCTTAATAAAAAAGGGAACCCCACAGTGAAATAATTAAACATTCAAGTAACCTTGCAAGTCGATGCGGCCAAAGGTGCAGACTTCACTGCACCTTTACGCATATGTTCAAGTATACATTGCAGCCTGATTTGAACTTACTCAAGGAGAATTAGATAGGCTGGTGGATCAACTTCCAGAACCTTTTCTGTTCGGTTTGGTGACTTAAATGCCCAGCAGCCCCCTTTGGGGATGTCAAAATTTAGAATAGGCTAGGTAAAATTGTAGAACAAACGATAGATCATTTTTGATCTATGTATTCTAAACACAATACAATGACGTATATTCATCCAGCCTCTGGGTCGCAAGCAGCTATTTGGATTTATCAGTATGCTCACCCACTATTTTTATGGAGCTTTCATGGAAATGTTTCATAATGATCAATGTGGCTAGTGATCATTGTCCTAATATCTGGCATTGAAACGGTCAGGTGTTTTACCGGAAGAAAGACGCCGCAAAAATGGCAAACTGCCTAAAGCAAATTGGGTTGACGCTTTCAAGAGCAATGTTCAAACAGCATTAATCCAAGAGAAGTTTAGGAATAAAGAAAATTCCCTTAATTTTCATTTTCTCCATACATTAATTGATATAGCCACTGCAATACCATAACGCAAATCAATTCTTCCACTTTCAAAAGCATAATCTTGTTTAATACATAGACTGCAAAGAAGCTGTTACAATGTCGCAAAAAAAAACGCAGAGAAAATTTCAAAAACATCCAAATATGAGCAATCTCCAAAAATATCGTGAAGGCAAGAGCCAAAGCCCCGCAATATCATTAAAAAAGCCTAAAAGAGAGTCTTGGAAAAGTTATGAATGCTCAAAATTGATATTCATAGCTCCCCATTAACAAAGTAATGGGAATGGTTAGAGAAAATAAACGGAAAACATACCAAAAATAATCTGTTCGCTTTCTTATCGAAGGCGGAATGGAACCAAATGTACCGAAATATTAGACATAGTCAATTTATTAGCCCAAGAATTTGAAGCATAACTGCCTCAACTAATCACTATTCTCTTTGAGTTCCAAGCTTACAAAGGTCAAGCTGAAAAGGGGAACTTAATTTTGCTTCAAACAAACACAGAAGACTATAACATTACATTTAATATTACAGATACTAAAAGATTCCCTCAAATCAAGTCTTCATGATACAGCAACTGGTCGGATGTATCCACTACCAAGTTTTTTAAACATTTACGCAGATGAATGCTTCTCTTGCGTTCTGGATATTTTCAATAGTATTTGGATGGACAGGTGTTTTCGCCAGATTCTTGGAGGGAAGGCTGACCATTATCCCCATCCAAAACTGGAAAGGATGCTTCTAAACCAACAAATTACGCGGCCCATTCCCTGACTAGTTGTTTGGGTGCAAACAATGGAGAGAAATGATCAATACTAGATTGGTGTGGCTTCTAGAAAAGAAGGGACTTAATTACCAGATTCAAAAGTGGTTTTCGTCAAAATCGAAGTACTGTTGATCAAACTCATTTCGCACTAGAAGTCTTATAATCCGTGATGGCATTATTCGGGACAGTACCATGTGGTGTCTATGCTTTTTGCGACTTGGGAAGGGCGTATGATACTACTTGGAAGTATGGCAATTTAATGAAGAGATCTTAATAATGCTGGTTGAGGGGCAAATTGCCCATTTTTATCAGAAATTTTTCTGTCCAACCGAGTTTTTAGGGGTCGCCCTCGGATCCGTCTTATCAGAACTACATAATCAAGAAATGGGTGTACCTCAAGGGAGCAATATTCTCTCTGTTACCTTATTCTTGTGAAGATAAAACAGCATCGTAGATGTTGTTACGCCGCGGTTTGATAGATCTCTATTTGTCGATGACTTTCGAGTTATCTTTGTTCGTCGGAAAATATGGACAACTATAGAAACAACTCTACAAATTGTTATATAGAATCGAAAAATGGGCCAGATGAAAACGGTTTTCGTTTTTTCAAAAACTAAGACTGTATGCCGTACATTTCTGTAATAAGCGATCTTTACAACCCGATGCCTGAACTTAAAATAAATGGTTCTATCATACCGCGTATCGCAGCAAGCTAAATATCTTGGACTGATATTTGATAAGCAGACTTAAATTTCAAAGCTCATATTGATTATGCAAGGGAAAAGGTGGCATTAAATCGTTAAAACCTTTTAAAGGGTGCCGTCTCCAAATGGATTGGGGTGGCAGATCGCATTGTTCTACTGCGCCTCCTATAGAATCTTTGATCAGATCAAAAACTTGATATGGCAGTGCAGTAATATAGCTCGCAAGAAAAATATATATCGAAAAATTAAAACCAATAAAGAATCAAGGGCCTTCGAATCTGTCTTGGGGCTTTCCCGTACTTCCTCCCATGGAAGCCTTTATGTTGGAGGCTAAATGAACCACCTCTGCATTTACGATACGAGAAGCTTTCTCTTAGCTATGGGCGATTAAATTAAAAAATAACACATCAACCAACATATGATTATTACTTTCAGACGCGAACATGTTGGTTTTTATAACCTTAAAGCCATCTTCATAAAAGTCTTTTGGTACTCGTATCAAGGAGCCTCTAATACACATATCTAAATAACACTAAGTATTATTCTCCTTTTCTAGTACCATAAAATACGCACCTTGGATGATTTTTTTGAAGCCAGTAAATTGACCTTACATTAAAAACTGTTCAAAAAGGGTTCATTAGTGACGCTTGCCTATTTAGATAAATTGGGTGAGATCAGGCATAATACAGAAAACTTCCAGGCTATCTATACCGATGGGTCCAAAGTGAGAATAAATTTGGATCAAGCCTGTATTAACAACAATGGTAACAGGATCAGGTTAGATTAACCGGACAGTGGGCGTTATATAGCACTGCAGAAATTGTTTGTTGCGCTTGAAATGGCCTTACACATTGTTGAAACACGAATAAAAGACACTTTGTAATTTTTACAGATTCCCTTATCTAGTTTAATGGCTTTGCAGTGCAGAAACCTTTAAACACCCTTTGTTGTAGCAGTTGCTAGAATCTCTATATAAACTTGATGACTATGCAAAAAGGTGGTTTCCGTCATGGATACCGAGCCATACGGTAATCAAAGGAAATGAAAAAGCTTGACAGTTTAGCTAAAGAAGCTCTCAAATTAGAGGTCTAAAATACAGATCCAGTATAGCAGAATCTAAAGTCGAAAATTTTAAATATTTACATTAGAAGAAAATGGCAAGAAACGTCATGGGATTTAAACCCTGTCAATAAACTATACGCAACACCAATCAGTAAATCAAACCACATAATAGCAATCCCCTTAACTAAAGCGAGTGATGATATTGTTGGTTGACCCGTGTTAGAATTCGGTCATTTCATTTGACGTGCACCTCGTTATTTGCTCGCAGCGGAGGAACTGTCCCCGTTGTGTATTGTGTGAATTGTGTTTTATGCAGTTAAGCATAATCACTTATTGAATGTGTTGAATTTTAGCGCACATACGTGATAATTTTAATGATGTACCGGAATTTATAAACGTTTTTTGTGACGTTTCACGCTCAAAGAATTGTGGATTTCCTTAAAGAAGATAAATCTTTTTCTCAGATTTAAAAAATAACATTGAAGCCTATCAAAGCAGGCTATGACATTTATTAAGACATTAAAAATTAATATGATTATTAGAGAGAGAGACTAAAGCCGTGTCCTGTGTGATGGAGAGCACCCCACTTGGGCACGTTAAAGAACCTCTTTCCTATTCGAAAAGAGTAGGGAATTTTTCCCGGGAAGTAGCTCACCCAACTAACTCAGTATACGCATTAAAAGTAATCATCTAAGCTTGACACTATATGACAACATTGTGTTGGTAGTGTCGTTAACCGCTAATCATCAATCAATTCAATCCCAAACCGCCCACAAATTCCTTCACCTTACTCTCAAACCGCCTGAAAACGCACACTTCCGGTTTAGGCCAAACCCAAACTGCTGCGCCAATCCTCGCATGCGCTGCAGCAAATATGCTTGCAGATAATTAATTTGATAATAGGAGATGTTTAGCCTCTGAGTGCTAAAGGGTTAAATGGAAGTTTTCCCCTTTAAATTCTAGATTTTATACACACAATGATATCATAAAAATTTACATCGCCCCTTTTCTTTGTGTAATGCTTCGCCATGAGGCCATCTGTTTCATTGCAGTAGGGGAAATTACGCCGGTTGGTAGCAGTTCACTTCCTGAAACATTAATAAGAAAAAAGACTTCCTTCTGGGTAGCTGTAGCCCACATGTATTTTATCTTAGGCCTGTGAAGTTTAATCAGTGGGAAATAAAATTGTTAACGAGCCAAATTTTGTGTCGTTACCCATTATACATGTACTGAAGACTCTGGCCTAAAAATTTATAAACAGAAATAAATAGCAGCATTTTTCATTTCAAGCAAATAAATTGGACATGATATTGCATACTTTGGCAAAGGAACGGATTTAAAATGGGATAAATTCGCATAAAAATATAGAAAGCGCTGTGTACTTTGGGAATTCAAAACTTGAAAAAGGAAGTTCTTCCATGTACATGTATGGAATTACTCAACATAATTTTATTTTCCAATTTCTTCCAATGTTTAGGTGCTTTCCATTAGTTTTTGTGACAATTCCAATGTCAGAGTCTGCCTGTGTCAGGAAAGGGCATAAAAATTAGTTTGTCCTCTGGGGTTATGCATTGCAAGGGGTGACTTTATGTGGAGGTAGGGATGGGAAGGAACATAGTGTCCTTGTATTTCTGTAGCAGGGGCTACAAATGTATGTTCCAGTAAGATCCCATAAATAGGCTAAACCAGGTTGCAAACATGCATTATCAATTTTGTTTTCAACGCCCCTCTCCCTGTTCATGCTTTTTTGGGATGATTTTCACTGGTGCTTGTATTTCTTGTACGGTGTCCAGAAATGACTTTGTGATGATTTTTCTCTTGTTCTGTATTCCTTGGCACAGGTTTAGACCTGGGCTACGTGGAATAAATTTTTAATGATTTTTCCTTTTAATCATGTATTTTTTGTACAGTGCTTTAGGACCTGGGCTAACCGTTTCGCTGAATGAGTATAATTTTTCTCTTCTTTTGTATTTCTTGGCAGTGTTTAGACTGGCTACGTCCGGAAAGACCCAGAAGAAATGTTTGTTATGCGCTTTCAGACCCCTTCCCTGAACCAGGTTGGTGAAGGCTACAGCAGGAAGAACTCGCATCGATGGACTCATATCCGCACATGATACGCCAAGAAAGGTACAAGGAGATGTTTCCTAGAGACTCCAAGGCAGCCTTCTCCTCTCCTGATACATTCCAATATTCCATCCTCATGGATCAGGATAATGTAAGTTTCCTAGGTAGTTCCATAGGGTAGTATGAACGCCACCAAGGGGCGTCGTTGTTTCACAAGGACTTAATTCATGACTTAAGTCGGGCAATTACGTGTAATCAAAGAATTCTTAATGCGAGCATCTCTCATAACATGATCTGGCCAATAAATGTGAACTTTAAGTCATGCGTAACTCCTTTGTGAAAAACCCCTCAGGGAGGGTTTGGGCAAGCAAATTAACTGATTTTGGTATCCATTCCACATCAAACCAGAACGAGTTAAAATTATCCATTTTCTGGGGTAATCGTTAACGCTCTGTGTACTGTATAAACGAGTAACAGGAAGCTTCTCATAAATTCATTAATATGTCATGTTTTCCCTATTTAGATTACATTTGATGATTGCAGACCTCTATCCTGCTGTCCCGATGAACTGAAATTAAAGTTACAATCATTCATAAATTTAATTTATCTGTTGTCACTGGACAGATAACGTCAATGATTTGCAGTACGCTCTATCCACTGTCCGATGAACTGAAATCAAAAAGTATAAAAACACTCTAGGAGAACGCATTGGTCAGGCTGGAAGCAGACACAGGGAGGTAAGTGGCAAGTAATCAGTAGGTGTTACAAAACTAAAGTAAAGGCGCAAAATAAAATAGAGCCGCCAAAATATTGTGAACTTTGGGACTGTGGCTTTTAAACACTTGATTGCTGTAATGTTGGAAAACGAAGTATATGAATGTTTGAAGTGAAAGTTGTAAATCATTTAAGTGGCCATCAGGACTATGTTCTTCATTGTGAGGAGAAACTTTTCATGCCCCAGGGAAAGCTGATGTAATGATTTTGAGTAGTTCATTAATGTTTATGATAATACTGGTCTTTGGTTGGTAAATAACTTGTGATTTATTGTTTTTAAAACGACTGAACTGGATTTATGAAAACAGTGTTGCAGATTTGTAAAAAAAAAAGAAAAAAAGAAAAGAAAAAACAAAAGAAATCCTAAGTCTTTAAAAGCAGTTGACAGGGGGAGATCCATGATTCAAAAGCAAGTGGCTAGCTAGAGCCCTTTTGTAAATGATTCCATTACCAAGTCCCTGGGATACGCAGCTTGAAGGTGGAGGGCCCTAAATGCTGATTAGCTTTATGAGCATCTAATTGCTTCGCTTAGCATTTTATGGTTTTTATTATTGTATGCCTACAGAGAAACCCGCTTTTTAAAACTTGCTTTTTGTTTTTGAAATCGCAGATGAGTTCATGTAAAAATACATTGCCAATTGTAACATCCTGAGTTATATGATTAGAATATTTTGTGTTAAGAATGCCAAGTTAAGTTCGATCGTATTGAAAAGCAGCAACTCAGGGCATTAGTTTTATAATGAGAATGCTTGAGTTGAAATCCAATAATGAAGTTCAAATAATTTAATCAGCATTGCTAACAGCATGAGTTATAAAATAAGAAATGCTTTTTGTTTAAAATCCAAATCAGTTCAAATGAAAGAATAGCAGAGCTAATGGCAAAGAGTTATAATTAGAAACTTATTCTTAGATTGTTGTTTTCAAACCCGAGTTGGTTCAAATGAAATTGAAAAAGCAGTGCTAAAAGCATGAGTTATAAAATTAGAATTGCTTTTCTTTAAAACGAAATGGAGTTTGTAATAAAAACACATAGGACACTGGCGGCCTGATTGCTAAAATAAGAAAATTGAATTAGGTTAACGACCTAATAATGACAACTCTTCTGACATCACGTCACAGAAGATGCCATCAAAGGTAAACAGGATGTTGTTCTATTTCCATTATATTTTTAAAACAATGACAATTGCTGGACCAAAATATCAACATTTTAAAGGACTCTAAATACTTGCATACAAATGTTTGAAGGATTTTGTGTTTAGCTTGTTTTCCAGGGAAAGGGGGGGGGGGGGATCTTAGCAATGGTGTAATTGTTAAAATGAAAATCAATATTGATGTGGGATATGAATTTGTATAAGAATGATATTATCCTCTTTCATTATTTTCTTTGTTGGTTTTCAATTTTTTTTTTACTATGTAGTGTGCAAATTAATTTTGCCATCAGATAATAGACATAATAACGTAGTCCAAACACTTTGTTCAATATGTAATCTGAAAACTATTTGATACATGTCAGAACAACTCGAACAAATTTGGTATCAAACCGTGTTTTAAGACGCAAGAGAAAAAGGTACTGAATTGATGCAGAAATATCAGTGCACGTAGGCAGCAACAAAATTCTGAAGTGGGGGGGGGGGGGGGGTCACCGAGACTCCCACTCCCAGCTATGTTAGCGTCAACAGCTAAAACAACATGTTCTAAAAACCATTCTTGGCTATTAAGTTCATCTGACGCGATCATGAATAATTAGACACATGCATGTCAATTGCTCTTTGACAAGGTACATCCAAAATCCCTCCCCCAGGCCCTCCTCCGCCTCATTTTAATATTACTTCATGTGATTAAACCATGCTGTGATTATGAGGCGAGACAGACTGTATTGCCATATCTTAGTGCCATACCTAGACCTGTCGGGGTCTATTAAAGCATACCATATGTCATTTCATGTTTGAATCATTCACTCGTGCAGGCCGTTGAATATCAGGCAGACGTTTCAAAGATTCGCTTGTTCTCTGTTTTAGTGATTAGCGGTCTAATTACTTTTTTCTCTACAGCTCTAATGCTCTGATTTGATTTAAAGGTAGAAAAGCAAGATTTGTCTAAGATGATTTTGTACTTTAACCTAAAAAGACTGGGGGGGGGCTCATTCACCCCCCCTCGAATTCTTCGCGATAACTTCGCAACCGCGGCAAAAAAATTTTCGCCGAGACTTCCGTGACTATTTTCTTTCAGTCTCGCGCAACTTTCGAGACCAAATTGTGATGCCAGGGTACGCGGTTCGAAATTACGTAAACATTTTGTTACCGTGCGTCAGACCCAAAATTGCTCAAATACATGATTTTGTGTACAATCCAATGCATATTGTGTTTAGCCAAATCATAAATGTATCTCTTTTACATTTCTCTTTTTATGATTAAAATCAAATTAATATAAGGTTGTTTATGATTGAAATGTGTCACCGATGATTTCCATTGAAAAAACAATAAAAAACAAAAAGTCGAGAAACAAAGAAATACATAAGAAATTTTAAAAACAATAGAATACATAAGAAATAAATCTTGAATACAGAATTTTTTTTTAGCACATGTTTCACCAGAGCTACAAAGAGCCTGTAAACCAAAAATTAGCACTTTCAGGGCTTTATTTAATTAATTAGAGCGAATCTTTGAATTTATGCATAAATTAGCATATTAATTAGTACTGAAATTTTTCGGAGAATATGACTCTTCAGTTTTGGAGAGGATGCAATGGGTACGCGGTGCCAATTTTCCGCGCGATCACACGCTCAACGGCGAGATCTTAGGGGGGGCTGAATGAGCCCCCCCCCGCCCCGCCAGCTTTA
>CALNVZ010002100.1:17978201-18014751 GCA_940671915.1 Paracentrotus lividus
CCCCCCCCCCCCCCCAGTCTTTATGTGTGTCAAAATAGCCCAGTCTTTTTAGGGTTAAAGACAATGAATGTCAGCAATCTTTTGTTATTTATTAAAATAAGCATTTAGCAAATTAGCCTCAAGTACTGATGTTTTAAAAACCAATTCAACCTAAATGGCATACTTCAGGCAATCTCTTCAGCTTGAAATTTAATATTGCGTCGTTATTTGAACATGAACTTTCTTTAATTTGATACGGAAATTATCAATATGAAGAAAAGAAAATGGAACTAATATAAGATGCGTTAATGGATTTTTAAGTTCTTGTAATATTGTTCAAATATGAATGATGATTGAAACTGTGGTCGTTTTATAGCCTTGAAAGTGACTACTACAATTGATAATAATATGGACCGTTTACCAGTAAAATAGATAATTGAGGACATACTCTTAGCTTAATCATTTTGGTAAGGCTTACAAAATCGAAATACCAATTAGTTTCATCTTAAAGAAGTATGAACTGCATTTTCAATCTCTTTCAAACCACACTTAGACTCAGCTAGGATTCAATAAAAGACAAAGTCATGTTATGTTACATTTCCCTATATTGTTCTAATTACATTATAAAAAACCTTTTTCCAGAAATATTTTCTTCTTCCATATACATTATAATATGATACAATTACGTTTTATATCCTTGCTGTTGGGAGCTATAGGCAGGACAGCTGACCGCCTTTCAATGTGATCAGATTGCGGTTCGCTGTTCACAGCGCAGTGGTTGCTGCTTTGTAATAGAAATATTTTGCCCCAAATACCAGAATTAATTGGTTGTTATGTTCCCCAATCTCAGTCTGAAAAGTGTTGTGGTTAATTGTTTATTCAAGGGGGTTTAATAAGGTATTCTCTTATATGATGCAAAATACTACAAATTAATTCGTATACAGGTAAGTATTTTTCCCAAAAACCTAAACTGGAATTGAGCATTAAATCTTTAATTTCATCAAATTTTACAGATTGATAAGACACTAAAGGAGATGCAGGGCAATTGGGAAGTAGATAACACAAATCCCAACGAGGAGGAGGTACTAGCTCAATTCAAGAGTCTTCGAACGCACGAATCCTCGACAGAACTATCAAGGGCACCCTCTATGAGACGCATCAAGGCAACCCAAGAGAAGGAGATGTTTTATCTTGCAGTAAGTGAGATTGAAGCTCTAGACAATGTTTTCAGATCAGATTCTGGAATACCAATTATTTGAGAACAGTCAATTTTGTCTTGGGTGTTTATAAATTTGATGCCTTTCCATGCTAGTCATAATTATTTTTTATGTTGTGTGCATCTGTCTTATGATTAGAAACAAGATTACTAAGACCCCCCCCCCCCAAATCAAAATTTACGATGTACAATAGAAAAAATTGATTGGTACAAAACAAAGTTTCAGAAATGGGGAGGTGATACAGTTTGACCTTACTTATCCGGCCATCATTTAATCAGCCTATTCTATCAGCTGGACTTGGGGCAGATTCCCTTTTTATTACTATATGCTTTATTCCATTTTGTGGTGTCCCAGTACATTAGCTATACATTACTCTCACAACCAGCCATATCACTTTAATGTATGGGTTGTGGTCCCAACATGGCCGGATAAGCGAGGACGTAGTGTATAATCTTCAAGATCACAACACAGAGACAGGAAAGGTGATCCTGAGAATCAGCACCAGTAATTGGGATATAACTTGTTTTTGTCTTCTTGTAAATGTATCTTTCAGAAATTCAAGGAGCATCTAGACAAGGGTAATGCCCTAGCTAGAATGAAATCAAGGAGAGATATCATTAAAGAGGCGCTGGGATCAGGTAACTATCTTATGATTTACCTAGAAATTAGTCAGATGTAGCTTTTAAAAAACATCTAAAACATGTTCCTTTAACATATACAGTAAGTCTAGCCTAAGTCAAATCTATCAGAAAATCAGAAAAAATAGTTTTGACTTCGTAAAAGATTTGACTAGTGACAAGTTAAAAATAGGACAATATAAAGAGAAGATGACATTAGAAAAGCTTTGATTTAGGCTAGGATTACTGTTTCTTTCTTTACAAAAAAATAAAAAATCTCATTTTCTTTTGCCATGAGTTAATTTTATTTGTTACTAATTTGTTTTATTCCAAATTTGTCAGTTTTCTAACCGCTTTGTTTTTGTTACATTTTTATATTGATTCAAGTCAGTTAAATACAAGTCTATTGTCCAAAACGTAAATGCCCTCTTTTTTAAAATGTATTTTATACTACATTTGAGGATATACATAAAATTATTACATTTCTATTTGTATCTAATTCAAGGAAAGATGCTGTAACAGAATTACATTATTATGATCATTTCAATAGCTGGGTTTTATAATTGTCTAGTGTAATACCAAAAGCATCCTCTTGCAACTTTCTGTACACGTAGATGACTATACTTTCATGTACAGATGTAGACATGGACAGACTTATCTGTTTGTATATGACGAGCATAAACAAGTTAAATCCGAATTTTGTTTTCTCTGTTTTTATTTCAACAGCAGGAGACTCAAGAGGTCATTACAATACAGGGTAGGTTTCATGTGTAACCCTTCTGTGATCAACTGGTTAGATTTGGTTCTAGAGATTAAAGGTCACAGGGCCATAAAAGTGTACAAAAATATCTGAGAAAATGTAACTGCAATAACTTTCGAAGGATTGAAGGAATTTGGACCTTATAAGAATTCAAGTTGAGATATTTCCTACTAAGGAACCAAGAAAACTTCATAATGTCACATTAAAGCTATTTGAATGGGTTTGTTTGAAAGGGGAAGAAGAAACATGCAAACTGATTCAACTTTATATTAAATTAGATCTAAATTAGATAATCAACCATTGGAACGTCTAGGACGGAAAAAGTTACCTAAATTACTGTGTGTGGCATAAAGCCTTCCATCCCAGTTCATTACTTAACTCTTAACGTGCCGGAGGCCCATACATGGGCCCATAGCCCTGGCGTGCCGGAGGCCCATTTATGGGCCCAAAAAAGTTTCAATAAGTTGTTTCCTTTTTGCCCCCGAAAATGACGTCGAAAATTTACTTTTGAGCTATAATTTTGACATATTTGTTTAGGTGTATAATGTGACTTTCCAAATCCATACAAAAAACATATGTCATAGTGGAGTTTTTTGTCAGAAAGAGACATTTTATACTGAAGTATGATAATTTGATCACGACCAGAGAATTCCGAAGCGTCGAGTATGTGTGGCGTGTGTTTAGGTACCGGATGTCTATTCAGTTGCGTGCTGTCTAGCGTGTGTGTCTCATTACACGTGACTTAATGGGGGAAAGAAAAGCGAGGAACAATATGTACTTACCTAGCATTTACACGGCAAATGAATACATTTTCCATGAACAGTAAGGCATATTGTGTTATGTTTTCATTTTCATTAAATATGTGAGGGATGTAAATGTCAAAACTAACTTTTGTGAGACCTAAAATCAGTTTGTTATTACGTTGACTCATTCGTTCATTGTTTGTTTATTGATGGCCGTATTTACAGATACCATATCCTAAGCTACTGTCATGGTCTGTTTGTTGGGATCCTTATTTACTCCACTAAGGGGAACAGTGGTGGTACTGAAATCAGGAAGCGATGGCGAGTTCATGGAGAAAAAGTTAAAATATTAGTACATGTAGATATATCTCTCTCTCTCTCAATACAAAATATATGCAAATTAGGAAACATATCATTACATTTACATATGTTCATGGAAATAATACTCTCTATCTCTGTCTCTCTCTCTCTCTCCCAATACAATATAATATGAAAATATGAAACATATTACATTTATATTTGTTCATGACAATAATAATTGCGCGCTCTCTCTCTCTCTCTCTCAATACAAAATATATGAAATTAGGAGACATAGTATTACATTTATTTTTATTCATGAAAGTAATAATCAAGCTCTCTCTCAGTCTCTCTCTCTCTCTCTATCAAAATAGTAAAGGGAACTAATGGGAAAACTAAACATTGAAGTACACAAATCACACATTGTCATGTACTGATGGCGAAACAATTATTGATATATTATATTCATTCATGAAATTACTTATTAATTACTCATGAAAATAGTAATATATCTCACTCTATTTCTCTCTCTCAATACAAAATATATGAAAATAGGAAACATATCATTACATTTATATTTGTTTATTATTGTGATAGTGGCATGACTAAGCGTGTTACAAGTTTATAAGTGTGTAAACTCTTGTAGTGCAAAATGTTGTGCATCATTATTTCATTGACAGGTAAATGAAAGTGCGTTGCCCTGGCTTGACAATAGGAAATTAAATGATACCGGCTTTTAATTGTAGTGAACAATAGATGTTTACATGCGATGTCTACTAGGGATCTTTTCAAAATGTTCAGATCCGGATCTATTCATTATGGGGTGATTACGGGCCACGTAGCTATGAAAGACCAGTCGTTTATGTATATTTTTATACAAACATCACCGCACAAAATTGTCCACAACGGCTGTTTTCACCTCACCGGTCGGTCCGGCCCCATCGGGATATGTGAGTAAGGCATTATGGTCTGATTATTGAAGTTGAGATGATATTTTAAAAATTACACGTATAATAATAAAGTAAATGGTTTCAATTCATCTCAAGACCGCTTGAATGTCTTCCCCGCCGACCCCCCCCCCCCCCCCAATTTATATGCCAGTCGAATTTATACACTTGCAAATGCAGGTATTTAGCGAGAATACATGTGTTTTCTTTTTTCTATTGAAAATCATATATGCATACCTTTGCACAAACATGCAGGTATATTGTTATTGATTCTATTTTTTTTTTTAAGTACAAGTACTAGTAATAGAGAGGGCGATTTCTATTCTTTGAAATGAAATATATTTTGCATTGAGAAATAGAGAGAGAGAGAAAGAGTAATTATTATTTTCATCACCAAATATAAATGTAATGATATGTTTTCTAATTTCATATAATTTTTGTATTGAGAAACAGAGAGAGAGAGAGAGAGAAGGGGGATGGAGGGAAAGAGAGTGAGAGAGAGAGAGCGCAATTATTGCTTTCATGAACAAATATTAATGGAATTATATGTTTCCTATTTTCATTTACATGTATTTTGTATTGAGAGAGAGAGAGAGCAATTATTTTTTTCATGAACAAATATAAATGTAATGATATGTTTCCTAATTTCATATATTTTGTATTGAGAGAGAGAGAGAGAGAGAGAGAGAGAGCGCACGATTATTATTTTCATGAAGAAATATAAATGTAATGATATGTTTCCTATTTCATTTTTGAATTGAGAGAGAGAGAGAGAGAAAGTGATGAGTAATTATAAATAGATGCTCTGTTTCCTCATTTCATATATTTTCTTCGCTCAATAATATTTTGTTTTCGCATTAATCCCTGTTACTTATTTTGTAATGAGAGGGAGAGAGAGTTTATTGTTTTCATCATGAATATATATTTACATGTATATATAAACAATTGTTTCGCTAACGGTACATGACAATGTATTATTTGTGTACTTACATATGGAAATAGATTATGTATTCAATGATAGTAATAATCGGGATAAGTACATGAAATTTCACGTTCACTTTCAAATTGCATGACATGATAGAGAGAGAGGGAGAGGGAGGGGGGGGGGGGCAGAGAGAAGACAGAGGAAAAAATATACATAAAACAAGACTAAGGAGTAAATAAAACTAATACTCAAACTGCGATATGAAACTTATCAGTTCGATAATGTTCAAGTATTTGGTTATTTGCAGCGCAATGCTGCATACAACGTAGGGTATAAATATCACAGTTGACTCATATCTGAATAGGAACAGTAACAACAGCTACAAAAGAAAATCGATAGCGGCAATATACCACAACTTTAGACTTCTGTCTGCATTCTGCTCGCGTCCGGTTGTTAAGCCTAATCTGTGGATTAGCGTTATCGATTTCTGTGGCTTGAACTAAGGCGGTTGCAAAACAGCCAACAATGGAGAAAAAAACAGAAAAAAATAACAACCGGATATTCTCAAGAAATGCTTTTCTGGAGGGCATGGACCAGCTTTTAGACTTTTCCTTATAAAATTGTAACCAGACCATCATTTGCTACAAATTTGGTATTTTTTGAAAGGCAATAAACCAGGCTATAACGTCATTTAGTAAACAATATATCATGACTATTTTTTAGCAAACCATGGTCTCCTAAAGTCGATACAGGAGACTATTTACTCTGCGGTAAAATCACATGTTTCTTCTTTCCCAGAAAAAAAAATATTTTTGAAAAATTTTACAAAACAAAATTATATTGCTGAAAAGCAGGAGGAAATTTCCTACAACTTACTCATTAACTTTTTTTTCATACGATCAGTCGGTGCGGAGATATTGCTGTTGATATATTGGCTAACAGTTACGTTTTGATATCGATGGCGTTTTCGTTAAAACCCCCGGCACGCCAGGGGTTCGCCGCCGACACGTTAAGAGTTAAGATCTGTTCTTTCTTCTTACTGTTCTATTTGTTGTTCTGTCTCCCCATCTTCATTAATCTTTCTCTCTCCCTTCTCTCTCTCTCTCTCTCTCTCTCTCTCTCTCCGACCAGACCAAACAATCACTTTCAGAAGAAGGAAGGGAAGTTAATGGAGCGCCCAGGCTCAGTTTACATGCAACTATTTGGAGCTGACCTTCAGAGCTATCTTGAGGTGAGTGTTGTAATATTCAAAGATACCATAGGAGGTACATCAGAAAAGCTGTGGCTATGTTCAGCATATGGAAACATGAGTAAGCAACGTTAGGGTTAAAACCAATCATGCTGATCCATCTTTGGGTCTTATTTTGATATATCACATCCAAGTATGTTAGAATAATCACTTGTGTTTCCAAGGAACATGCAAGTTCAAAATCACTATTCATCTTGATGGCCTTTAAATTGGCAATTTTGTTCAGCATAATTCAGAAGATTCAGTTTTAAATACATGGTACATGGAGTCATTAATTAAGGAATTTATTTTCTCGAAAAGTTGAGGGAGTGTTCATAGATTACTATAATTTATGTCAAGTTGAGGAGTAATAGATAATTCATTTTGATAATTCTTAGACATTTGTAAAGTGTTAGTATGATATTAAAATTTCATCTATCAATGAGATATTAAAACTTGTGAATAGCTTATCTTTGCTTTAAAAAAAGAATGATCATGTAAGTCATGTATACCTCAGTACAAACGAGAGAATTCATTCTATTTTAGATATTTGAATTAAATGTTATTTTCATATGGTTTCTTTACAGTCTGGACAATATGAAATCCCACCAATCGTCCTTAGTTGTATAGATTTCATTTCCGTCTATGGTAAGCCAAATAAACAATGATTTTATTCATTTGATTGAATTTAATTTTGAGGAACATTATACTCACTTAACATTCCATGAATATATTGTTTCAGGAGTAAAATAAAGCAGATAAAGGTAGTCAAGGGAGCACAATCTACGCTTTGGGAATAGGTGCAATGGCCACAGCATCCAACAAATCCTATAGCTATTTTTCAAGCAAGACACAACAATTAAAACCAACATTCTACAGATATGTACTTCCTTTTTTCATAGAGGACTTAGCATCATTTAATTCTGATTTAATAAAATTTGCCCATCATAAATTTAAGGGAATGAATCAAATCCCCCTTCTGTCGTTGCTATAAAGTCATGAAACCATCTCCACTATTTATAGAACCATAAATGTATTTAAAGTGCTCATGTGAAGTATATCCAAATGAGGATATTTATGCACACTCAATCAGGTGCGGATCCAGAATGAAATCACTAATACAATTCTGCATTTTATGAACCATACATGTATTACAACTGCCCATGTGAAGTATATTCAAATGATGATCTTTGATTGCACTTTACTTTGACTGTCATGTTTAGGTCTGAATCACCATGGTATCTTCCGTCTACCTGGTTCACATCTAGAGATCAATGACATGAAGGAGAAGTTTGAACAAGGTAAGTCATTATTATTTTCCCCATCTTTAGATTATTTTCTATAATTCATAATCCCAAAATGAGTCTCATTTTGATATAGCAAGTTGGGATTCCTTCCTGTTTATATCTACATCTAATTCTATGCCACCCATGGGTTCCTTGGTTTATGTTATATTTAAACTTTTTTTTGGTATTTTGTTTTGTATATTTGAAGGCAATGTAATTGTATCTAAAATTTGAAATTTTGAAATATAAAATGAATTTGTATTTTGTTCATGGAAATGTATTCTAATAATTGTAATACTAATATGTTGTGTATTGCCCTAAATCCACTCTGTGGAGTGCTCAAGGTGCAGTATATGAAAAATACCAAATAAATTGGCCAAAATATACAGCGAAACCCCGGCAGGGGTTAGCTTAAAAGTTAAAACAGGTTAGTTGGACTGCTCTCTTCTTCAGTTGCCAGGGAGCAGAAAAAGTTGGAAAAAAGATTCGTTTCTGACCCGTTTGTGTAAAAACACAACCGGACCTGGCAAGACGAATCTTCAAACTAACCTGTTTTTGAGAAATGCGCGAAAAACCACAAACTGCCGCCTCCATGGAAACGTGATGCGCTCCTGACAGTTGTCTGGCCATCGCGCATCCTCTATTGCGTCACAATAAGAAAGTAATCATGGGGCGTGCCCCATGACTTATGATGTCTGCATATCTAAAGGTGAAAAGATGCTCGTTCAGCGACGCTGCAAGCTAACTTTTCCAGTGGTCTAGCTTTTGAGCGTCGCACACCAAGTCGATGAAGGGATACAAGAAGACCATTGGAAGCGAAGCCTCTGCATCCCACCTCTACGGGCCACACCCAAGCAGACCATCCATTGTTTATGCATAGTTGATGAAGTTCTTCATATTTCCTTGATTTCCTTTCATGAGAACTTTGCATGTTGCTCTCGTCACACACTGTGAGCTCGATCATGATAACAGTCTATTTCTGTTTAGAGAAGATCACCATATCTGGCCGAAGATCAGTCACTGCGATCTCTTCTGGGAAGACTAGTCTTGAGTCCAAGTTGGCCAGGATTATCCAGTCTTGGGCCAAAGGCAAGAGCCCGGTACGTCTCTTCGCAAGGTGACGAGGAATGTTTCTCCATGTCGAACAAAATGGATTCTTCTATCTTCCTTTCTTGCAGGGCTAGAGTTAGCGTTATCAATTTCTTCACGAATACCATGTAATAACACTCGTAGCACACGATTATGTCGCCAAGTATAGCGTCCTTGCTGGAGACTGGTAGGGCACCCAGCCAGTATGTGAGTTGTGGTACACCCCTCGCCTCCACACAGGTCACAAAAGTCCTCTTGGGAGAGTCTCCACCTCTTCAGATTCTTCGGGGAAGCCATGGTGTCATAGGTTGAACCTATGACAAATTGTAAGAGCTTTGGGCTCATATCATAGAGCGTTCTCCATTTCAGGTCGCGTTTCTTAACATTTTCCCAGGACGTCCATCTGCCCTGAACGCCAAGTTGAACTGCTCGGACGTATTTTTATTGTTGTATGTGAAAAGGGATATTAAAACAAATTACTTCAATTAATTTACATTGTACCTGTATTACAGGCATGGATCCCGTCTACGGTCTTGGAGAGTTAGGGGATGTCAACGTTGTAGCCAGTGTTCTCAAGGCGTACTTCCGAGAGCTTCCAGAACCCCTCTTCCCAATCAAACTATTTGATGACTTCATGGAATGCATCAGTAAGTATTTGGTTCAACTCAAATTGATTTTCCATGTAAACTCAATATGACTAATGCTTGTTTGGTCTAATTGCCAGCTTGCCTATTTACCATTATGTCTAATTCCCATTTTGTCTAATGTCCACTAGGTCTAACACCACTTTCACTTTAATAGTCAATTACCTGTAACAAACTGTAAGAGACCAAATATTAATTTTGGAATTAGACGAAAATGCAAATAGACCATTTCGATTTGGCAATTAGACACAACGGAAATTCGACCAAATTGGTAGTACACCAAGTGGGTTTAGCCCATGTGATATTAAGCAATCAGAGAATATTATAGCAATATTCAATGTTATTGAGTGCAAGGGTTCCGAATATTACATGAGCGTGCAAGTTGAACCTTGATCTATTCAACGACCCGAAGCGAAGTTGAATAGATCAAGGTTCAACTTGCACCGAATGTTATTTTCGAACCCTCGCCCGAAATAGAACATTGCATATTGCTTTTATACAACACTTGATGTCTACTAGATTAAGGTTAAGATCTAATGTAGCCTAGATCTAGCCAAGAGAATCTTCAAACGTGAAAGTTAATTGTTCGATTTAATCATCACTCACCAGATATCAAATGAATATGCATGTTCCAACCTTAATTAATTAAGCCTCGCGGTCAAACACTAGAAGCAGTGGTAAAAATCCAAAATGATAAACTTGCAAATTAACACTTGTCCCAGTCTAACAGCTGAACATATTAGCAATCATGTTCCGTGTAGAATCTATAATTATGTGGAATTTAACGTAACTGCACTGTACTGAACTGCACTGCGTCTCCCTATGCGCACCAAATTGGTTTAGTACGCAGTGTATGCAGCGCATTCGCGCATGTATGTGTATGTAATTTCAGTGTGTAGATCTACGTGTCATGGAACTATTGCACGGTGTTGAATAGATTCATGGATATTGCACGCCTACGTCATCACTGTTCAATAGCTGATTCCGCTGAATGTCATGTGACCCACATTCATCCAATCAGCTGTCAACAATCTTTGTGTGTGTTGTATAAAATTAACTACTGTTAGACAAAGTGAATATAAAGTTTAGTTTGTGGTTGGTCTTGCTAGTATGACTGAGGTTATATTAAATCTGCAATATCTGATGAAAAATATAAATTACAAACAATGAAATACTATTGATGTTTATTCATGTTTCTCTCTTCATATTCATTAGAATTATTAGCTGATGATTTTCCTTCCCCAAAATATATCTTTCCTAGTTTAATCCATTCCATAATTTATTATTACAGAACTACCAACAGGGAAGGAGAGAATTGATAAGCTAGCTGAGCTGATTACACAGGTACCAACATCTGTCATGGTCATCATGAGATATCTATTTGCCTTCCTCAAAAAGTAAGCAAATAATTATATTATATTGAATGGCTCAGAATGGGATACCAAAAATATTTCACAGGTTATGGCCAATATTGCACAAATCACTAAAAATCTTTAATTAGATAATAAAGTTAATCAACATTATATTGTTCATTAATCCTGAGTATCTGAGTGCTTTATATATCTTTTTGCATCAAGTCACCATTCTTTGTTTTTCACTAGCACAAAAATAAGTGGGTAATATTTAGTAATAGTATATGAGACTGATAATTAGAATGTGCTAAATCTACCTGGAGTGTTATTGTGATCATATGAAAAAAAAAACAACCTGTTGTTAGAATTTTTGAAATGCACCGTATGCTGGAAACTGTTGTTATGGCCTGAGCCATTTTTGCCTTGTCGGGCCACTGGAAATCAAAACAAGATAATGCGTAACAAGAACACACCATTATTAAACCTCCGATCCATCTCTGATTGTTCCCCCAGCCTTTCACAGTACAGTGACGAGCACATGATGGACTCTCACAACCTAGCCTTATGCTTTGGCCCGACCCTGATCCGACCTCCCGCTGGTTACGATGAGGTCTACTACCAGGCTAACATCAATGATCTAGTTGACACCATGATCCTCTTCCAGAGTGAGATCTTCCCGTCCACACCTGGCCCTCTCTACAGGGCAGACAATGCTGCTGATATCAGGTATGGTAGCTTACAAATCCAATCCAATCTGGAAATTTGTAGAGCGCCAATTTTTAGTTTGCTCATCTAAGACTTTGTTAAAACTGAAAAATAATGTGAAATGAATTTTATGATGTATTCTGATAAAAAAAATGTAGAGTGGTGATTCCTTGTTTCCCAATCAAATGCTCTAGTTAGACTGAAAAAAAATATTGCATATTGGTGCTGGGCTCTTGAAACCTTTGCAGGTCCCTGATCATGTGTAAACATAGAAATTAATTGTAATTCCCTGTCCTTCTCTTGACAGGTGATGTCCTTAAAATGAATACTTATCAATTAGAGAATTTTGTCACAAAACATAATCTTATTCATTGTAAAACCCTTGTCATTACACCATTATATGATATTTATTTGTCTCCCTTTTTTTTTTTAAATCTCAGCCCTACAGGAAGTTTGGAGACTATTCCAGAGTCGGTAGCTGATGAAACAGACGGCAACAATGATAGTAAG
Source organism: Paracentrotus lividus (assembly GCA_940671915.1). Lineage (NCBI taxonomy): Eukaryota > Metazoa > Echinodermata > Echinoidea > Camarodonta > Echinidae > Paracentrotus > Paracentrotus lividus. Next base: position 17,990,501 of record CALNVZ010002100.1, read on the forward strand.
TCCGTCCCTCACTCTCACTGACACTTTTCTTCATTTCACTTTTGCAGTGTCAATACACTTGGTAGATAGCAACAACATGGTTGTTTCATTGACATAGTTTAGAAAATCAGCAGAATATCAGAAAAATCCACAAAAATTAAGTGCACTTTCAAAAGTAGAAGATTTCTATCATTTGCAATCTAATTATCAAAATTCTTCTAAACTACAAAGAATGAGAGCTTTAAGCAAAACCCTCATGAGCTGAATATACACTATCTTTAGGCTCATTGAAAGCACATTCAGTTTTAATATTGATACACTTTTAATACTTTGAAAGCAGTCTGGCTAAAATTTTATAATAGTAACAATATAGCACTTGCGTTGATGTAGAAAAACATTTTTTGGACAAATTAGTTGCCTTTCTAGTTAGTTTTGAACATGACAATTGATTGTTGTATTAATGCCAAATATTTTCTTGCAGAGCATCTGTTCAATCTCTTTGTCCTCTTTACTTAAAAACAAGCTAAGAAAATATTCAGATGTAAACTGCACTCAACATAACTGCTCTTACTAACGTCACTATTGAAATGGTCAATCTTATTTCTCCCAGTGCCTCTCTTAGCGACAGCCAAAGAAGACTACATAGGGAAATCCCCGGATGAGCTCACGTTCACTAAGGGGGATTCCCTAAAGCTCTATGTAAGGATGGATGATCAGTGGTGGAGAGGTGCTGTAGGGGATCAAAACGGACTCGTTCCACAATCGTACGTCATATTACCGGACATGTAAGTCTTCTAATATGTCTTCCTGGTTGTAATTGGTTCTTAACTGCTTTTATACTGCTTTGAAACTGGTTCTGTACTGGATTTAAATTGGTTCTTACTGGTTCTAAACTGGTTCTGAACTGTTTCTAAACTGGTTCTCAGCTGTTTCTAAAACTGGTTCTGTACTGTTTTTTTATTGGATCTGAACTAGTTATAGACTGTTTTTTTTTACTGGGTCTATACTGGTTCTGTAATAGCTTCATACTATTTTGTTTAAGTTCCTAATGCATAACCCTCAAAATATGCCCTATAACATAAAGAGTTAAGATTGTTTGCTTCTTGGTAGCCTTATTTACATTGCAGGTTCAGTAAAGGATTAACTTTGGGATTAGGATATGATGAAGATTATATTTTTGGGTCAGGATTAGGATTACCACCTTTAGGGTGCCCTGCTCATGAAAAAAAAATAATGAAAGGGGGATAAACATTTAACAATGAATAAGGCACTTGCAAAGTAGTAAAGTTGCTTTATAAAGGTTGATGTTGAATGTGAGATGGGTCAATAATGCCCTGGAAGCCTATCTAGAAGCAATGAACCATCTAAAATTCGTATAATTTACTTTCTTTTGCTGTAGATCATTTGTAGAATTAGCATTTTGCAAAAATCACTGATAAGGCAAAATATTTTTTGTTGTTGTAAATTTCAGTATAATTTCTCTGAAACCTACATTTTTAAATCACAGTCTTAGTAAAAATGTATTTCCTTTGGAATGAATATAGGAGTAGTCTTATATTACCTAAAGCTGGAATTTGTATGGATTGATAAAATAAAGCTTAGCCTGTACTAGTGTGTTCAAATCCTCATATCTTTCATGCACATTCCTTTTTCATTTCATGCAAAAATTAGTATTAGACCATATAGAACCACTTTTATTCACATCTACTTACACGTTTGGCTTTCAGATTCAAATTTTCTACTTCCATATTAGAGTTAATTAATTGCATGTTTTTTTCTGGTAACTGTAAGCTAAACGTGGTTTGCATGTTAATCTTTACATGAAAGTAGTAGAATATGATTTTTCTTCTTGTTAATGTAATAGAATTTAAAAACTCTAAACAAAATGTGTTCGTTATGAATTACTTAAAAATACTTTGCATGTATGTGCTCATTTGCATGAGAGCAACCAAACATAAATTGTCCTAGATATTTTAAACATACCAGCAATAATCTATTCATGAATGAAAATTATGTGTAGCAGCAAATACTGCATGATGCTCATAATGGACAATCCTTTCTTTGTCATGTAGTGGGAACTTGCCTACCTTTTCATTGCATTGATGGGACAGGATTCTAGTACAATCATCAAATATAGGAATATAGCTTGTATGAGCCACTAACAATCTGTATAATTTTTTACATACAGATCAGTGGTACTGGCTGTGCGATCATAATAAATATTGTTAATGCTAGTGAGAAGCTCATTGTTTGGATCATTGGAAACATGATCATTTTCAATCTGAAGTTATTTTTTTTTGTAAGACAAAGAAATGACATTTTTTTATTGATTATGGGAGTATGTTGAAGAATCAACACTTCAGAGTATGATAGTTTGACACGTTGCTCTTATTTTTTTTTTTACTCATGCTAAAATTATTGTCAAAATTTGATAATCAATACCAAAGCCCCCCCCCCAAAAAAAAAAAATTAATATATATATATATATACCTATTTTCGTCCTAAGGCGAATTTCTTTGTTTTCTCCTTTTCAGATCGCCCCAACTCTTCTATAGAATTGGCGTTAAGGGGAATTATTCGCCCTATAGAAAGTCGCTAAGGGGAATGCTGACTGAATAAAGCTATTCTTCTCAGTTCCCCTTAAGGCCCGTTTTAGTAAGATATATGCTATAATATATATATATATATATATATATATATATATAAATATCATCATCATCAAATAAAAAACTTTAGATTAAATGATAATAATCATGTTTTAACTGATCCAAACAAATGTGAAATTCTCACATGGCACTAACAACATTTTGATAATTGTACGAGATTTTAGTCCCATCATGCATTGTGAAAAATGCTAAATATCTTAATGGCTGCTTTTACTCATTTCCCCCTAACAGAGCTCAGTTACATACTGTATGATTCAATTGTAAAGAGAAAGCAAAGGTGAGGTAGCAAATGTATGCCTATCACCCTCACCTAATACTACTCAATAACTAACATCAAACTTTGCATGCTATATTTACCCTAACTCACTGGTTTGAATCAAACTTATGATTCAGAGCCTAAATGGACCAGATTTACATAGCTGAAAAAGCAAAAGACAAACAAACAAAACAATATCTGCCCATAATCTTAATCCTTTTTCATTGTTAAAACTAGTTGTTTTTGCTTGAGAAAGTAAAAAAAAGAAAATTAAGCTGGTGTATCCTGAAATTGGAAATATTCTGACCCCTCTAAAACAAATAAAAACTCTGGCCTTTTGCCCATAATGACAATTTTTAATTGTAACCATGTGGTGTTTGGTATTGTAAATTAAAAGAGGGAAATTAAGCTCTAAAGTCCTTAAATTGGCAATATTCCGATGTAATCACATTTTCCCCTACACAAATGGACATGATAGTTAATGTCTTAATAAGACCATTGTAGAGAAATCACTTTTTGTCTCGCCTGAACGAAGTTCGGCAGAGACATAGTGATTACTTTTCCTGTTGGTCTGTTAGTCTGTTGGTCTGTTATGAAAATGTTAAAGTTTTTAGCTTTTGATTAACTTGCTGTCATTTCTTTATTTCTGCGTCATTTGTGTTCACTTTTAGTACAAATGATACTTGGGCAATACCAAATATGTGTTGATAAGGATGAAGGGGTCAAAAGATCAGATGATATGAGGCCATCAGTTACACTGTTACAAAAATGTTAAAGTTTTCGTTTAACTTGCGCTCATTTCTCTATTTCTCCGTCAATTGTGTTCACACTTAGTACAAATGATTCTTGGGTATTACCACATGTGTGTTGATGAGGATGATGAGATCAAAGGTCACATAGGGGTCAAATGGTCAACTGAAAGGCCGACTTTTCTTAAACATTTTGTTTAACTTTCACTCATTTTTTTATGGCAGTTTTTTCACCCCTGGTATAAGTTATCATTGGTTAATACCACTTGTATGTTGATGAGGATGATGAGGGCAGAGATCATCTAGGGGTCAAAAGGTCATATTGCATGCTTTATTGATGGCGAAATCAGGCAAGACTCGTGGTTCGCGAAGAACCTTGTTGTTTAAAAGAATGTAGCAATAAAAGGGAGTAATTGTTTTAAGTTCGCAGAAGAAATTGGATCAGATGATTACAGTCATTAAATGGTTAAATCTGCATGATTATGTTAACATGTTAAAGTTGAGCTAGTTAAAGTATCTGCTATTCCAGTAGATGCTATGGAAACTTAGTGTGCTTTACAATTAGATACCCATTAGGTTTGATGAAGTCATCCCCACTGTATTTTCTTTCATTTCAGTTTTCTTAGTGTACTAGTAGGAACTACACATTAAATTCAAAAATATATTTTCACCAACAACTTTCTTTGCTAGAGATTAAGGTTTGGGAGACCATATATTTGTAATTCATTTACTTAGAGCGTGATTCAATGATTTTTTTAATATAAATTCTTTTAATCCTATACGGTCTGAAGCACAGCTTTCTATGCATCACACATTTTTAGATTTATATTTGTCTTCAAAATTAGAGAAAATTAGGAAGACCCTTGATAAAATAATGCTCACAATATGTGGAGAGTATTTTATCAGCTGTTTCATTAAAAACAAATCGGAGAGGTATTTTTACAAAATATACAACATATACATGTACATGTATTGTCTAACTACTGCATTATGAATGAACTGGTATCTGGTTGGATTAATATCACCATTACAAAATAGACATTCAAGAAAATGTCCATAAATTTCACAATATATATATGCATAATATAGCACATCTAATGCATTTGTGGCTATTACTCTGTAAAGGTAATTGTAACTGGCTGGATTTATGTAAAACCATAACCAAATGGATATTCAAGGATATAACTGCTTTGATGTTACACACAATTTTTACAATATAATTTTCATGTTTTATATGCACAAAACATTTTTTTATACAAATACATATACTAATATGATAAAGCCCCATGGGCAAAATGTTGTAAATTATTTTTCTTCAACAGAATTTTCATTTTCACAAGTTTTTTTATTTCAAAATCCATGCAGAACTTTTGTTAAAGTACTATTTAAAGATATTTTTGTAAAAGAAAGGAATACATTTGCTTCAACAACTTTGTCATGCTTCACCTTTCAGCTATTTGATATGCATCAGTGATTGTCCTTCCCCTATATCTAATATTATGCTCTTCCCTCATATCCCCTACCTGTCATAACCAAGAGACCAGAGTTTTTGAATTGCACGTAGAAAGCTTGCCTGGAATATGCACGTTTTGCATGCGGGAACTTATAATTCTTCAAGCTCTGGCAGTACAGACTTTTGCAAAGGTCTATCTTACCTGGGGATTTTTCCTCATATTGGCACAAATTATGATTTTCTTCCACTCCTAAAGCCCTTGATAAAGTAAACTTTTTATTTAACTACTCTATATTTTGGGTCTTGCATTTATATCCCACCGACCATCTTGCAAAAAAAAAAAACTTTCAACACCAAGCTTCACTGTTCCTGGTCCCTATTGTATAAAACATTATTGGTAAGTTTGCTATCAATGATAACTTCCATGGATTTAGAAACCTTGAATTTGATTGGGTGTTGAGCAGTGTTACCATTGATGGCAGAGTTACCATTAATGACAATCGGGAGCAAAAAGGATGTAGAACCCACAAATTTTATTTGCGTTTCTTTTGCTTGTCCGAGCAACCTAAATGCAACTCAAGATATTCAGAATTTCTTCAAACCCATTTCTTTCAAATCATTATGGAGTTACCAAAATTCAATATTTCCAACTTTCACCGGAGCATATGTACATGTATGAGGGCATAAACTAATATGATCTTCTTCAAATGAACCCATATTCTTGCTCTTTGATGGTATAGAGTATATATCTATGCTCAAACATTGCAGCAACTATGGACAGGATCAGCTAACCATCAAATCAGGTGGTGTTTGTTCATTCCGGTCTAAGTTCTGTATCATTCCTTCTAGATTTAACCTAGAGCCTTCTCTTTTCATCCTTTATACAGGGATAAATCCTTACCAGGTAGCCTGGCGACCAGCACTTCCTCCTCGACCACAGCCAGCCCAGTTCACATCCGACATTTCAGCGACGAACTGAGACAAACGGTGGTCGGTGACGACCCCAATACGTCTTCTTCAACACCGGACATTGTACGGGATGTTGTCAAACCCCATTCCTTTCACTCGTCCGTCGCAAGGTTAGGCAGCCCAGCGGGCCCATCTTCATCCACGCCCACCACGCCCACGGGATCAGCGAGGAAACCCCCGCCCGTCAAGCCCCGCCCATACCGTCCCAAGACATCTTTCAACACTAGGAATGCATCACCATCAAAATCACAAACTCTGTAGTCGTCTATTTTGTATAATATCCCATCTCCCTTATGAAATTTTTTTTCCACCTTCATGTATTGATCCCTTCATGACTTGTTTGCTAGCTACAGTACATCAGCCATTCTTTCATGATCTTTTATGCATTTTCTTCAGCAACTCTTCGATTCTCCATCTTCAACAGTGACTTACTCATTAGATGGAAATGTTTTTTAAGCAGTTTCCTTTGGATGTCTTCAAATCAAGCACATTATCTCTTCGTCCATAATGGAATTTTTAAATCCTTTTACATTTTTTTGCTTCTGGCTACACTGTAGATATGAAAAGTGCAGTATTTGTGCTATCAAATCAAGGAAAAAACTAATTTAACTTTGTTTAACTCGACATGTATGATACAGTCACAGCTTGCAACTGAAGTCTTTTGCTTTGATCAAATTTTGCACGTTCATGCGGTAAATAAATTAATGTATAATATTGGATATTTGACAGAATAAGGTTAATTTATTTTTGGTGTATATTACCTAATTGACTCTCATTGAAATGCACATTTGTCTGCCCAATCCTGGTGCCTCTAAAATATTGTGCCAAACTCCATTTACATTTTCCCCTCTACGCTCTCTCTCTCTAAATCCTTATTTTTGTGATCATGGTTAAAAGATAACCATTTTGTTTTGTTTTCATTTTTATTTTGCATTTCCATTTGACTATAATTTTTCACAGGGTTTGCTTTTCATATATTATATTCATTGTTAATAGTACTTTATAGTTGATGAATTGTGTACCTTTGACAGGAGGAAGACTATAAATATATGGTAAGGGCTTCTTGGAAGCAGAATGTGGTCTGCAAAATATTTTCTCCACTACAGCTTAGATCACATATCTCTCTGAGGCCTGTACAGCCATTTTGCCCATTTTCATATAAACATAGGCAAAACTGTAGGTCTATGAGCCCTGTAACTTTGAAAAGATGCAATCATTCTTACGATCGATTGTAACTCTTAGCACATGGTTCACCATATGCTTAGTTTTGATTTTGATCATAAGATTAATCGCATCTTTTATGTTACAGGGTACAGGAGTAATATGTGATCTAGACTTCAGTTTGTACATGTATGTCTCGATAGTCCAAAAGTATGGATTTGAACGGTTAGGATTATGCTATACTGCATAGTAGTAAAATGCACCCTTTAAAACAGTAGTATGGAGTTGGAATGGAATTGGTTTTAAGTGCAACATCTTGTAGATTTCTTCTATGTACATTCGTAAGTGATTTGCATTCCTCATTTATTATGCATTGAGAATGGTTTATTATTCTTGTGAAATTGATTCCCGAGAGGTTATTTAGAGCTGAATGTTGTAGTTCAGTGCAGTATTTACAAATGTTGAAAATGTAAGACGTATGTTTGCTATGCACAATATGGTACATGCAAAACCTTTGCAATCTGTTATAAAGCAACAAGCTATTCCTGTTATATATTTTGAAAGTGATGGTGTTTATAGCCAATTCTATGAATATGCATATTTATGAAAGTTCACCGTTGAATTATGACATTTTGGAGATTTTGTTAGGAAACAAAAATCTACAAATGAGAATGATGTTGTGGGGGTATAAATCAAATGGTGTTTTCCCATGTCACCTTCAGATGTATAGTATGATTATTGAATGAATTTTGTACTAAAAAAAAAAAAAAATTCACTTCCACTTTGCAATTAAATATGAACTTGAGCATTTCATTTATTTTATTTTTGTTACATACATGCAATGAAATTGAGTTTTCATTTCTGATGAGAATGATAGTATTATAATTTCTGTTATATATTAACTTCTGTTATTACAAGCATGGATAAAAGATTTCTTTGTAACAAAGCAATTATCCTGGTCTAAATTTCAAACATGTGCACATGTGTGCTTATTTGTTCTTGATAACAATATTTTGTTGTAATTTGCTTTGTTCCAAGAATCTCGTTATAATGGGAGCTGACTGTATTAATACTAATTAGGTGTCTTCATTTTGATAGGTTGTTGTAGAAAGAAATAGATTTGATCTGGCAGTAAAAGTAACATTACCTTTATGATAATTAGTTAATTTAAAAAAAAAAAAATTAAGCCTTGATTTTTGTCCTTTAAAGAATGTATCTGTAATAGTTGGGCAAAATAATGAAACAATTCAGCCTAAAATGACTACATTTATCCATTGAAGATAGAATGAAGATTTTAACAAGAGCATTCCAGCATATGAAAGAAAACAGATATATTTTGTTATAATCAGTATCACTATCGTAATATATATGTCCACTTATCAGAGAGTATCATAGACTTATTGATTGCAATTTATCATCGGGAATGTAAATGATTGTTCATATTATGTACAAGTAACAAACCAATGCATTGTCTTACAAAAATTGCAGTTCTCTTGTAAATAAATTTGGTAGAAATTGGTTATGACTATTTTGGACCTGGCCAAATTGAAGGACTTTATTTTTCACACAAATGTGTAAATGGGATATGTCACTCGACTAGAGTGTATTTCAGAAGAAGAAAAAAAAAATTGAAAGAATGTTCATGTTTTTCCATCTTTGGCAGTTATAAACCCAAATTTAATTTTTATTTGCATATATAATGGGATGAAAATAATGCATATTTATAAATGTCTTTTAGATTGATTATGAATTATGTAAAATGTTATAAAGCATTCACTTATATATTTCTTTGATTTGTAAATATTTCTTTCAAAATGTTATGGATGTTCAAATTTGAAGCTGCATTTGTAAAGAAGGTGAAAATGTGGGCAAAGAGTTGAGTATCATTTCCATTATGTCTCTTATGTTCACACATGTATACACATGTATATTCTGCCGAGTGCAACGTTGATTTATCCAAGTAATTATGTTCAAATTGTAAGATAGTATCTATGCCTTTTTTGGTATAAAATGAGGTGCTTCCTTTTTGCAAACCATACAAAAAAATAAAAATAAAAGTATTTTGATATAAAAAAAATCTAGTGACACCTTAAATACAACCAAATGACTGAATTTTAAATCAAAAGTAATAACTTATCTTGTGTATTTGTACTAAAATAGCGTCTTGATAGTGTAAGAGACTAGCTCCAATTTGTGTATGGATATGGTTTTAGAAGAAAATATTCATGACACGTACCTACTATTAAATTGATTTGGATTCCTTAATTTTATTTTCATTGTGGCTATTATTGAATATATTCTACATTTAAAGTTTGCAATAAAATGATGCTAACGTCTACTATAGTTTATGTAGTACACATGTACCCTTTCAAGGTGAAAATGAACTTTTCATACAAAGTCATATATGCTGGTGGTCAATTGAATTTTGTGCAAAAGAAACTCTACATTTGATTAAGAATGAATTATACTGGATAATAGAAGGTAGGATTTATTATAAGGTGCAAGAAGAAAATTTGCTCTATATATTTTGAATATGTGCATAATACACATTATATGATTTTTTAAATATATATGTCAAAACATTGGTGTACAGTCCATTTTCTTATCTGCGTATATAAAGAACAAAAGCCATACCTTTATGTTTTATTCTTGTTTTATGTGTAAGATCATAGTGCACCTCCTATTCATTGGTTCAGTTATTATTTCAGCTGTTATAAAGGGATATACTTTATTTCTGTGAAATTATCAAGGATTGGCTTGAAATAACACTAGAGCACAATTTGCATTTAACAAGAAACCTTGGACTTACTTTTTTTTTTATTTTGTGATGTTTTTCAAATACTTCTTGATGACAGTTGCAAAGTTGGTATTAATTTCTTAATATATATAATTCCTGACAACATTTTAATTGAGTACTGAGGTTTTTTTCTTTTTTGCAATGAAAAGCTTTGAGATTTGTGAAACATGCGATGTCTTCAATATTATTTGGCTAGCACTTTGACTTAAGGAACACCTGCATTTTCACCTCATAAAATAGCTCTACAAATCCACTCATGAGAATAAAATTTTTCTATACTACATGTACATAGTACTACATATTATCTTTCAATAATTATAATCAATTATACAAAGTACACATTCAATAACAAGTAGACACAATATGAATTAAATAGACCAGTTTACCGATGGTGGTATTTCACTTCGCGGAGACGTTTCTGCGACTCTGGACACTCATAGAATCTCTGATACTTTTTTTCTTTTACCATCGCAGAGGTTCTGATACTTTTTTCTCTGTCGTGGAGAAGTCTTTAATATTTAATTCCATCGAGAAAATGTCTCTGATACTTTTTTTCCGTTGTGGAGACTGAGACGTCTCCGGGACAAATTTTTAAAATGTCTCAAACCCGTCTGGAAATAGTCCCAAATCCATCTCATGGCAAGTGAGATACCACCATAAGATCCTAAGATATATGCATGTTTCTTTCCAGGAACCTAGTAACGAGGCATTCAATTAGATGTGCCAACCCTACGAAAAAATAATTATAAGATTTGAAATTAGAATGGCAATAATCAAAATATTTGAGACAGCTGAATCAAATGACTTGTCTAAGAGTATGCATGAATAACAAGCTTTTGCTTCATCAGTCACTCTTGAGAATGCATTCAAACCAATAAATTTTTATGACCAAGGCATTTGCTTCAGCTGTTTTAACTATTTGCATTATTCGCATTCTAATTTCTAATATTATAATTAGTCCATGCTGTTGGCATCTCTGTGTCAAGAACAACCTTTGTTTGGAAAGTATGCATTAAGTTTGAACATTTTGGTAGACTGGTCTATTGATCTTGAGATAAAATTCATATGGAGGTACTGGCATGGAGTAGAACAGGATTATCTGTCCAAATTCTCGCCATTTCACCATCCAATGACCTTTGGCATTGACCTACACTTGCCGCACTTGACCCAAGGCAATTGTCTGGGTACCGGACAGGAATTGATTTCCCTTCAAATGCTAGAGTGACGTAATGACAGCCATGTTACAGCCATTTATATATGGCAGGCACGAGTTTTATACAATAGCCTATTACTATTATGAGTACAGTTCACTTCCATTATAACAAGTTACTCTGACCAAGCCAAAATCTTCTTGTACTATTAGACATAGGCACAGAGAGAAATGTCTTCGTTGACAGAGCCCTGATGAATCTGCTGTCCTTGTAATGCCTTTTATTCTTCAGAAGATCCAATCTCCTTGAAACAGTTTTGCTTGAGAGTCTTCAGGTAGTCTCTGAGATCGGCGTGGTCCATCTTAGAACTTCTTGCAGCTTGGATCAGTCTGTGGGCTAGTCCAAACAGTGGTCTCATCTTCTGGTCCTCCTTTACAGAGTCCTGATTAATCTGCCGTCCTCGTAATGTCATTTATTCCTCAGAAGATCCAATATCCTTGAAATAACTTTGCTTGAGAGTCTTCAGGTAGTCTCTGAGACCTGCCTGGTCCATCTTGGAACTTCTTGCAGCTTGGATCGGTCTGTTGTCAGGTGTTAACAGTGGTCCCATCTTTTTGAATCTGCTATCCTTGTAATGTCATTTATTCCTCAGAAGATCCGATCTCCTTGAAATAATTTTGCTTGAGAGTCTTCAGGTAGTTTCTGAGACCGGCTTGGTCCATCTTGGAACTTCTTGCAGCTTGGATAAGTCTGTTGGCTAGTCTAAACAGTGGTCTCATCTTCTGGTCTTCCTTGACAGAGTCCTGATGAATCTGTGAGACATGTGATAAGTTAAGAAATAGAGGTCACTTTGAGCTTTGTTGAGTCAGAGATTATACACAAGGTATCGTAATCAATCTCGAGGTCTATCCACCTGACTGTGAATGTGAAGTCATGTTTTGATCCTTGGCACCAGTAATTAAGTTTTCCTAAGCAAGCTATTTTATCTAAATGCTTCATTCCACCCGATGCATTGAAAATCGGTACTCAGTAGGATGCGAATGATATATAGCGTGCTTAGCATGTGTTGCACCATTCAGGCAACCAGCTGGATGCTCCTCAAATCGTAAATTAATCCGATGACTGGGGTAATAATATATTGTAAGCACTTTGATCTTCATTGGTAAAGTGGTTTATAAGGAACCGGTATTATTATCATTACGGGAAATACCGGCTTATAGAAATGTTATTACCTTCCTTTGGTGTGCTAGCTCTTGAGACAGTTCCTTTGCTCCCCTGATGATTGATGGTGGTAGTGTCGATAACTCTGCTAACTTGATACCTGAATAACAAAGTATTTTAGAATGGTAGCCAAAAGTGAATTCCAAAGCAAACCCCATATCAGTTCTATTAATATATGTAAACAAAATATGAATAAAGTGTGTACATAAGATGGATCTCATTATAATGGGGTGGACTGTAATTGGCTTGGTCCCTAAAGTACACGATTTTGTGCCCCTTCATATATGAGGCAATTCTTCTAGTCAAATTTTCAAACGTGCAAGTATGCATGTTTGCCTATTGTTTAGTATGCAAACAAGATTTAGTTACAATGAGATAATTGGTTTGGTTCAGAGCACCTCAATATAATGGGGGTGGACTGTAATTGGCTTGGTCCCTAGCATCTAATTAGTGGTTACGGACTCACTTGAGTACTGCTTGTAGTTCTCCCTCGAGATATGATGTGAGTGTATGTTATAATGGGAATGGACTGTAATGGACTCACCACAGTACTGCTCTGTGGTTCTCTAGATAGGATGTGAGTGTATCTGAGTCTATTATAATGGGATTAGACTGTAATGGAGTCACCACAGTACTGCTCTGTGGTCCTCCATCTAGATAGGATGAGAGTGTATCTGAGTCTATTATAATGGGATTGGACTGTAATGGACTCACCACAGTACTGCTCGGTGGTTCTCTAGATAGGATGTGAGTGTATCTGAGTCTATTATAATGGGATTAGACTGTAATGGACTCACCACAGTACTGCTCTGTGGTCCTCCATCTAGATAGGATGAGAGTGTATCTGAGTCTATTATAATGTGATTGGACTGTAATGGACTTACCATAGTACTGCTCTGTGTTTCTCCCTCTAGATAGAATGTGAGTGTATCCGAGTCTATTATAATGTGAGTGTATCTGAGTCTTATAATAGGAATGGACTGTAATGGACTTACCATAGTACTGCTCTGTGGTTCTCCCTCTAGATAGAATTGTGAGTTGATCTGAGTCTATTATAATGGGATTGACTGTAATGGACTCACCATAGTACTGCCCTGTGGTTCTCTAGATAGGATTGGAGTGTATCTGAGTCTATTATAATGGGATGGACTGTATGGACTCACCATAGTACTGCCTGTGGTCTCTAGATAGGATGTGAGTGTATCTGAGTCTATTATAATGGGATTGGACTGTAATGGACTCACCATAGTACTGCTCGTGGTTCTCCTCTAGATAGGATGTGAGTGTATCTGAGTCTATTTAAATGGAATGGATGTAATGGACTCACCTTAGTACTGCTCTGTGTTCTCCCTCTAGATAGAATGTGAGTGTATCTGAGTCTATTATAATGGGATTGGACGGTAATGGACTTACCATAGTTCTGCTCTGTGGTTCTCCCTCTAGATAGAATGTGAGTGTATCTGAGTCTATTATAATGGGATTAGACTGTCATGGACTCACCACAGTACTGCTCTTTGGTTCTCTAGATAGAATGTGAGTGTATCTGAGTCTTATAATAGGAATGGACTGTAATGGACTTACCATAGTACTGCTCTGTGGTTCTCCCTCTAGATAGAATGTGAGTGTATCTGAGTCTATTATAATGGGATTGGACTGTAGTGGACTCACCATAGTACTGCTCTGTGGTTCTCCCTCTAGATAGGATGTGAGTGTATCTGAGTTGATTGCTTTCTGGACCCTCTCCTGCTGACTGCTCCACTTGGAAATGGTAACTGGGATATGATGGGTTCAACATAAATAAATTTTACAGTATGAATTACAATGTGGCTTAATTGTCCAATTTCAGAGGGGACATATAATCGAAAATGATTTATTTTGGTGATAGTGAAGTAGGAGAAAGGTATGATTTCTCTTAGTGAGGAGATCTGACTGTACATGTACTCAAGCTGGGAAAGCAAAATTATGTGAGACTGAATTTTCTCTACTTTAATATTTCTTTGGAGTATTTGAGTAGTTTTTAAAGGTTATGGCTGAGATTATATGATCATGATCATCACCTGCTTGTGAATGGAAATCACCTAAATGTATGTTACCAGTTTTGGAATCATGTTAAAGCTATTTCTGATGGACAAGCTCCGTAAGCCTAGACTTAAAAATGTGTGCAATTAATTACATTCCTAATGCAAAACTGAATAGGACAAATACCAGTTCATGGTGACAGCAACAAAATATTACAGATTTTACACAATATGTTCTCTGCTCTCCACCCTACACCCCCTTCAAGAATGTTTGAAGTGGTAAGCTAAGGATCTTACTTTTCCACGTTAGGGTAGAGAGCATCCAGGTTGGTGAGTTCTCTGAAGTGAGTGGCAAAGAAAGTAAATGCCTTCAGGCTGAGAAGGTATTCACAGATTGCATGACATATCCCTACACCTTCATCACTACTTGTACCTGATGGAATAATAATATTAATAATAATAATAATAAAAATAATACATAACATTTATATAACCCTGAAGTGAGTGGCAAAGAAAGTAAATGCCTTCAGGCTGAGGAGGTATTCACAGATTGCATGACATATCCCTACACCTTCATCACCACTTGTACCTGATGGAATAATAATAATAATAATAATAATAATAATAATAATAATAATAATAATAATACATAACATTTATATAACCCTGAAGTGAGTGGCAAAGAAAGTAAATGCCTTCAAGCTGAGGAGGTATTCACAGATTGCATGACATATCCCTACACCTTCATCACTACTCGTACCTGATGGAATAATGATACATAACATTAATAACATTTAATACAATATATACTTCTCAGAGTTTTTTTTTTACAAGCGCTTAAATCAGGATATGTAGTCATGCAGTTATAACTGAATTAGCATTTTGTTTAAAAGAGCCTGTCTAATCGCAATCCCAATTGATGACAACTAAAATAAACCTAAATTTTGAGAGAAGTTGATGGGAAGACTTGTGGGCCCGTATTCTGGAGCAAAGCATGATTCGCAAGTTTGTAAAAAGCTTTTGTGCGATCCTTTTGTCTGATGCTTCAGACAGACACATCGCACAATAGGTCTGCACGAACTTGAGATGCAAACAAAGTCAGTCTTCCGTTCAGAATATCGGCCGCGGTGTCTACAATATCCTCAATAGGAAAACATAATGTATTTTTGGAAAACATAACAACAGATTTGTTTTGCCAAAAGACTATAGTAGCGAAACAAAAATATAATTAAACAAAGAGTGAAACTGACCAGAAATACATATGAACAAATGAGCAAAAAAAGAAAGGGTTCTCTGTGAAGAACATCGACATAAGGGCTTGCCACAGCTCAGTCGGCAGAGCACCTGTCTAGTAATCAGGAGGTCTTGGGTCTGAATCCTGAAGGAATTCCATTTTCTTTGCTAATTTTTTTAAAGAAAATATAATGGGGGACAATGCAAGGAGGAAATTATATCTGGATTAAATAGTGGTCTCTCAAAGCATACCTACCTCGGCCAAGCTCATCTGCTATTATCAGAGATTCGTGAGTACAGTTCTGCACAATGTAATTCACTTCTCGCATCTGATGGATATTTTTAGAAGGGGAGATGAAAATAAATCAAAGTAAAATCATCTTGGCAATGCATCATATCTAGAACATGGTGCTTACAGAACCAAAGCATTCTGGTAATTTAGCATGTGAGACAATTAATCTCTGTATTTTAATTTGTTTGTAAGGCAATTAGAGCCTCCAGTAGGCCTATATATATATTCTGTGATAGAAGTGGGGTGTTGGAAAAACCCATAGTTATTGTCATTCTTATTATCATTATCTTTTCTTGTGCTCCTTCAAGATAGATAGACAGTACTTATTTTCATCATTAATAATGAACACCAATGGATCCAAGGTTGGACATAGGGGAAAACGCAGACAGCAAATACTTGAGGAAGGGGGGGGGGGATTTTTTGGATATCTTAATTTATATCAACATCCTGTGTGGTTTCCCCACAATACAATGACAAATTATGTTGCCCTTCTTTAACACAAGAACGCAAGCAGCATGTCAACAAAATTTGAGTTATTGATGTTTTCAAATTTTACCAGCCATGTTATTTTTCCTGTCCATAATGTATCCACTAATTGTGCTCAGAGATATGTTAGGCAAAGCATAATAACATTACATCTATGTCCATGTAAATAATGACACACTTTTTGCTCTTTTAAAGGGAACGTAATTTTTGTCACCGTAGGGTAGGTTACCTCTAATGTGAAGGAAGAGGCATTGGTCTCGATGTCATCATCACAACCGATCCTTGAGAAGACTTGATCACAGATCCTGAAGGAAGCATATTCTGCAGGAACATAGCAACCAATCTGAGCCATGATCTGAAGCAGTGCTATCTGCTTCAGGTAAGTAGACTTGCCACTCTGTATGTATAGATCAAATTAAATCAAATCAAATCAAATCAATTTATCGAAACAAAAAATCTGCATTTTCAGATTATCATCCATCCCAAAAAAAGAATACAAAGAAAATGCAACAATAATGTGTACGCAAAATTGTGTATGCAAAATTAACACTAGAGCCTAGAGGGGCCGTCAAAGGCGGCAGACCCACGCCTTGGTGGCGCTACAGAGTAGTTGTAATACTATACTATGGGGTCAAAACTGAAATCTACAAAGAATCTGCAGGGATCAACCAATCATCACCTAAATCTAATCGATTCTTTCCTTTTACTACTGATGATTTCGATTTTACCTGAATGCACGTGTGATTGCAAGTTCGATATGTACACAAAGAGCGTCGATGTACAAAGATTCATTACCTTGCATTCGTCGTATGGATGGTTTCTCGCACACGACATACATAGATTGCGAGTGCAGGCTTGGGCCACGGCAAAATCTTGTCGATCCTCACCGCGTGATGCTTCCGTGCATGCAAGTTCTGTGCATGCGAGTTCCATTTTACCCCGGCTACAGAGTAGTTGTAATACTATACTATGGGGTCAAAACTGAAATCTACAAAGAATCTGCAGGGATCAACCAATCATCACCTAAATCTAATCGATTCTTTCCTTTCACTATCCAAACAATCCCTGAAAATTTGGTGCAAATCCGTTCACCCGTTCTCTAATTACCTTGTACACAAACAAACAAACAAACAAACAAACATACGGAACCCTTCACAATACCCTGCCGATTTCATCGGCGTGGGTAATAACAAATAACAGTATATGGCAATGTGACGTTTGGATTTGAATGGGCTCATGTTAAACAATGTCATATGACAATTATCTGCTTCAAATAATTTGACTTGCCGCTCTGGATGTATAGCAATGTGATTTTTGGATTTGATACATGTTAAAAAATGAAACATTGTAATGATCTACAGCAGTGTTATCTGCTTCAAGTAAGTTGACTTGCCACTCTGTATGTATAGCAGTACTGCCAACCTAAAATCGTATTTTTGTCTTTTTCATTTTGATAAGGGGTACCAAACTCATTAAATGTCAATAATTATTCAGATCATAAAAATGTCAATCCCCATCCACCTGTCGACCTGAAAACCTTTTATTATTCAATTATTTTCAATAGAAAACAAGGTAAATATGCCAAACATTTTGACAAGTGTGTCATCCCTGCACCAAAGGCATTTGTTCTGGTAAATGAGGGACACAGACAATTCATTGAACAATTAAATGTTTTCTATGAAGACAGGTGCGATGTAGTATGGCATGATGGTGATGTGCATTCATAGACATCTATAGATCTTAGTACCCCCTTAAGAAGCGAAAGAGGATAGAAAAAGTACGGAATACGATTTTTTGTTGGCAGGTCTGGTATAGCAATGTGATGTTTGGATTTGAAAACATTTCCACATTTAGAAATGGGTATTATTATATAATTTTTTATTCGACCATTCATAAAAAGTGCAAATACATGACGTGGCTACACTAAAAGCTGCAAAGACATTTAATGCTTTAAGAGAATAAAGACGGAAATAAAAGTGATTAAAAAACAATCAGATACTTAACTCTATTCTGACTGGGCATTTCAAGAAGAGATTTTGACTGGGGGGGGGGGGGGGGGGGGGGGGTCAATTTGACCCCCCCCCTGAGATCTCGGCGGTGGATGGTCTGATCGCCGCGAAATTTTTGCGCGAACGTTGCTGCATATGTAAAGGATGTTGCTGGTATGTTTTTTTTGAAAAAAATAAAAAAATAAAAAATAAAAAAATTAATTTATGCTAATTTATGCATACTCATGTATGCAAATTAGATGCTTTTTTATGGAAATCGTTAATATTTCATTAATAAACATAGTTATGAAGCCCAAATTTTTTCTATAAGTTGCTTAGTAGCAAAGACAACAGTATTGAATTGACAAATTCAGAAATTTCAAATGAATTCTTTTGTATTCTATTGTTTTATGAATTTCTTATGTATTCTATTGTTTTTATTTCTTTTGTATTTCTTTGTTTTTGTAGATTTTTATGCTTGAGAAATGTATTTTGATCAATATAAAGACAAATTTAATCAATCAAAAGTCTTAGAAGGCACAATTATCAGTGTTATTAAGCAATTTAGAAAAAAGCAGTTTTTTGTACACAAACGCATGCAAAATGACGTTTTTCGTTCAATTTTGGCCTGAAATGCGATTGCATAATGTTGCGGGACACTTGAATGAAAAAAGTCACAAAGCGCTGTGTTGCGATCCGCAGCGGTTGCGGATTTCGTACGGGGGGGGGGGGGTCAAATTGACCCCCCCTCCCAGTCAGAATAGGGTTAAATGAGAGATTAAAAGAAGAGTGCAATCATATGACAAGCCCAAGCATGTTGAAAATAAAGCCCTCTGACAGGTTTTATACCTACCATGTTTGGACCAGTAATGACAAGGAAGTTGCTTTCTTCAGATGCATACTGTGGGTATCAAAATATAAATAATGGTTACTTATAGATAATGTATATATCTGCCATGTTCAGAAACTTTTGTAGGTTATGGATTAATTCATAATAAGACAGTTAAAACTCACTGGCTAGACTGTCAAGACAAAGTGTTTTCACAACATGGGACCCTAACCTAAAATTTATCCTAAGCGTAGCCCTGAGGTTTCGGAAATTAGGATGCCAGGTTATCTAGACACTTCAAGACAGGACCAACGAGCATGGTGCCACAAATGAACTTACTATGTTGTTTGGTACTGGTGGATCGTAGGAGATCTTGTCCAGGATAGGATGCTTGGCTTGCTTGATGGCGAGGGTATCTGTGAAGTCAGGTCTCACTAAAAACAAAAAGAATGAAGACAACAAAAACCCTGGGTGAAAAAGTATATTATACAAAGGATAAACACGCAGATAATGCACGTCTTTTATTTATACTTTCACACGCATCCTACTCTTGTGGCCCTTCTCAAGAAAAACTAGAGCTGGTGTCGCTCAAGCATTGAGAAGGATTTTTGCAGAGTAGCTTGCCAAAAATCCTGCAATGTGATCAAGATTCTGAATTTAAAGGAGCCGTTGATAAACTCCTTCAGCCGAAAGGTAATTAGAAGTCGCCCGTACCATCCCATTAATCCAAAGGGAATGTGAAAAGTTGCACATAAAGGTATGAAGCAAGATTCAATTCAAAATGATAAAGCAGAAAGGTTTCAACTGGGCCAAGAACCTCTTTAAAATTCAGGAGACAATATCAACCAAGTCCCAAAAGAAGTATTAGGAAATGTGTGTCCTGCTGAAATACAGATAAATCAAAGCAACGACTTGATGTGCCAGGAAGAGAGTCATCTCAACTGTTAAGACAGCAAATATACAAGAGAATCTGTGGAAATCTGAACAGCAGTCTACCAGAAAGGAGAAAGGGTGTTGCTCAGATATCCTTCTAATCAATGTTAATAGGAAGCTTGTGCCAAGAATAAGATGCTCTTGCAAAGCTATGGGGTACAAGAAAGAATTTTGAGCAAAAATCAGTGTCAAGTAAAATTCAAGAGGCTGGACAAAAAGTCAACGGCACATGGGTTTTGCTGTTGGATATGACCACTGTCAGATATCAATGCTGTAACAGAACAAAAGAAACACAGGCAGTGAGAAGAAATGCCAGCAACTAGGTCAATAAAGAGAAAAGCATTATTGGAGAAAGCTTTAATTTTCCTTTGACCCACAGGAGGCGACTTCAGCGCCTGAAAATTCAGCAGATTAATATTCGTCTTGACCCACAAAAATATCATAATAAATAATAATAATGATACAATTTATAAAGCGCTTTACACAAAAAAGTTTCAAAGCGCTAAAACATGGGAACAGCCAGATTGAAGCATTTGTGCATCAGCCTGTCTTTGGTCGATATCAAGACAACATTACAAACACTTCAAAAGGAATCAGTTCCTCACCTAAGAGGGTTAACTTTGATATATAATGATTTTATAGCAGGAAATTGTTTCATTTATATTAAAGAGACAGAGTTCCCAGCATTTCAAGAAAACAAAATTCCCTGATTTTTCTGTGATGAAATCTAAAAATTCCCTGATAATTATTTAAACCCATTTCCAGTTTCACATGTTTTCTTTGTTGTCGCCTTGAACTATCTGCAGTTTAAAATACTAGTCTGACTGACTACCGAACTTTCGATTTTTGGGCCAATCAAAATTCTCCCCCGGCTGCGTTATACCAGATCTTAAAGATGGGTGCTGCTGCTACCCTGTTTGGTATTCAACAAGCAAAGGATATAGCAGCGTCAATCTGGTGCTGCTCAGTTGCTGCCGGACCCACGATTAATTGGGCAAAAAGAATCTCCGTTTTGGACTATGAAATTTTGAACTTCTTCTTCTTCTTCTTCTTCTTAAAAGTACAGGCCACCGTCTAGTGTATTGTCGTACTGTTGAGGTGCAGTGCAGACGTGTGTACAATATCTGATAAAGGTTCAGAATACTGGGAACATTCGCGACTCCGAGGAGCATCAAGATTAAAGGAAGACTGGGCACTCTGATCGACAGTACAGGCCCGACCTAATCCTTTGGCACCAGAGACTTGGACTGAATACATATCTCCAGCTCAAGAGCTGTTCCCTCTTGCGTACGATGTAGTTCGCAAGGAACCGAGAGATGGCATATGGAGGTGTCTGCATTGCCATCAAGAAAAGATATCACATTTGAACAACTTGCGTGCAGCCCGATCTAGATGTGGACCGGCCATTTCTTGAAAATCCGCTAGTCCTAGACACAGTCCCTTGTGTTGTTGATGTGAAGATGTCCACTCAGAGCTCCACACATATACATGGAACAGACCTATGTGAAAACAGTGGAGGAAAATCACATCCAGCCACCGCCAATGCAGTTTTCTGGCTTGGTGGCGATCTCAACCTCCCAGACATCACTGGAAATCTCATGCAGTTGAAGGCAACCAAAACGCCATTGCTATCACATGAGATTCAATGGACATGATTCAGGTCTGGAACTCCAGCCATTGGTAGATTTCCTCACAAGACTTAACAGCTGCTTCCATGACTCTTCCTTACGACAGGCCTCTATGGGACACTTGTGGCACACGCTCATAAGCCCTACCATGGGATTCACGGTGGAGCCGAGATATTGTTGTTGTGGAGGCATACCTTCACCAGTCTGATTCAAGACGCAAGGCCTTAAGAAGACAGAATTCACCTCTGGAAGCATGTGACTTGGTTGAACAATGAGAGAGGATAGCCTTCTTCTCCAGGAAAACTTCCTTGAGAACTTAGCTCACAAGTCCCTTATCTACCAGTCTGTGGTGGTTCTCACAATCAAGTTCATTCGTTTTAGCACTTCTGGTACATGCATGATGCATCCAAAGCTGAATCTGACTAGGCTTACTAATCTAGCCATTGGATTACTCGCATCGGGAAAATGATGCTTATCCCGCGAAGATACAGAGTCGAAGCTACAACAGAGCGCAGGGTTGAGTCAGTGACCAAAGGAACCACCGCATCAAAGTACCTCGAACTCAAGAGAAGGACAAGAATACGCATGCAAACAGGTTACATGCACCTATTTGACAGACATCGTCAGTGCCAGATCAAACAAGTAACCAGAAGCGTTTCATGGAACTTATAAACAGCAGGAGCGATGTGATGCATCAAGGCGTTGCTGGCCGCTTTGAAGCGAGCTGAGATGGAGTGTGGTGTGTCTCGAGACAGGCTAGCTCAAGGCCAACATACTAAGTCATCAGTTTTCTTCGGTTCTTCAACACAAACGAAGAATTGTCCAACCTCAAGGACAAAGGTCAGAGTCCTTACCCAGCTATGGATCACATCAACATTCTCCAGCTGGTGTGCTAAAGATTCTCTCAGAGCTTGAGGTCCACAAGGACACTGGCCCTGATAAATATTTCAGCCAGACTCTTGAAGGTTCTAGCAACTGAACTGACCCCAGCCTTGACAGTATTTTCCAGCCTCGCTAACCAGGGGGTTTATTCCGGATAATTGGAAGATGGCAAATGTTGCTCCTGTCTTTAAGAAAGGTGACCGTAGTAAGCGGCCAGTAACTACAGGCCGATCTCTCTCACGTCTGTGATACTGCAAGGTACTGGAGCACTCAGAGTAGTATTCATGTCCACCTTGAAGACTGCAACATCTTGTCGGAGGTGCAACATGGTTTTCGCAGGAACGTTCTGTGTTTCTCAGCTCGTCCTTGCCTTGTCGGGACTCGCCAACCATTGATGTCAGAGAGCAGTTGGATGTGGTACTCCTGGACTTCTCCAAGCCTTTGATAAGTACCCCATGGAAGGCTCCTACACAAACTCGAAGTTCTATGGAATCCGGGGTAACACACATCAATGGGTGTCGGACTTCCTGAGCACAGAACGCAACAGGTGGTTCTGGAAGGCTCCATCTCTATCACCAGCCAGTAACATCTGGCGTCCCACAAGGAAGCGTCCTTGGCCCGTCTCTTTTCCTCTATACATAACGATTTGCCTGAGTACATATCATCAAACTCAACTGCTCGGCTTTTTGCTGATGTACTGTATGGTATACCGGAATATCAAGGGAGAGGAAGATGCCAAAACTCTCCAAGAGGACATTGATGCCCTCCAACGCTGGGAACGTGATTGGCTGATGGAGTTCAACCCACAGAAATGCTCATGATATCCTCCATGTCTCATACAACAAACGTAATGCCCATCATCAAGCCTTATGTCATTCGATGGACAAGCACATAACCTTCAAGCACTGCAAATCCTGGGTGTTGAACTGCACAAGAGCTTTGTCCTGGAATCACCATATATCATCAGTCACCAAAAAGGCAAACTCCACTCGTCGCTTTCTACAGAGGAATATTCGACCATCCCCTAGGAAAGTCAAGGTACTATGCTACATACCCTCCTTCAGACCGATCATGGAGTATGCGAGTGTGGTATGGGACCACACACCCAGACCAACATAGAGGAGAGCTGGAAATCGGTCAGCGGCGTTATGCCCCGCTTATCTTCAACCGACATCGCAAGAGAACGAGCAGCGTAACAGCAATGCTGGATCAACCTGAAGTGGCCATCCTCTACAGGAATGCAGAGGGCATGGCTTAAGGCTGTTTTGATCTATCGCATCATTAATTCTCTAATAGCCTCCCGCAGACTCTCTCTGCCGACCATTCTACACACCCTTACCAGAAGCACAGAGGCCACTCTCAGAAGATCATGGTAACCTCCAATGCTAGAACTAGCTGGCTTACCAGAGGGAGTTTCTTCCGGACTCTATACGAACTGGAATGCCAACTCCCAGAAGACATTATCGATTGTACTTCTGCTAACAGCTTTAGCAGGAGGTACAAAAAATTCATTCTCCGTCTAACATACGGATGTTTTTACTCCGCGACACAAGTATTGCG
>CALNVZ010002100.1:18015932-18050596 GCA_940671915.1 Paracentrotus lividus
TAGATAATCTGTTATCTGGATAACACAACATGTACTGATGTAGGATGAACATTGACTAGTATGTACATGAACACTCCCCTCCAAGGTAGACTTTTAGAGTTCCAGTAAGAAGTGAAAACTCCATTATTTTTCATAAAAACAGGTTATTAAAAACAACAATATATAGCAATTGTACAGCAACAAGAGACCAATAATATTATACTTGCACACTTGGATATATCTGTTGCTTGAAGTAAGGGTGTCAAAATAATTTCCCGCCAATGCTGACACATGTGACCCGAGTGCTGGAAATTGAGAAAGCCAACACAGGAAAGGCCAGGTGGGGCTGAACTGTAAGAAGAGAGGGCTGAAACTGATGGGAGGCTGGTGAACTTTTCTCTCTAAAATCCTTCAAATCCAAGTTTTTTGCTTGAAATTTGTTCCCTAAGGTTGCAGAGATACTAAAAAATGCATGAATATCAGTAAAAATGAGCTTTATCATGCTAATTAGACTGATTTTTAGCTATTTTGAAGGGAGCCAAAAACAGACACTGCACACACGACTGCACGCAAACATATCTCAAAAAGTTTTTTTGAAGTTGCCTAACCAGTCAGTTCAAACAGGATGAGGAAACTGGAAGAGATTATGAGCAACATGACACAACTACATGAATATCTTTCAAGAGAGGTATCTAGAGTTCACTATCATAAATCATCTGAAAAATATTACCGGACTGTCACATCCTTCTCCGGGAGGTTAATTTTTTTCCAGAAGAATTGGTTACAAGGTATCGCTCCTACGCATACCTATCAATATAATCGCTATGCGATGTGTCCAAACTTAGTGAATGTCCAACGACTGGTGAATGCCACTGGAAGGAGAAGTATAGGCTTGCCTATCATGTGAGAAGAATCCTTGCAAATCTCAGATGGTGCTATGCTTGGAGAAGAAGGGTAAACATAGTCTAGAACATGGCCAGAAGCGTGAATTTGATGCCCATTGCCAAAACATGTTCTAGCACATATTTATTACCTTTATCTTTAGATTTTAATGTCCTTTAAGGATTATTTGTACCTGTTTCTTTGTAATTTTCATGGACAGTAATTAATGTGAAGTATGAATATTATACAGTTTATTTTGTTCAACAATTATTATTTCATTCCATTTGGTGGGATCAAATGATCTCAACATAAGATTTTTACAATCATATTGTTCAACAATCAACAATGGTTCAACAATGGTTTGCTGGGCTATAAAAATGTTAAAAATGATGACAATATGATCTAATTAGGATTTTCACAAACAATCATAATAAGACCAGTTTAACATCAGATGAAGATAGCTCAGTTGATATTCTTCAATAATCATTTTCCCCATCCCGTATGAATAATGATTGCTTGATAAGTAAAGAGTGGTTGATAATGACATTATTAGGATTATATTATCTCAATTTAAGATTTTCACAAACAATCGCACAATAAAAGTAGTTTAACATCAGATGAAGATAGCACACTTTACATCGTTCAACAATCAGTATTTTTCTTCTTCAGTAGAAATGATTGCTTGGTTAGTCAAATGTTATGATCAATGACATAATTAGGATCTAATGATCCTAATCTTGGATTGTTTCAAATAATGAAACTACAAAAGTAGTTTCACATCAGCCCAAGATAGCATAATAAGCAATACATAATACAATCTATGTTTGTCACTTGAGCTATTAGAGTGAACGAAAGTGAATTGAATTTCTGACATGTCATGTCTAATATTCTATAATTAAATAACTTTGTGTAATGGCCCCTACGCTAATAGCCGTTTGTCTTTCATCTACTTGGGATCTGCTGACTTCCAAAAGGCACAAATAAATCAGAAGAATTCATTTTTTGCAGGTTTTATGGCATTTTCTGAAACTAGAGATTATGAGCTTTCCAA
Source organism: Paracentrotus lividus (assembly GCA_940671915.1). Classification (NCBI taxonomy): domain Eukaryota; kingdom Metazoa; phylum Echinodermata; class Echinoidea; order Camarodonta; family Echinidae; genus Paracentrotus; species Paracentrotus lividus. The sequence goes on from CALNVZ010002100.1 coordinate 18,017,845, forward strand.
TGGTATCAAACACGTACTTAGTTAAATATCATGTTAGAGTAAGTGATACTAATGGTATCCTTACAAACAAAAAAGCAAAAAAAAAAAAGAAGCTAGGGGTCCAGTGGCTGTTAAAGGCCTGGTCCCACTGGCTGGAGGATTAATTGTGCATGAATTGCGTATACAAAAGTTTGTTTTCATCCACAAGAAAATTGACAAAATATTGACAAATTTCTTCATATGAATTACGAAGATATGATGAATGAAAACGGATATTTCACGAATAAAAGCGAATACGATTGTGGATGCTCTCCCATGAGAAGTATAACTGGTAAATGTTGATGAATGTATTGCAAACATTGGGGATATATAACCAACAATTCGGATGTATAATGCATGTATCGAGGAATTGGATTGGATGATTTGCGATTATCACAAAAGTATTACGGATGTATTGAGAGTAATGCATTGCACACGTATTATGGAAACTGCAAATGTGTGGCATCTGAATTGCGGTCATATATTAAAAGGAGCACACAGGTTTTTCAACATCATTATTCATTTCAATGCCACAGTGACATCTGTCGCCAAGCCCACCTTCTGAAGCTGCCGCTGTTAATGAGGTCCTGGAAGATATCGGAGACGCATCTGATAAACCTTCTACTTGTGGCAAGGGGAAGAGCAGGGGCAAGAATAACAAGGAGAAATCAACAAACCAGCAGCTAGAGAGGAAGCACAGGAAGTGCTTCATCCTCCCACGAGAACAAGAGGATGTTGTTTTTGAGTGGCTTGGGGAACATGAGCTACTGTGGTGAAGGGGGCATAGGCAGTTCAAGGACATGAACAGGAAGAAGGCCTTATCGAAAGAAAAAACAAAGGAGCTGGACATGTCCTCCGAACATCTGCAGGATTGGGTAGCGGGTGCGCATCAGGTTGTGGAGCAGAACACGAGCCTTCACTATCAGCCTGACTGTTTCAGCATGGTGGTGAGCAGTACCTGAAATTTGTTTACAATGATACCGAAGGTATTCTCTACAACTCTTCTGGCCCTTGACAATCTGTAATTTAGATGCGCTCTTCCCTGGTCGGCTCCTTGCGCTGTATGGCTTATTAGGGAGAAAGCATCGTTGCCCAATAAAGTAAGGAACATCTTGTGTGTCTTTGGGTAGGGGATCTTGAAAAGGCCAACCCATGATGTCGTGGCTTCCTAGACCTTTCTTCAGATCACTGTGGTTGTAGATTAGGGCATCTGATGAAGGGCCATTTCCTGATACGTCAGCCCAAAGGAAATTGTAGTTGGAACTGACCATGGTAAACAGTATGATACTAAAGAAACCCTTGTAGTTGTAAGTATTCGATTCCTGAGTTGGGGGGGGGGGGGAGGGAGCTTTTGCATTGCCACATGTTTGCCATCAATGGCACCTATGGTGTGAGGAAACTCCAAGTTCTGCAGCCAGTCATAAACAATTCGGCCACCATTCATCTTTGATGGGGGGGGGGGGGTAACTCCTCCAGTATGGCTTACATTTACTTCTCTCACACTTTGCTGATGGCTTCTGTGGCACCCTCAGGCATACGTGTATTCCCTGTATTTTGCAATTGTTGGACTTTGATTGCTATGTTGTGGATGACAGCAACTATCCCATGTCTTGGGATCTATAACAGTACTCCTGTACTTCTCCACAACTGCGCTGGCAATGACTCGCATATGTCAATTTCGGCAATATTTATAAAGTACTTTGGGTTTACGTCAAGTGTGTGTTATGCACTCGCATATTGTTCGCAAATCAGATACAAAGCAGATGTAATGCAAACGCACTATTTGTGATAAGTCTGTATGCATTTGCTACAGGTTTGGGATGTAGACGTGATAGGCACATTGTATATCTGATTTACGCACTGTCCCACTCCATCGCCAAGCGTAATACCCTGTTAATTGCGGATATCAGTGGATAATACTTGATGTTCAGCGCATAGATTACGTATGTATTGCATATGTAGGGCGGATGCTCATCCGCAACCAAAATTTTGTGCTGCTCAATAAACCTATCTATTTATTTGAGCCAAATAAGACCAATCATTCTAGTAGCAATTTTACATTATATTTAATTTGTAGCACATTGATATCACCAGGCATTATCAGAATCCTCATAAGTATATAAACCAGGTACATGCTATTTTAAAAAGAATTTTTTTTTTCAATTATCAAGTTATTTCTAGCAGCAAGAAGTTACACGTGACATACCGTAGTCAGAGAGAGTGCATGCATGGGCGAAGGAGACGAGCATATCAATGACAGATACACATTCAGCCAGTTTGTACAGACATCCTACATGCTCACGGACATCATTCAGAAGCTGGCTCACAACTCTGTAAAGCAATTAAAAGCAAAGATTTATATGAATAGATTTTATACAGTCTGATAATGTCTCATTGATATCTAGTCTTTTTTTAATATAGCTTGATTTTGGTAAATGAAGATAAAACAGGAATGCTTTTTAGAGTTAACAAATAAACATCCCAACAATACATCTTTTTGTGTAATGGTATATCGCAAGTCTATTCCACCTTAAGTCAAAGGAAGAACAGTTATAGGGATTGGTCCATAGACCACAGTTCGGTTGGGTGACTTTGTCATGGTGGCTGCCATTGCTGGGGGGGGGGGGGGCTTTCCGCCCGTACTACGCATGCTCCTTGTGTGCGCATGTATGCGTATAACAAAGGAAAATATACAAACGCACAGACATACGCGCATATGGCGCATGTGTAGTAGACTGGGTAACCCCCTGCTATATGGAATGAAATGCTGCCCAAACTCGTCTATATCCAAGAGCTGTTAAATTGAGGCGAATCCAAAGCATTTCTTTTCGGTAAGCCGCCCTACTGGTAAACCAATTCTGAAATGCATATTTATGACAATTATTTACTTAAATAATCACAGTTCATCAATTTTTTTACTACAAAAAATGAATAAAATTATTTAAAGGTGGAAATACTTTCCCCCTCAGTATTAAAAAAAAAAAAAAAAAAAAAAATCCTTTCAGAATATAATTCCATTTCCCCCCCCTCCCCCCTAAAACTTGTAATTAAAGAAGTTTGAGTTGAAAACACTTTGGCATTTGGTACCAAACAAGTTTTTAAATAGAAAGTATTTAGACTTCAAAATACTTTGCCATTCATTTCAGTACAAACAAATTTTTATAATAAAAATATCTAGACTTGAAAATACTTTACCATTCAGTATCAAACAAAGTTTTAACAACTATTTTGATGAGAAAATACTTACACATTGGTCATTAGATATATCTCGTTGAGTGATTCCCTCACCCTGTCTGCATGATATAGAAATGGAACAAAAAGAGTAAAGTCTTTTTTCACTTATTATCAGTAGCTGTCCTATGTATAGTGCATCTGGATGCATGGAATCCATGAATCTAGGGAGTTCTATCTCTCTTGATGGGAGATGGTATGTTCCTATGTACAATAGCAAAAGATCTCTGTACCATAATGCATTCAAGATTATTTCAATAACCTACCATGAAAACAAGTGAGGTATCTCCCTTTTTTTTCCAAAATGTTTATTTATGGCCCCTTAATCAATATGAAAGTGGGTAGGCATCCCAAATGCCCTGTCAGCCATTCTAGTCATTACGTCAACCCCTCGTTTGCCAGCCAACAGCAGTTTGTGAGCTGAGCTGCTGTATTAGACCCCCCCTGTCAAAAATTCCTCGTTTGAAGATCTAAGATATTTCATTTCCAAGCACTATCGACCCTGCATGGCCAGGTAATCCCTGTTATCTAACTTTTCAACTCGGCAGGCTAGCCTGAACGTTGAGCCAGGGTTAAATGATAAACAACAGCTGTGATATTATGTAAGAGTAGCTCTGCCTGCAGTTGGCCCTTCGGAATGAAATGATATTATTTGATATTCTTTAAGTTTTCAAAGGCATATTATATTTAGAAATCCAATGTTAATTCGTTTTCAATTTCAAACGAAGAAAATCGACCTCGGAATAAGGAAAGTACAAGAATAAAAAAATAAATATAAATGTATCTATACACACATCTAGATCGTTTAATGTAAACAATATTGCTCTGTGTGTGGCCCCCTGCTGTGACCTTGGGTGATCTCTGTTCGAACGAGGTCAAGGAACAGATGTTTTGATACTTAAAGGGGAAGGAAACCCTAGGAATTCATTAAATTGTACAAAAACAGGAAAATCAAAGAAGCTGATCAATGAAAATTGGAGAAAAAATGAATGAATAATAAGAAAGTTATGAGCATTTGAATGTTGTGATCACTACTGCTATGGGGATCCTCACATTGGCAACGGGCCCAAGATGTGTGATGTCATACATGAACAACTTCCCCATTACTTTTGTACATATTTCACTCAAATTGTTCCGTTAAAAGATCTGAGATTCTTTTCATGGGAGGATATGTAAATACAAGTTAACAAAATATAATCATGTGTGAAGAGTCTGTACTACCATTAGAATGAGGAAAAAAGAAGAATTTTTGGTATTTTTTTGTATGTCATATGGGAGAGTTGTTCATGTGTGACATCACACATCTTGGGCCTGTTGCCAGTGTGAGGATCTCCATAGCATTAGTGATCACAACATTCAAATGCACATAACTTTCTTATTATTTATTCAATTGTTCTCAAACTTTCTTTAAGCTGTTTCTTTGATTTTTTTTGTTTCAACTGAATCCTAGGGTTTCATTCTCCTTTAAATAGCTTGCTTGTGGTGAATTAAGGTTTGTCCCACTTGGAAAAGAGAACTAATAGAGTTGCAAGTAGGGGTCTATTGTCCTCAAACAGACTTTTTCGTCATGTTAACTTGTTGGAGACAAGCTGATTTGGCTATAACACACATTTCCCATAGACCTTACCTCAAGTATATTTGGGCTTAGTCCACAATGGGTTAATGACAAACTGAAGAAGGTTTACAGACACCACAAAATGGACAACAGACAACAAACTAGATGAATCTTCGACCGCGCACGTTCGGAAGGCATGCCTCCGTATTGCCACATCGGAAAAAAAAGGCCATGCGCATGTTGAGTATTTTACATCCATTTATACCATGACATCTTTGAGATATTGACCCCAATCTATTAAAGTTGTATCATCAGAATTATTTCCAACTCAGGAAGGATGGCTACTGATGTAATAAAAAGGATAAACATGTTTAAGTTGATCTGTCAAAGGTCCTTCAGAAATTGCACAAACGAGTCATTTACATAAATAACCAGTGACCTTTGATGTCCTGACCTCAAAAATCTAATCAGTTTCATCTTTCCTCCCACATGACCCAAATTTGAAGTTGATCCATAAAACAGTTCAGAAGTTACAGCAAGAACGTGCCATTTTCATGTATACAATGACATCTGTGACCCTTGACCTTTGACTTCATGACCTCAAAATATAATAAATTCATTGTCCCTACCATATGCACACATTACTCAAGTTTGAAGTTGACCCGTCACACAGTTCTTAAGTTATTGCGAGAACGAACCATTTTCATGTATACAATGACATCTGTGACCTTTGTCCTTTGACCTCATGACCCTAAAATCTGATCAGTTCATTGCCCCTCCCATAGGCACACATTACCCAAGTTTGAAGTTGACCCGTCAAACGGTTTGTAAGTTATGGCGAGAACGAGCCATTTTCATGCATACAATGACCTCTGTGACCTTTGACCTTTGACCTAATGACCCCAAAGTCTAATCAGATCATTGTCCCTACCATATGCATACATGATCCAAGTTTGAAAGTGATCCGTCAAACGGTTCTTAAGTTATCGCGAGAACGAAAACGGGACAGACGTACGGACAGACGGACGGACAACCCGAAAACATAATGCCTCCGGCACCACCTTCGGTGGCGGAGGCATAAAAATTACATGAGCCCATTTGAGCTCAAACTTTTTCAACAAGTTATATATGCAATATAATTTTCATATACATTTGAAAGCAATGCAATATAAAGCATTTCTTGAAAGTATGTCATATGCTTACCATTCATTTTGATCTGGAACATAATGGGTAAAAAAAAAAGAAGAGAGAGAATTGAACAAAGATAAGAAGACAAAAATCTAAGCTTTATTCTACTTGACTAAAAATTACATACAATTGAAATACATGATAATAATTAAAATAAGTAATATGACAAATCATTGCTCTACATTCAATTTATATGATTAGTTTCTGAGTACTTCAGGAGTTTAAAGTGCTGTAGGGGATCATATATTTGTTAAATGCGCAGTCTGGGAATGTGTGTAGGCTGATTTCAGCTTGTGATCTCACTTTAAAGTTGATATTTTGAATATAGGGCACCAAAATAAAAACAAAATGGAATATAAGCAGAGTCCAAAATGCCTCTGATTTTGCTAAATAATAAAATGATAAGAGGGTAAGAGATAATTCTACTTATAATCATGCATACTTAATATAATTATGATAACTTAATTCTTTAAATTACTAAAAACCTGCTTAATCTCAAATATGTTTACACATATATTTTCATGCATTCATTTATGAACATTTACATGTACATTGGAATTTCTTTTTATATCCTCTAACTGCGCACTACATGATAGTGTATTCAACTACACTATGATGAATCACATACGATTATCTTTACTTACCAGATCGGTTGTAGTGAAACTGAGCATATTCTTTGCCCTAACCACCTTAATGAAGACAGCTGGTAGTGAGTCTGCAGGGATGTTGTATTTCCCCCCACAGTAGAGCTGGATGAAGAAGCCTCTCGCTGTGCTGTAGCTGGTTTTTAGCATCAGACCATGTTCATCCGACAGCTGCTTGACCATCTCTATAAGAACAGGGAACATTGATTGAAAATCATATTTAATTTCATTAAACAGATAATGATAGGCCTACAGTTTACAAAATTGTATTTACAGCACCTTTAAGGACCTGTCCAACAGGAAGCGATCATTGTGGCAAGAACCTGCAAATGTCTGACTCCTGAGATCACCTAGAAATGGCAATTATAGACTATCCTACGACTCTATCAACTCTAGGCAACAACAACCACTTGTGACCACGCAAACAGTAGCTAGTTTGCCAGTTGTCGCTACAATGATCGCCTTCTGTGGAATAGGCCCTCAAGGAGATAGAAAAAGGGAGCACTGTTGAAAGGTGGCTTTATACAGGTTCTGCAACAATCATTTCTTTCCAGTTTGAAGCAATATGGATGACTGCCAGAAAGGTGGCCACAGAGACAGGTTAGACTTAATATGTGTTTGTGGAAACAAATACAGAAATTATTTCCAGGGTTTCCAGCATTTCAAGAAAACCAATTTCCCTGATTTTTCACTGATGAAGTCTCAAAATTCCCTGATAATTATTCAAACCCATTTCTAATTTTGCATATTTTTTACATTGCCGCAGTGAACTATTTGCGGTATAAAATATTAGTCTGATTACTACCTTACTTTTGATGTTTGGGCCAATCGAAATTCCCTGACTTTTCCCTGATTTTAATTCATTTTTATCGAATTCCCTGACTGGAAAAAAGAAAAAATATTTTCCCCTTATTTCCCTGATTTCCCTGATTTCCCTGATGGGCTGGGAACCCTGATTTCAACAGACAGCTTGAAGGAGGCTGAAACCTTGAAATCTTAGCTAGAGTCTCGTTGGGAGTGCCACTTACAAATAGCAAGATACTGTAAGAATGTAATGTCATATACAGATGTCTTTGCATATAATTAAGGGAATTGATTCCAATTAAATATTTAGAGAATATTGGATGACTTTGAGTGGATATGTAGAAATATTGTTAGAGCTGAGGAAAAATATTGGAGGAGTCGGAGACGAATCCAATATTTTTCTTCAGCGAGTAACAATATTTCACGTATCCCACAAAAATTGATCATCCAATATTATAATTATTATTTAGATACTCCCACAAACATATAAATCTTAATCTTTTCATCCTTTTCTAGCAATCTTGTAAAGTACATCACAGGCATGGTAGTTGGAGTTGTAATGAATTTTAAGTTTCCCACATCTTGTAAAAAGCATATTTGATACGCAGAGCAATTTCATTCTGACGTCACAAAGCTGCATTGCGCGCATAATAAAGGTGCAACTAATCATACGCACTGTAATTTCTCAAGTCAGCCGCATGCATATACAATCATCCCTGATAGCAGACTGACGTCTTAAAGACGTCTTAAACTGGTCAACTCGTCATACCGTCGTAAACACGACATCTTTACGATGTCTTACGACGGTCTTCGAAACGATTATAGAAATCTGATATTTAAATATCTTTACATGTTCTATGCGATGTGATTATGTCTTCTTGGTAATGACTTTCAAAGACGTGAATTTTCTATTTTTGGAGCAAAAATTATGAACAGTAATATGACGTCTTTATGATGTTTACGACGCACAGTGGGCCGGCGTTAGTCAAAGTGCGCCAAACTAGGATTTGGTGATCAAAACAAAAATCGGGTTTTTTTATGTTCCACAGTAAATAAAACAACTCTGGAACATCTTCATATAATATTTTCATCTGAAAACGTTTTTTAGTTGTTATTTTTTCTTCGAAATAACGTAATTGTCTATTTGGAGAAATCTAGTGTAAATCGCGCTTTTTAGTTTTTTTGAGGGTTGTAGCTACAAAATGTTCATCACTTCAAAATTAAATTTTCATGTTTAAATACATATTCTAGCTCACCATAAAATTTAAAAAGCAAATCTGCCCGTTCGGAAGTATATTTTAGAAGAAACCGATAAATTTATGGCAGAAAATTATATTTTTTTTCATGCGGAGATAAGTTCATTATTGCCAGTCGATTGCTGCGCGGAAAATGCTATGAAATGGCTTTGTTAAAGTTTCACTTACGAGATACCAATTTGGCTGCCGTTTTTGCCCGATTTTGAATAGAAACCTATTTTCCGTCCGCACCGTTTGCTAAATTTATTGCCAAAACTGCAAAGTTAGTGAAAAGCAGCCGCGCCGCTGGCGGCAGTGGGCCACGTACAATCAAAACTGCTCCAAAACAGGCATTTGGTTATCAAATCAATTTTAAGTTTTGTAATGTTTCAAGCAAAGATTTCAAACTCTAGATCATGTAGGTGCAATATTTCTTCTTAAAGATAATTTTGAGAAGGTATTTTGCTTCAAAAGGATCCAATTTTCATTTAAAGGGTATAGTATAGTGTAAACTACAATTTGATAATATTCACTGAACGATTCTGTGATTTACTTTAAATTGCACTCACCTGTCTCAGAATAGATCATATCATTCTATCTATGTAAAGTTAAAGTTAACGTATACGCAATGTGCGGCATTAATATCGTAATTAAACAAGGCGCGTCATTATCTAAGAGGCCAGACGCAACGAAGCGACGTTGGAAATACGACTGACAAGCGTAGAAATCTATACAGCTGGCTGCAATAATAAATTAGCTCACAAAATCGCTTAGGAAGACTTCCCGCGGCTGGAATGGTATTATCCGTTCGGTTCAGCAATCTACTCGTACATGGAAGAGAAAGAAATTAATGAACTTTTATCATGTTTTAGTTAATAGATTCTCCAGACCAGATGGAGGAAATACACATTTGGGCAAGCTTATAAATTATTGTGATGAAGTTGTAATCAGAATCTTTATTTCACATAGATTGACGTTCACAAACGATGATTGATATAAGTAGTGATCTTGTCACCTCTTGCGAAGACAGCGTCCACATGCGATATGCATGTGATATGCGGAAATATCGACCTATGAGTAAAGATTCTATTGTGACAATGTTTCAAAGTGACAGGACTTTTTCTTAACAATCGAAATGAATTTACCATCTCTGGAAAGGTGAGAATTCAGCTTTTAAAAACGGCTTGATCATTAAGCTGTAATATATTGTGCGTTATCCAGAAATAATTATGTGGCGTATGAGCAATTTTAGAGCAATTGGCCATATTGTACAGGAATTTGATCTGATTAGGAATTTCGATTGACACAAGTGACAGGACTTTTTTTCCAGTTTGCAGTAAGTTATTCTATATTTGAAAAAAAAGACTCTTAGCGTACTTATTCAAGTTGATCATTTCTTTGAAAAGGTAGTTGCTCGCCATAAATCAAGAAAACAAAGTAAAAAACTGTGCAAATAACAAATGTCTATGCAGCGTTTGATTTGCGTAGAGTGATAGCGCCCTCTTCCTCTTAAGTTTACAACTAGAATTGATATGCTTTTAACTGATTGTAGAGTTTAAAGGCAACCCTCATTAAATTCTGAGGTTAGTTTTGAGAAAGGGGGGGGGATATGGAAAATTCGAACTTTTCTTTCATACGCTTAAATGGTCACTATTGCTGCCTATGTGTCTGCGTTATAAATACCCTGAGCCCTTAATTATAGTTTTCTACTCTATACAGTGATACCAAATTCGGCTGCACCTTCTGCCACTTTTTGAGTTGAGCCGATTTTTCACCAGTATGTTTTCCTTCTTTTATGCCAAATTTGCTATCAAAGCGTATTCCTTTCTACTGTTTAACCCTTCTATATGATATTCAACAGGCTACGCTTAATTTTGGAGAATGATATTGCAAATTCTCGCTTTAATTACTACCAATTTCCAATCATTATCAAGGAGGAAAAACCTATTGTCTACAATTTTCTATTTGCCTAGGTATGTGTTAAATAGCCGTACTGGTCCATAATTTTTTTTCACGACCTCAATGAAACTAACGAAACGGTGTAGTTTGGTCCTTATTAACTTATACCGAATTAAAATAACCTATCAAGTTATAATCATCCATGCCTCATCGAATGAGAAAAAAAGGTAGTTCAACGACGTCAAATCACTTAAAAATGCTCAATTGTACCCAGTGTCTGTAGAAGCCCTTTCAACGTTTATGAGGAAAAGAACGTTTTGCGGAAAATATGCTTAACCAATCATAAAACGGTATTTAAATGACGTCATAGAAATATAAAAAAGACTCTCTTGTGTTTCTTTGTTCGGAACCACATATTAGTCACACTCATCAACAGAAATGAAAATTTTCTGCGTTACCATTATATTTTTCCTTGACCATCAGAAACAGTACTTAGATGACGTCACATATGAATTTGAAATGTTCTTATCGAATTCTACGAGTCTGAAAACCCTAGAACCGCCCAAAAATGAATTTAATTATGTGGTCTTCAAAGAAAAATAATTTTGGCGGCAGTTTGAGGTGATTCTGGCCGACTGTGCGACGTCTATAAGACGCACTTTTCTTCTGTCATTTTTTTGACCAAAATACGACATCTTTAGACGTCTATAAGACAACTTTTTGATGTCTTTTACGACGTCTATAAAGACACATTTTTCTTGTCATTTTTTGACCAAAATACGACATCTTTAAGACGTCTTTAAAACGTCTATAAGAAATTTTTTTGTCTATTTTCTACCAAATATGATATCTTTAAGACGTCTTTACGACATTTATAAGATCACTTTCCTTGTCATTTTTTGACCAAAATACGACATCTTTAAGACGTCTTTAAAACGTCTATAAGACAACTTTTTGATGTCTTTACGACGTCTATAGGACCACTTTTCTTGTCATTTTTTGACCAACATACGACATCTTTAAGACGTCTTTAAAACGTCTATAAGAACTTTTGCTTTATTTGGACCCAAATACAATGTTTCTGTGTTCATGAATATTCATAAGTAGTATTCTGAGATTTGAAAAAAGGGGAAATGAATAGAAATATACAATTTTAAGCCATGTACCGGCATTCGGCTTATTGACATATCAAAATTGTTTTAAATTATTATCATTTTATGTATAAACAATTTCAAGGTGCTTCATAATGACAATTCTTTCGTATTTCATTAACAAATTGTAATTTAATAATAAGTTACTGTCTTTCTTCAAACATTTGTCTGTAGCACTTTATATAGCAGGCCGGACAAACTGCCAGTATAATAGGGCTTTGTGTAGGACAGCATAGGTTATAATATTAGGATAGGTTAGGATAGGATAGGATAGGACTCAGTTATTAATGTCAACATCCTGATAGCAAGTGACGTCTTAAAGACGTCAGGGAAAAAAAAAAATTGACGTAAATTTGCACCCGCGTTTGACGTCTTAAGACGTTCGTATTTTTACGTCATAAAGATGTCTTTTTTAGACGTCAATAATGACGTAAAAATACGATGTCTTTTAAGACGTCAAACGTGGGTGCAAATTTACGTCATAAAGATGTCTTTCCTGAGTCTTTAGACGTCTGACGTGAGTCTTGAAGACGTCTTTAAGTTGACGATGAAGTCTTTAAGACGTCTTTAAGACGTCACTCTGCTATCAGGGATTTCATTGGCCGATGATAATCTTGTGAGCAGGGCAAAATATTCATTCAATCCAATACAGATAATATTGGACTGTTTTCATAGGCATACACGCTAAAAATCAGATTTTATATTTTGCCTCTCTGAAACAACCTCGCAGGACGTCAAAAAATATCTATGCATCTAAAACCCTACATCTAAATGATAATTACAGATATATGTAGATTAGCAAATTAACTTAATTGCTCACTAGATATCGATTGAATCAATATGGCCAATACATGCTCTTTAACAGAAAAGCAGTATAAAACAAATTCATTGCCCTTAGAAGGATAATGTATACCTCTTCTTAAAAGGTTCAATACAAATATGAATAAAGAAATATTATGTGACTGTTTTAGTATATTTAAGAACAGAATGATAACTAGAGGGTGCAGTATTCATTTGTGTCGCAATGTACACTGGTCAATAAGGACATTTGTGATCACTCTTGCAAAAAGTGTTCACTACCTTTCAAGTTAGATACACAAGCTTTTGTGTGGTGCTGCAACTCTTTATCAAGGTACAAAGACTATAAAAGTCTTTTTACTCAGTCTAATTTATTCAATTGGTTAACTTATTTGGTCTTAATAATTATGTGATTACCAGAGATGTCATCCACTAGTTCTGTGTAGGTCCTTCTTGCAACATCCAGCAAACCTGGTAAAAAGCAATCATATGCATGATTATTACACGTTTAGGTCTCTTATTCGATACATTAAAACCATGTATTGATACTCTTCCAGACATTTGCTTGTCGGCGTTCAATATTATTAGCATTTATAATGTATGTCCTATGTATTCTACATTACCCGTATCAATGGAGAAAAGAAGTGCATTATTGTTACAATATTGCACTCCGCGATGCCAGTAAAATGCTGTGTGCAACAGCTTATAACAATGGATACGCGGAGCAAAACTTTACATCATAATAGACCAACAGCTTTTAATAATGGATATGCGGAGCAACAATTTACATCATAATAGATTGATCATTTGAATTTTGTGAGATTCTAGGATCAGGCAGATTTGATACAGGTGATCGAGTAAACCTCTTTCTTGTTTAAACTGGTAGCGTTGCTGTTGCTATGGGAAATGATTTGTATGTATAAAAATAATAATATTGGATTTCTTTCGTGCAATATGAGATATATTCTATTCATCAGTATGAATATTGCACTCGTCTTCGACTCTTGCAATATTCATACTGATGAATGGAATATATCTCATATTTCACTCAAGTGCATCCAATATTATATAAATATATCTTCTTAATATAGAAATACAATTTGCAATGTAATTCTAATCTTCAGTGACCCAAATCAATGGCATTAATCTGTGACTATCATTCTATGACATTTTACTTTTTCATTATTATTCTCTTTTCCTTTCAACCTATAGAGGTATACTTATTCATTAAACTCATATAAAGTTTAAATTTTCAAGCAAAATAATTTACATGTGGAAAATATTATGAATAGTGGATACTCTTTAATAAAATATACTGAATTATATGTACGACACATATCAAATCATCCGAAGAGCATGTTTGTTTCACCAAGGCAACAGGTTAAGGTGAAAATCGAATGTCGGTCACGTGGTACTGATCTAACCAATCACAGCCCATACTTTTCTACCATTATTTGCTATAATAAATTATCAATATTATTAATGCACATTGGCAAATATAATCTGTTAGCCATCCATAAGGTATACCTCCATCTGTAAAGATACTAGAAAAAAAAATATTCCTAAAATGGTCTATTAATGTCATGTGAGAAATAATTGCTATGGCTGGTATTTCCCACTGTTACAAAACACATGTTTAACATATACTGAGCCCGCACATATGATGGATGGAAAATTAGAAAACAACCCTATTGTCGTATATTATATTTCTCTAATTGTTGTATAAATAGATATATAAAATGTACCTTATGATTACAATCATTTGAGATTGATGTAGTTACATGCATATTTCTTTCACCTTTATATAATTCAGTGCCAACAACAATTAAATCAGCTTCATGAATTTTTTTTTTACAGTATTCATCGGGTTAATATATATTATGTAATAACATTTTACCATTGATTTCTGGCTTGACAGCAAAGCACTTTTGAGTCCTCATATTCAGGGCACCCTTCTGATACCTGGTTTCATCATTGATAACTGTGCTAATCTTCTCTAAGATTTGATCAAATCGAGTATCCTGCAGTGTCTGTAGTTCAGGAAATAGTTAAATCTTTCAAGTTTATTGTTTTCTTTGATTAACGAAGAAAATATGTGGCTAATCAAGTCTAATCTTCTCCAAGATTTGATAAAAACAAGTATCCTGCAGCGTCTGTAGTTCAAAGGGAAATCTGTCAACTTTATTGGTTTCTTTGATCAATGAAGAATTGCTTTGGAAGAAAATGTATGGCTGATAAAGTTCATTCTTAGCCAAGATCTGATCAAACCAATTATCCTGTAGTGTTTTGTTGTAAAAGAAATATATAGTTAAATCTGTTATGATTATTGTTTTTCTTTTATTCCAATAAAGTGGTGAATTGTTTTAAAAGGAAAATGAGTGTCTGAAGTCCAATCTTCTCCATCTTTTCCATCCACTCAAAGATAAACAATAATGTTCCACTCTTACCTCATGATAAGACTGAGATAGTTTTGACTGTGCAGACTGCAGGGTTGTGCGTTATAAGAGGCCAAACCAGTTCCAGAGTCTGGTTCAGTTTGGTGGTCCTGGTGATCTTTTACTCTCTTTCATTATTAACTTTTCCATAAACTTGAAGAAGAGAAATAATGTTTCCATTCTTACCTTATGATAAGCCTGAGGTAACTTGGACTGCGCAGACTGCAGGGCTGTGCGTAGAGGTCCAACAAGTTCTAGGGTATGCTTCAGGTAGATGACATTGGTGATTTTCTGTTCCGATGATTTCACTGATTCTTCTTTGGGGATTTGAACGCATAACGACAGCAAGTGATCCACATCAATGAATCTAGATAGAACTATAAGATTAAAAGTAGACAAAGATACTCAGATTAACTGTTGTCTTTTTGTCCACTTCCTTAAATTTTTTTGTTTTTGTTTTTTGTTGTTGTATTGTCTGTTAATTTTACTGTAGAAGTCTTTATTCCTACTTCCTTGAACAAAAAATGCCAAAGGTTTTTGCAAATCAAATTGAAAACATAAAGATCTTATTACCATATAATCCAAGATGACTATTCTAATTGTAAAACTTAGGAAGCTACCAATTAAAGAGAGACACATTAAGAACGTTGAGAACATACATCTAGATTACTCAACATTGAAAAAAGTTACATTTCCTTGATCACATACATGTAGAATGTAACGTATGTAAAAGTCAAGAAAAATTTTAAACAAATATTTTTCCATTTTCTTGATCACAAAAAATATCAAGAAACTATGAAAGACAAAATACTTTTACAAATGAAGAATTGATTCCATACCTGACTGCAGATTGTAGAATAGCTCCTCACTCTCTGTGAGCTCAGTCACAACATCAAGGCGAAGCTTGATTGTTTCTTCATCTACATTTTTTTTGTATACAAACACAACACAAAGCAGCACATAATTTTGATTGTATTTCTAGATATATACAACATCAATGTTTTTGCATGTCTACGGTTCTGAAAAACATCTAATGTGACAGAAAGTTTGATGAATTAAGATGTGACAAAATAAAGCTACAATATTTTCATTACTTTTAACTATATTGTTGAACAAATACATCATTCTGTTAAGGGACAATTTCGTTATAGCTATATGAAATATATAAATATTTGTAAATGCATGAAATTTCTTTAATGAAAGATGACTAATTATTGTCACTAATTTCAGAATAAAAACTTTAAACAAAAAGGCACTTAATTAATTCAAGTAACATCAATGTTCTCTATCTCTTGATGATTCTGCAGCTCAAATAAGAAATAAAAAAGTTAAACAAAAGAATTTCATAATTTTAGTTTCCTCTCTTATTTACTGATGTGATATAAACTAATGCTTACCAAAAGGAGGTTGCAAAATATTTGATCTCATCAGACGAGCTGGAAAAAAAATTACAGAGAGAGAGAGAGGTAACAATTTCATTTCTTTTCTATACAGTCATCTGCACTATCATCTAAAATCTAATTTGATGTTGATATACGCCTGATATTAGTGGATATTTAGATGAAAATAATGTATCTCTAAAAATTTTATTGATCAATCAGTGTTTTCCTTACAAAAAGGTAACCAAAGTTGAAAGGTCAGCCATTTGAAAAATGAAAACTTTAACATCATTTTGGTGAATTGGGATAAAGGAACAACTCTCTAATCTTAGTTTTAGACATTGCTTGCGTGTGACGCGTGACAATTTTGATGCAAGCAAGGTGCCAAATGAAAGCCAGATAGTTGTTCTTTGATCCGAATATACCTTAATGATATTGAACTTTTTATTTTTTGATTGGCTGACCTTAGAACTTCAGTTACCTCCTTTTATGAACACACTGTATAGGCCCAAGCACTTACATCTGAAGTGATCTGGGGGGCATTTCATGAAAGGACTTGTCAGACGTGTTATCCGACAAATTTGCTCTCAGCCAATCAGATGCAAGCATTTCAGTAGCTTATACAGTTGTCAGTGTGAATCGGTGAATATTTGTTTCATGAAATGCTCCCCTGGTGTTGATGTTATCTTACATGTAGATGTGAAATGTGAGATGTAACGTAGATGTGTTGCAGTTCTAAATGTAATCCTGGTGCAGCCACTTCATAAATGTTCTTTTGGCTAGACATTAATCTACATCCACTACACTTGACCCAATTGAGGTAAATTGGTACTGGTAGGACAAAAATTCCTTGAGTGATGTGTGCACTTAGCCTAGCTGACGGTTGCAACATGTGGTGGATGATTAGAAACAACGGGTATATATTGTATTGAACACTTTATAAATGTTATCATTATTTTTATTAATCTCTCACCTCTCCATTATTTGTATCTTTATACAAGTGTTAGTATGAATATATAATTTGTCAAAACCTGTTGTAGTTTTACTTTTTGACATTTTGATATGTTTGATAGAGAGAGAGTTATCAAGTTTAAAGGAAGATACAGACTTCATCTAAAAACAATAAATGACATTTTGGTAGCTTTCCAACTTGAATATCAAGGAATATCAAACTTCTTTTGTACCACAATATTTACCTCCTCCCATGGTCTTTGTGTAATTGAGAACACCAAACAAGGTGTGATCACTCTTGGGGTCTTTTCGGTTCTGCACCAACTCAAGATTCCGCGCTGTAACTGCATCTAATAATGAAGAACAAAATATTTTCTTGTCACCATAACCTCATTCAACAAAAACAGATAAAAAACAAACAAAAATCTATACATCACCTATGTGTGAATAGGCCAGTTTTTGAGATCTTTTATATTTTGCATAATTTTTGCCCATGAAATGAATGGATTTTGTGAAAAGTTCAAATTTTCAGAAAATCATAAATTTTTAATAATGTGTGGGCAAAGTCAGCCAATATAATGCTGTTTTATTTGATGCCCTATCATAATGCACCACCTATATATGAATAGGCCAGTTTCAAGACCTTTTATATTTTGCATATTTTTGCCCATGAAATGCATGGATTTTGAGAAAAGTTCATATTTTCAGAAAATCATAAAATTTTCAAATGTATTGGCAAAGTCAGACAATCTAATGCTGTTTTATTTCTTGCCCCATCATACCGCATCACCTATGTTTGAATAGGCCAGTTTCAAGACCTTTCATATTTTGAATATTTTTCTCCCATGAAAATTTACGTCTATAGATTTTTAAAAAATTTCAAATTTTCAAGAAAATCAAATTCTTTTTAAATGTATGGACAAAGTCAGCCAAACCATTGTTGTTTATTTTTTGCCTCTGCATATTGCATCACCTATGTATGAATAGGCCAGTTTAAAGTCATTTTTTATTTTGAATATTTTCACCTATGAAATGTGTGGATTTTCCGAAAAGTTGATAATTTCAAATAGACATAATTTCTTTTATATTCAGTTCAGAGAAATCTCATTTCTGTAATATCTCTATCCATGTAATAGTATGGATTTGGTTGCCAAATTCTGTAAAAAAAGAAAAGAAAAAAAAGGAACATGGAGACATTGATAAAGACATACCTATTACAGCAGACTGTTCACTTCCTCGAAACACAACTTTCAATGAGTTTGGTGCATATACAGAATTCTGGATGAACTCAACATACTTCAGGAGAGCTGCAGCAGCTGCTAAACAGTAGTACCTATTGAAATTAAAAAAACAAAAAACAAACAAAAGTTTGCCCTCTTTGATCAAACATTGAACATTAATTAGGAGGGGGAAAAGAAACCTTTTACTTATAACTTTTTAAAATAAAATGATTTTTTTTCTCCTGGAATTGAATCAATGTACAAACATGCATATATTATCAATGTTTTTTAAGATTATGAAGAGGGAGTGAGAGAGATAGGGATAAGTGCAGGTGCAGATCCAGGATTCCCAATTTGAATAGATTATGCAGGCCCAATGGTTTTGGGACAATAGCGGATCTATTATTTTTGAGCATGGGCCGATACCTTCAATTGTGTAATGTCAGGCTGAATCCGCTACTAGAGTATATATATATATTGTAGTCACAAAAAGGGTCAATTTATATTGCAATATTTTTTTTTTTTTAATACACAAGTGATTACATTATGTATTCAAATTTACACTCACTTTGATGTGATTTCCATTTCAACAGCACTGAAGTCTGCAACACATAACTGCTTGACAGTGGACAGTCCTGAAAATACGAATATACATGGATGGGGATTGACAAGAGATAATTAAAAGTTAATGTAAAATAATTTTATTCTTAATTAAGTGTTAAATAGATACTGTTTTTTTTTTTTTTTTTTAATAAATAGCCTGCTTTATACTTGCATTAAAATGTCACACATTAAAAAAGGATTGTCAACAGATGTGATTTTAAGGTCCTCCATAAAAAAAATAGTAATGTTACATACTTTCAGTGATACCAATTACGTATTTTTTATGCCTCCGCCACCGAAGGTGGTGCCGGAGGCATCATGTTTTCGGGTTGTCTGTCCGTCCGTACGTCCCGCTTGCTCTGTATCGCGATATCTCAAGAACCACTTGAGATATCAACTTCAAACTTGGTGATGGTATGTACCGTCATAGGAAGATGATCTGATTAGATTTTTGAGTATATGTAGGTCAAAGGTCAAGGTCACAGATGTAAAAAAAAATTAAATTCTTTGTTTTTAGTTCGTTATCGCGATATCTCAAGAACCATTTGAGATATGAGCTTCAAGCTTAGGTGTAGTATGTACCGCCATAGGAAGATGATCTGATTAAATTTTTGAGTATGTAGGTCAAAGGTCAAGGTCACGGAGGTCAAATAATAAAATTCTATGTATTGAGTTCGTTATCGCGATATCTTAAAGGGGAAGGAAACCCTAGGAATTCATTAAATTGTACAATAACAGGAAAGTCAAAGAAGCTGATCAATGAAAATTTGAGAAAAAATGAATGAATAATAAGAAAGTTATGAGCATTTGAATGTTGTGATCACTACTGCTATGGGGATCCTCACATTGGCAACGGGCCCAAGATGTGTGATGTCATACATGAACAACTTCCCCATTACTTTTGTACATATTTCACTCAAATTGTCTTTTTTAAAATTAATTCTGTTAAAAGACTTGAGATTCTTTTCATGGGAGTACATGTAATATAAGTTCACAAAATATAATCATGTGTGAAGAGTCTGTACTACCATTAGAATGAGTAAAAAGAAGAATTTTTTGTATTTTTTTGTATGTCATACGGGAGAGTTGTTCATGTGTGACATCACATATCTTGGGCCTGTTGCCAGTGTGAGGATCTCCATAGCGTTAGTGATCACAACATTCAAATGTACATAACTTTCTTATTATTTATTCACTTGTTCTCAAACTTTCTTTAATCTGTTTAGTTGATTTTTTTTGTTTCATACAATTCAACTGAATCCTAGGGTGTCATTCTCCTTTAAGAACCATTTGAGATATGAGCTTCAAACTTAGGTGTAGTATGTACCGCCATAGGAAGCTGATCTGATTAGATTATGGATTATATAGGTCAAAGGTCAAGGGTCACAGAGGTCAAGATGTGAAAATCCATATATTGAATTTGTCATTGCGATATCTCGGGAACCAATTAAGATATAAACTTCAAATTTAAGGGTAGTTTCTATCACGAGAGGAATATGGTCTGATTAGGTTTGGGGTCACAAGGTCAAAGGTCAAGGTCAAAAATTGTCATTCTATGAAGCAAAATGAATAGATGAATATGCGATATTTTTCTGATCTGGCAATGGCGGAGGCATGACCGTGCACGGTCGAGGATTCATCTTGTTTTTAATTTTAATTGGTTAATGTTTTTTTATACATACAAAAGGAAATTTAAAGATGTTTGTAGATTATTCTTTATGCAGATGTTATTTTGATTTAATGCTGTCTCCCCTTTTACCTTCTGAACATCATATATTAATTCTGTTTTTTCCTCTCCACTAGTTCATTAAATATCACTGTTACTTTATGTGCAAGGCCATATTGTAAAGCTGTGTTCAGACCACAAATGAGACCACCCTACATGTACAATGGTTAAATAAATTGATAATTAGACCTTACCTTTTGTTTCATTGAAATATTTACGTTGAACTGTTGTCACATCCAAACCCTGAAAGTTATCGCTGACAAGCTTAAAAAGCTTTGTCATTGCTCCTCCCTCACAAGCTGTATGAGGCATGATAATCTGTGAAAATTACAATAAGAGTGTAAGAAAAAATGTCTGCATCTTCTTTGCCTCTGCCCTTAACACAATTAATTTCGGGAATTGACCCTTTGATCTTTGCACTAAGTCATAAATTACTCCAAAAATTGTATTCCAATGATGATCTCCTCAAGTTTGAAGTTCTTATGTGGCTTTTGGAATATTGTGAAAACAAGGCCAATACCTAGGATTTCAAAAGTTGACCTCTTTGACCTATAACCTACTTACTCCAAAATCTAACATCTTAAGTGGATCTCATGATATCATAACAGGAAAGTGGGAAGGACAGGCAGAATTATTGATAACCCAAAACATTTTCAGCTGTTATGTCCAAAAAGCTGAAATGCATGTTTCAAACCTATTCACATACCTTCCATACCTCGTGAACTGTTATACATTGTACATTTATGACTGTTAAAGCTATTTTGTAAGCCCCTTCAAATTCTATATGAGATGAAATTTTCGCAAGGGTGTTAGTTTTTTTTTTTTTTTGGCAAGTCAGTCCTTGCAAAAATTTCCAATTGTTTGAGGCTACTTATAGTGTGAAAACATTTTTTTTTTTTAATCATAGAATTTAGCACTCACTAATATCTTCACTTAGTCTAAAATGGTGAAAACCTTTGCATGGAAATTTTTTTGACTTAATGAAGCTAGATGGGAAGTAATATTTGGTTATGCATTAATACATTATAGTAAATAGTGGTAGTACTTTACGATCTGTGATTGGTTGAAAGGATGTCATGTGTTGTGCATCATTCTGGTATGTTGCACGGTTTTAATCCTGTGTTAAAATGAATGGTGAAATCGATTGCCTTGTTGCGCTAGCGCTAGCGCGTAATAACAGTAAAATCTACGAATGCTGAAACGATTCGCAATGCCTCAACAGGATCTTGTTACAGTATATGTTTCCTACATAAGGCCAATACTGGAATATTGTTGTGTGGTGTGGCATTCTTCGTTAACTCTAAGTCAAGAATCGCAAATCGAACACATTCAAAAACGTGCCTTACGATCAATTCTTGGACCAAGATACGAATCGTATCAACATGCCCTTGCCGTGTGCAACTTGATCTCTTTAAAGGACAGAAGAGGAGATCTTTGTTTCAAGTTCGCCACGTTGTTGTCTCGCGACCATCTTGACTGGCTTCTGGAAAGACAGTCCTCGCATAGAAACTTGAGACATAGCAATAGATTCCGTGAAATCAAATGCAGAACAGAACGGTACAGAAAGAGTGCATTGCCCTTTCTAGTGAGACTATTGAACAATAATTCATAATTATTTTCACTGGATGACTCTTATTAATGTGCAATATTAATGGATATGACACATGTACAATGGGTTTAATAATTTTTAGATATTTTAGTAAATTGTTGTTATATATTATAAATCATTCTTCTGTATTTATATCCAGTTTCAATCCAATTTAATTTTCGATTATTAATCATGATAATATGCATTCTCAATTCAACTTACATGTAAATACTCTTGGAAATCTACAACCGATTTCTACATTTATAACCAGCTGCTTTGATTTTGTTTTCTCTCAATGAAGTAATTTGAATTATAATGAAACATGACTATGTATCTCTTTAAAGCCTAAATTTTTCTTATAAACTTTTTTTTTTCTCATAAATTTGGATGGACATTACTGTTTTTAAAAGTATTGATACATTATTTTAATTTGTGTTTGAATCTATATAATCATTTTGTTTCACTGGTATTCTTTTCAAGAATAATTACATATAGGCTTCTCAATTTGTGCTCAGTTAAATCTTTTTGTCTGTAATTTTCCATGAGTTTCTTCTCAATATTTAAAATTTCACAATTCATATCCTGAAATCTTATCCTTTACTGAAATTTCAATCTGATGTATTTATCTCTATAAAAGTAATCTAATTTTTCCCGATGCTTGGTATACTGGTTAGTAAATACACTTCAGTATTACCGTTTTTCTCAAAAAAAATTAAATGAATCTGCTTAATCAATGTTACATTTCCGACGTTTCCTAGAATATTAATTTGTTATTTGAAATTTCTATCTAAAATATTTATATATTCCCATTGTTTATCCGTTCAATCATTGTTATATTCTTAAAGTTTACTTGAATATTAATTTGTTATTGGAAATTTCTTTCTAAAATATTCGTATATTCCCATTGTTGTTGCAATTATGATTTACATTACATATTTCATTGTTTATGTTTATATATTATGTTTTTTACTCTGTAAATCTTTCTCAATTCAGCCACTGGCTGCGATGAAATGATAATAAAACCTTCAATTCAATTCAATTCAAAATGGTGCCCTCGGGATAATTTAGTAATTGTCGTGCACATAATCTAGTATGTTGCATGTTAGAGCATGCACTATTTATATAATGTTTGTATTGTAAGCTATTTTAAGCTACGTATACTAGTATTCAAATTAATTTAGGCAAGTTTTCTCTCTATGATCATTTGATAAAACAAAATAAAAATTGATTGCAGTAAGATTATGTAGTGAATTATGCAAATAAACAATGGTGTGTATGGGTGGGTGTGTTAACTAACCTCTACAGGCTGCAACACTTGAAGCTTTGTGGTCACTTTTACGTACGTCTGACTGTCTGAAAACTTTGAGAAAGCAATTCAGTACACATAAATACATGTATATCACAGACATATTATAAAACAATGGTGATGCGTTCATATTTCTAAATGTCAAAGGATCATCATTAAAATGCCATAGTTTACCGTGATTATTAATTTTGAATATTCCATGTAATCTAAAACTACAATAAAATATGAGCAGAGAAAGCAAGACGTGATGGCACAATCAAATTCATTTCTGCAGGAATAAATTACTGAATAAGAGCAAAATCAATAAAAAATAAGCATCAAGGTAACATTCTTTAAAAGATTACAATTAGTAGATTTCATTCATAAGGGTCAATATTATATCTTATTTATTTTGTTGAAAGCCAAAAGTCTGAGTGAAAACAAATTAACACAAGCAGTGCCATTAAAGGGAAAAGCTTACGCACTAAGAAAATTTCATATGTCTATAATATTGCATTATAGACAAAATGACATAGACAAAGTCTTGAAAAGGTACATTAACCCTTTGTATGCCACCTTTACTCATAGCACACGGTAGATTTTGTCTTTTAGTTTTGAAAATTTTTAATAAATCTTGTGTGGTGTGAATATTGGAAATACTCTCCAGACATGATACAAGCAGTGTTGCTGTAAAAACACTCTGGTACCATCATTACTCAGAGAATGAAATATTACAATTATATAGTCATTGTATATATATATATAAAATTGCTAAATCTAAAAGCTAAATCATGAAAAATGGGGAAGGGGAGAGGGAGGGATGACAAAATTTTTATGTCCTACCTGTGACAATATGAGTTCAGGTTGCTTAAGGTCAATACTAGCCATCCCTATCTCACCCTGGGCTATTCCTCTTCCTTCAACAATGGCTAAACAAAACACAAAGCAAAATGGAAATAGTGATAATATCAGTTTAACTCATTTGTGTATCTTATTTGTAAACTTCTTTTGGAAATTGTCATTACTTTCAAAGCACTTTAGGGGACTTACCAAAAGATAAGCCGCTGTCCCCTGCATGAAAGCCAAACAACGGCATTTTATACAGGATGTACTGATCTCCGTCCTTTCAAGTCAATGGAAGAATAATAGGGGATCCGTATATCTGGCATATAATCCCTCTGCAATATTCATGCAGTAGGTTGCGGCTTCATCTTTTGGTAGGTCACCTTACTTAGTAACTTACCCATTTGTGTTGCACAGAAATGTGAGTGTAATTGAATAAATTCAATTCAATATCATTGATGAGATTAGAAAGGTATTGTTAGTTTAATTTTTATGAAGTTAAGGACAACAATTTTATTGATAGTAAAATGCTTGCAAACTCTTCTCATGACAAAATGTTACCGGTCTGCTATCACCATGCATACACAACTTTGTTTAGTGCCAACTACTGACTGGAACACAAGGAGAGAGAGAGAGAGAGAGAGAAAGAGCGTGTGTGTGTGTGTGTGTGTGTGTGTGTGTGTGTGTGTGAGAGAGAGAGAGAGTGTGCTCATGTGTGTGTTTGAGTGTATTAAATGGCTAGAAATTAACTAGGATAAGAAAGAGATCAACAGTGACTAAAAGAGAGACAGGCAGACAGGAGAGTAAAATAGCATAACAGTTCTACATCTACCATAGACAGTAAATAACAATATACTGATTTTGACACTGTCAGTTTAAGTAATATAATTGAACAGCTTGCATTTACCAAAGAAATTTGTTTAAAAATTAAGCTTGAAGCATGTTGTATCAGAATGTTGGGAATTATTTATTACACTCATGAATTTTTTCCAACATCTTCTTATCATGTACACATAATGAAATCCCCCTTTTCCTGAAAAATAAACCATTTTTCATTCACAAAGGAAACCAAAAGAGAGAGAGAGAGGGGGGGGGGGGAGAAAATGATTAGGTTCAAAATGAAAACCCATAAAAAAGATAAAAAATTGGGAGGGAGTAAAGTTTGCATCTGACAGTTCTACATCTACCATAGATAGCAATACACAAGATCAATTCCTACACTCTTAATTAAATAAATCCGATGATTTATCATTTTACTATATGTATTCATCAAACTCTGTGGGAAATAAGTACCAAAATGGTGGAAACTATATTCATGTATCACATCTTCTTTTTTCTCTCATTTGGCTACACAATAAAAGACTACAAATTCTTTTTTTATAATATAAGGGACAATCAAAACACCTTTTTCAATTAAATAGTGAACAGTGGGAGAGAAAGAGAATTTTGATGTAAATTAGCTACAAAACTGACAAGATAAAACATGTATATAGACGGAGAAGGAAAGTAAATTAGCATCTGGTAGTTCTATATCTACCATAGATAGCACTACTTCAATTCTGACGGTCCCAGTTAGTTAAATTAAGCAGATTGTTCATAAATACACTGCATATTTTAAAATGATAATGAGAAATAAGTCTGAGGCTTGAGGACCAGTGTTGGGAAGCGTTTAATTATCATAATTATGCCTATAGGCCCACATTATGGTACATTGTCAAAAAAAATTAAAACAATGTTCAATTAAATACTTCTAAAATGTGCAAAATACATGGATAGATTTAGTGCAGCATAGATATGATGGAGCAGTAACCAGAAAGAGAAAGGGATAGTGAGAGTAAGAAAGGGGGGGGGGCTAAATTTCCATCTACGACTAGTTTGACATCTACCCAAGATAGCATTAACATTACATCATCTAAAAAACATTGAATCATGCTTTTACTGAGAGATTATAACTTTGTTGATTTTTAGGCAATGATTATAAGGTTGCTGGACACTTGCCTACAAGTACAGATGACTGCGGGTTCACTCCAAGAGATGTGCTGGAACTGCAAAGGACTGTACTCCTAGACCCTGGGGTTCTTCCAGGGGTCCTACCAGGGGTCCTCAGTCTACAGCTGCTGGAGGTGTGAGGGGTGTAGCTCAAAGATCTAATTGAGAAAGGAGTCAATTGCAACTGTATTGCATATAATAATATAAAACTGGTGTTGAAGTGTCAACAGTAAAAATTGATTTCCTGGACTCTACTATTTATGACCGAAGAGGTGAATATATTTGTGTGTGTGTAGAATTTATACAAGTTCCATATCATTTATGTACTAACATAGTGTTAATTTCAAACCTTTCATTCAAAATAATAAAGAAATTTGAATTTGAGGAGTATAGTCTTGTTTGGCCGCCAGTTTATGGAACAAATACTATGATTATAAATAGTCAACCCCATTTTAAAAGTGGTTAATTGGGGTAGGTTGATGCTATCATTTTTCCTTCCAACATGAAATTGAAAGTGTTAGAGTAATACATTTTTTAGTGTGCCCTGTAAAAGAATACTAGTAATTTACATGATTTAACAATATCTTAGTTTGAGGGATAAGTTTTTACATTAAATTTGAAAGCATTCTGATCACAATGCCCTCTTCAAATTTTATATCCATCTTGAAATCAACATACCTCCCTGAACTGGTTGCTCTGGTTGCAGACGACATCAGAGTTGTATTATTAGCTAGGGTGGACTTGATTGAATTACTCATGCTTGACATCATGTGGCGGTATCCAATGGAATTAGTACCACCACTACCCGTGTTCCATGATGTTGAAGTAGATGGTCCTGTGGTACTCCACAGGGAATGGTCCAGAAGCCTGCCTGTAGCAGGGGTCTTAGTACTGCCGGTGCCATATATTTCAAAACCTTTGGAAAAGATAAAATTGACAAGGAGTGAATTAGGCATGGACAAAGTCAATGTAACAAAATCTTCAAGGTTGAATGAAGCAGACTATCCAAAAGAAGAAGAGTCTCTACCCACCTCAGACTTCAACATCTAGATCTAGTCTAAATAAATTAACTTCTTGAAAATCAGTGTGAACGCTCAGCCCCCAAGTAGTGGATTCAGTATCATCTCTGACAGATGATTTTTTCTTAGCCCAATCAACCAAGGATAATGACAGTTATTTCCCCCCCAGGCAAACGGGCCAATAAAATTCATTGTTAAAGCTGATGATGGATCCGTGCCTCCCCCTCCCCCCAGTTTAAATAACAATCAGCTGCCAAGGCCGCAAAATAAAAACTGTCAAGTTGTTGTCATGATTTGTAGATCTACAATCTAGACCTAACAGTTAGATCTAGCCTAGATCTAGGCCTTAAAATACATATTTTTAGTACATTTCGACATGCTTTTCCATTTCTAAATTGCCATTTTGCTGAATTCACAATCACAGAAAGTGAAGTACAGTCACAGACAACGATAAATTCAATATTTTCTAAAATAGTTTAGTTTGTTCCTGGTAAATTAAAGTAAAATAAGCTACGACTGTGGCGATATCTGTAAAGCCTACGTGATGATATGTATTGAACGTAGGCTAGCTAGCAAAACATTAATGTAACCTCCCAGGCACAGGGTCAATGCAGTGCAACAATGGCGACATCCAGTCAATAAACGTGACTATAAATCTACACACTGCAAAATATGCGCTAAAGTGAATGGAGTTAGGTTAGGCCAAAATTAAAGACATAAGTTAACTTAACTAAGGCAGCTGTTACTGCAACGGCTCATATTATATACCCAGTTGTTGTATGTCCGGACACTCAATTTTAACCAGCCATTTAAAAGTGTTTACAAGAAATGTCTTTTCACTCTTTTAGCACAAAATGTTATGAAATATTGTGGAGAAGTGAAAAGGATGAGAGCGGTGGTGCGTAGTTCTACAAGAATACAGATTTGTGATGTACACTCAGGTGGAAGATCGTTGTATTCTATAAGTTGCACGAATTTCGATTTGTTATGCTTACTATTATCTATTTATATTCTATTCTTTTATTTCTTTGTATTTTCAAATCATGAGTCAAAGTTAAAATGGAACCAAATTAATTATCCAGATGTAATTACCACTTGTGCGACAAATAAATAAAGAAATGAAATGAAATCAGCTCAGTAACTTAATATGAGACTAGGCCCTACTACTGAGACATGAATTCTTTAAGAATGAAAATATGGGAAAGTTATATCGTGCGAGGTTGTGAATTTTCAGGAAAATATGTACTAATTCCTATGACAAACCTTTAGAAAATAATGCGTGAAATAGCATTTTTGAATGCATTTTTCTTTTTTTTCATGAAATTTATCAGCTTGCATGTGTACGAATGACTTTCTGACTCTATTGCATTAAGTTTTATTTCTACACTTCTGTGTGCATATAATACATTTGTAACTTTAAAACCTTATGACACACGACACAAAAATTCGAAAAGTTTATTTTAAAGGCGACCCTGGAAACCCAGGAGCGTCGCCGCGCCCTCAAGACTACAAGACTGGAGTCGTGGAAACAGTCACGACCGTTTTTGTATAACCATAAGACAAAGAGTACGTGTCAGTTGACTGAGCTACAAGGAAATTTTTTCAAAATCTATTCATTCCACCACATCTCGGGAGACTCGGGAACATTACGATCGAGACAATCAGCCGAACTAGTCAGAACTCTGGCCAAAAGGAATTGCATGTCCTTGAAAAAACAAACACCAAGTGGTAAACTGAAATAAAAGTGAAGGCACGAAGTATGGCATTTCTGTAATGTATCCTTTTATCAAACTTGAATGGGCCAAAAAATGACTACTCTTACAAAAAGCTGTGTGTTCAAACCAAGAACGGAACGTTTGAAATTTACATTTTTTTTTGGGGGGGGGGGGGGGAGAACGCTGTATGAATGTTTCGTCCTGAGGTTGACATAGATTTAAAAACGCGAATAGGTTGTTACTTTATACAAATATTTATCATCATTTTTGTTAGTGTTAATAGTCTTTTTTCAACAAGAAAAAAATGATTTACGAAAAAGAGTGCTGAGAGGAGCTTAACAGCTGAGTCCGAAAAATGAGCATTGACAGGGCCGCGGAGACCGGGGGGGGGGCGGGGGCGCAAGAGCCCCCACTTTTTCGCCAACGTGTACAAAAATGCAAAATGACCATACATTTGTGATTAGCCTTTACCCCCCACTTGGCTCAGCCCCTCACTTTCAAAAACCGCGGCCCTGTTTGAAAGCCTACGATCTACCCAGCAAACACAAAAACGTTT
Source organism: Paracentrotus lividus (assembly GCA_940671915.1). NCBI lineage: Eukaryota > Metazoa > Echinodermata > Echinoidea > Camarodonta > Echinidae > Paracentrotus > Paracentrotus lividus. The sequence goes on from CALNVZ010002100.1 coordinate 18,047,677, forward strand.
CAGAAACGTTTAAAAACGCTTTTATCAGCGTCCCGTTAGGTCCTCGTTGAAAGATAACGTTTTGAAACGTTATAAACGTCCAATTGACTTTCAATTTGTGAAAAAAAACAATGGTTCAAAAGAACGTTTTAAACGTTTTGGACGCTACAAAAGGAAGTTTTAATCTAAACGTTCACAAAAGTTTATTTGGAACCTTATAGACTGAATCATTTTATTGAACGTTTATGAACTGTTTTAAAGTCCATAGGACTTTATCAAATGATTGGTAATTTGCATATAATACGTTGACATATGGAATAAAACGTTTTTAAGATTCTTTTCTTTTCATAAACTAATTCATGACTTTTGTTTCGTTTTATTGTAAATTGTCTGAAGACACACATTAAACTATTAAAAAACACTAATCTAAGTATTGGAATGTTTACTAACATAACAAAAGAAGTAATAACTAGACCATTACAAACATCTTTAATATTATAATTAACTCGAGCAATACATAGAGTTAAATCCAAATGAATCCACTCAAGTCTGCCTTTAAGCATTGATTTTGATTGGAGACACTTCACTCTTTAAGTGCATTCCACAATTTGGCCAAGAGCTTGAGGTGCAAATAATACATATTTTATTTATTACATTGTTTACATAATGTTTTTAATAGGTTCTCCAACGTTCCTATAGACTTCTTAAAACGTTTTCTGAACGTTCCAAGGTTTTCTGACGTCCGCAGAACGTTTTTGGAACGTTTTTTTAAGGTTTCTGGACGTCCGCAGAACGTCCATGGAACGTTCCAAAGGTTTTTAAAGGTTTTCTGGACGTCCGTTAGAACGTCCACAGAACGTTGTAAAAGTTTTTTTAGACTTTTATAAGGTTCCAAAGGTTTTACAGGTCCTGTAAAATTTCGAAAGGTTCTTTGGGGTTTTAAACGTTTAAAAAACGTTTTCTAAACGTCCATGGAACCGTTTTATTAACGTCCAAAACTTCCACAAAAGGACGTTTTCTAAACGTTTTGACAAAACGTCCATAGAACGGAACTTGGACGTTCTTAAAACTAGAGAACGTCAAGTCGTTAGCTGAAGTTAGATAGCAAGAGCACGGACTGTACACGTGTCATCTACCACTACGGTACAGGGGCCGCGAGCGTTTTTGAAAGTGGAGGGGCTGAGCCGAAAGTGGGGGGGGGGCTGAACAGGCTAAAAACACAAATGTATGGTCATTTTTGCATTTTTGACGCGGCCCCTGCGGTACTATATCATTTCATTATGCTTCTATAAAACAGAGTTAAAGTTTCATGGTAGTTTTAATACGTCATTTAAAGCCTGAATCTCTCGAGTGCCGATACAAGCCCCCCCTTTTTTTTTTGGGGGGGGGGTGGGAGCGGGAGAAGGGTAACATAATTTCTCCCCAGTAGGCCCTATTGTTTCTCCCAGTCTCTTAATTTTGTAAAAAAAAAAAAAAAATCCCGGGGGGGGGTAGCGCCGGTAGGCCTACCCCCCTTTTTTGGGGGTGTGTGTGTGTGTTTTTTTTTTTGGGGGGGTTTTAGGGAACGGGATCGAGACCAACGAGCCAACGATAAAGCCCAAAACAATGAATTGCAAACATTTTACAAATTTCAGTCACAAGAAGAAGACTACTGTTAGCTATCTGGTACGAATTGTGGTTCATGCCTCCCCCCCCCCCCCCCGGCCCACCACCACCAACAATCTAAGCTAATTAAGAGTAATAATCTACGGCCATTACCAGTGTTGACTATTTTTAATTTTTTGGTGGGTGGGGGGCCGGGGGGGTGATCAGCGGGCCGGATATCCAGGAAAAAAGTACGGTTATATAGGAATAATGCATACGCGGAGTTGTTTAGCGAGTGTGCAGTGCACGCAGAGGTTTCTTCTTGAGCATGCGCACTCCACACGAGCCGGAGGCGAGTGTGAGTGTGCATGCGAAGAAGAAACCTCGAGTGCACTGCATATCGCTGAACAACGACGGGAAAATGCATTATTCCATTTATAAGATCGCTAAGTAATTTCGAACGGGAGGTCAATATACTTGGATGGGAAGAAATAATGAAATAAATCAAATATCAAAGATTCAGAAAATATTCTAAAACGTGGGAGGTTTTGCGACACTTTACGACCTCATTTACTTGACCTTATGAGCAAAGCTATGCGTACTAATCGAAATCTCGACTTGAGACGCTCACTATTTTACGTGACCTCATTGAGCATAAGCTATGGTACTAATCGAAATCTCCATGTTTGAGACACTGCACTGCACATGCGCCAAAACCGGTGCATTAGACAATTTGGGTGCGCAAAAAATGCACGGGCGTGCAGGGAACATTTTCTGCGTATGATCACGTGGTACGCTTTGACCAATCAGCAAGCTGGAAATTACTTAGCCATCTTATAACGCGATATAATAACAACATTAATTAACTGCATTTTCTTAGCTTATAATAATAATTGATCGTGGAAACTGGTTTCAGGACAGGATAGAGTGATGAAGCCGACTTCGAATATATAGTGAGTATTTATAACAAGTTAGGGGCCCTAGATCTACTAGCTGCAATTAACTTTGTCCAATTCCAAACCCATTGCCACTGCCAGGCAATGCAGTCAAAAGCTGCCCTGGCTTAGATTTCTAGGCCTTATTGCGTGCGGCAACTCAGCGACGGCGCGCGGGGCTGGTCGGTTTATCGTAGACCGAGCGAGGCTGCTCTTCATAGGGCTTTAATATCCTAACTTGTTAGCTTCAAGAGGGATTACCATGAGTAGCCTGGTCTATTAACCCGCATCATATCAGTGCGTGACAAGTGTGAGCGTGTAGATATAGATCTAGTTAGTCTATAGTAGGATGGGGGGTTGGAGTGTCCGAGCAAAAATGAACTGGTCTTGGGTTTTGTCTCAGGATATCATCAAATATTTGT
>CALNVZ010002100.1:18058853-18085744 GCA_940671915.1 Paracentrotus lividus
GCTTTTGGAAAATAATATTTCGATATCGATCGCGTATAGAAATTGGTCGATCGATTGATCGATCGGACGTAATTCACATGGATCTCATGCTCAAAACTTACAAAAGTGAGGTTGATTTTGATCCAGAAGCTACAATAGTGGCGGTGCGTAGATTTAACTTTGTATACCTAATTGTTTAATTGTTTATAATTGAAATTAGATAATTGAGTTAATTTTTGCCCTGTGAGTTCATTGTTGTAGACCCTATATTTTAATGAGACTGTGTCACTGTTGACTGTTGTCTGTTGAATGTTGTTGAGAGTGAGACTGACTTGCACTGTTGCAGTTACCGTACGTACCGGTACCGGTACTTGCATGCATTAGATGCCCGAGACTCAACCAGGCCAGCCGGCCCGGCCGCGGGCCCAGGCTTAATGCTAAATCCAATGTCATGTATGTCCGTCATGAATCGTACCAGCCAGAGAGCCAAAATCTAACGTTAGATCTAACGTAGATCTGAATGATCTTCATCTTTAATTTATCATTAATTGTTTCTTGTATTTGTAACTAATATCTACCTAACAGTTAATAGAGATCTAACTGTTAGACCTTTAACTTGTCTTTAGACCGAAGGATTCAGTCGCTATTTTGGGATTGCATGGCATTGGTTAAACACTGAATAATGCTTAAGTTAATGCTAACGTTAATGCTTTAGTTAATGCTTTAGTTAATGCTAACGTTAAACGTTGGACTCTAACGTTAACGTTAGATCTAACTTAATGTTAACGTTAACTTGTTAGGTGGTAGATTTAATAGTAATAGGCTACAAAATCTAAAAAAAATTAGAATCTAACGTTAAGTTAGAGTCTATAAAATATTAGGAAATATTAGAAAATATCCTGAGAACGGTGGAATATTTCTAGATCTGCCTAATACTAGATCTATAGCTACCTAACGTTAGCTATAGAGATCTAATAACAGTTAACGTTAGAATCTAACGTTAACGTTAGATCTAACGTTAGAATCTTGCTTGGTTGGGTGTCCGGACACACGATTTTAACTGGTCATTTTTCATTTGATTTAAAAATGTTTCCAAATCCAACTAACGTTACAAGGATTGAATTTGATTTTTTTTAGCACAGAAAAAAAAGTCAGAATGTAAGAAAATATTTTGATATTAGTAGAGGGGTCTAATGTTGGATTCTAACATTAACAAAGTTAGTCTAACTTTTTAGATCTAACAGTTAGATCTAGATCTAGATCTAACGTTAGACCTCTGGCTCTAGCCTAATGTTAGATCTAACTTAGATCTTAGAGTCTAACGTTAGAGATCGACTCTAAGTTACTTTGGATCTAGATCTACTTGCGTGTGTGTGTGTGTGTTTTTTTTTGTTGTTGTAAATTCTAATTTTTAAGTCCAGTCAACCAAAAATCACCAATCCAAGTCATTGGATGAGTGGCAATGTGGAGTGGAGTGTAACTAGAATCTAGACCTTCTAGGCCTTCTATGAAACTAGGAATTTAAGTGAAGACAGTTCATGAGTTCACAGTTGGGAGCTAACGAATGTTAGATCTAGTTGGATTGTTGCCAAAAGATTATTGTTGCTTGTTTGTTGTAAACCTTGAATTTCACTTTGTTAAAGTTAAGTTGGGATAGCTTGCATTCATAAATAAAATCACACTTTATATCAGGGTTGGCTTTTCTTTTCATTGCCAATTTTCAGAGAATTTAACTTAGAAGATAGGAGGTCTAGTGATTTTTTTTTTTTTTTTTACCTCTACAGTAGATCTACAGGATTAACATGCAGCTCTTCGTCCATCAATCATGGATTTGAAAACTGATTTGAACTGCCTAATTGAATGTCTCCGGTATCGTCATGATGACCCAGGAAAGCACGAGATACAATACTTACTATTGCTTCACTATGTTCTGGTCAGGTAGGTTCTAAATATCTGCATTTTGACAACCTCCCTGTGAAATAAAGGTTCCAAATCTATTCCTCCCCTATCATTACCTCAGTCTTAGATGGAGATCTATAGACCTCAAGTAGGGCTGTAGTACTGATTCTGCTCAGCCCTAGATCTACTCTTAATATCTTTTACATCTAAGTTTTTAATATATAATTAATTATATAGGATCTAATGTTTGATGAACTTAAAAAAGTGGCAAGACAATATATTCTTGAATTACTTGCCACTATTATCCTTTTTTGTTCATTCCTTTCTCTCCTGCTGCATAGAAAATATAGACCTCTACTGTAGATTAGATAAACATATAAATGAATTTGTTTTTAAACAATGAGTAAACTAATCTTTGTTCACAGATGAAGCACAGAATTTCTTGAGAGCTTCTGGTGGTTTGAGCTTTGTTGTGAATCTTCTAAGCACAGCTCAAGATGAGGGAGTCAGAGTGGCAACTCTGTATGCGTTGGGATGTGCCACTGAGAGAAATGGTAATATGATCCTTAGTTTCATTCAAGACATTATTTGAAGCAAGCAAAACAATTTTTTTAGTGCATAGCATGTATTTTTCTTTTGGAAATCTATTTATTCAAAAGAATAATGGAAGACATCATGCTTGAAGCCTGCAGGAATCAACTGTATAGTACATTATATAAAGAGCAAAGATTTGAAGAAATGTATGATTGATTTTAAACAATTTTGAATACCCATATTTATTTGGAAATTAGAGCTGGTTTTGGAAATTCTTCAAATTAATATGATTTGCATGTCTGTCATTTGCAGTGTTTTCTCAGAGTAGACTCTGCACTGAAGCAATGTTCCAGTTTCTCTATTGTCAGCTTACTGGTGAACAATCTGGTTTACAACTGAAAAGAACTACAACATTCCTCATCATGTGCCTCATCACCAATAATGGTAATGATATGATAAGAAGAACTATTCAATTAAACTTGTATTTTTAGAAGTAATAAATATAAATGACATTTACCAGATTTATACCAAATTTATACATATGTACTAGGTTTTTCATTACTACAGATACATAAAAATCAAAAGGCAAACCTGTTGGAAATAAAATCTTTTAATAAAAAAAGAAAAGATCTTGAGCTAAATTTTTTGGTACAATGTTTGTAGTTTTAAATCACATCAGATTCCACTAATAGATGCACAAAAGCAATGCTAAAAGTGCATACATGTAACTGGTTATTATACTGAGCTTTAGAAGAAACTTGCACAAAAAAAAATTGTAATACCCTATGTCATTTTGAGGAAGATATTAAACAAAATTGTAAAAGGCATCTATCTGCAGAAATATGTTAGTTACTTTTAAAGTCAAATTTTTTTGTTTCTTTTTTCATTGTTTTTCTGCACTGTCTGTGAGCAGGAAAAGGACAATGGCTGGTCCGAAAAAGCAAATGCTTAGATGCCCTACTTCAGTTATTCAGGTAAAGTTCAAGTTTTAATATAGAAAATAAAATAATAAAGTAAAGATAGCTGAATTAAATTTGGTCTGGTACTATTAAACTCAAGTTTAGAGAGATGTAAATCAGTTCATGCAAAATACAAATCATAATCATGACTAACTAACTCCTCCCAATTTATGATTTACAGTTATCGTTTTGTCTGATCCAAAGTTTTTGAATGATCATGATGTTACAAGATAAAAGAAGCAACCTACATGGTGTTTTATGCTTATTGTTTTCCTGGCAGGCATGTCAGAGTAAATGGATTCATAGTGTCCTGCTGATTCCACTGTGTCTGTCGTCACCTCATATTCCTGTGTGCGGTCTATAGGCCGCATTTCCCAACAGATTTATTTGAAATATATAACAATTCTTTGCATAATTTTCACATCTATTATTATAAAGGCCATAATACATCAAGCTCAAGCCCTGTGTTTGCATTAGCCTGTATCAAATTTGTGATTATCATGCATTCACTAGCATATTATTAATTAAGCTAAATTTTCTGTATGCATTTCAGCAATGTATTATATGAATTTATAATCTTTGCAGGCAGTTTCCAGGTCTCCACCTTCCATACAGTCCAGATACTAGGTGTTTTGAAGATGAAGAGAGTCAAAAGCTGTCACTGGAACTGTGGAAAGACGTGGCAGGCACTTTATGTGGCTGTGTGAATAACCCCCAAAATGGTAAGCCAATATGCAATATGGCAAATGTTGTGTTTTTATTTACCCACAGGCCATATCTGTAGTTGTGTGAACAATACCCAAATTTTAAGCACTTATCGATACTTCTGTTTCATAAGTAAATTGTGTAGCACGTGTTGTTTTTGCAATGCATTGACATTTTCAATGCAATTGCATTGAAGAACTGGATAGCATCCATACAGCTAGAGGTAATAAAACCCGATTTCACAATATGATCTTTGAGTTCTACAATGTTTTATATTTTATTCTCTATTTTGAAAGTTGTCTGCTTCTTAGAAATTATACATTAAGAAAGTTTCTTTTCTTGATATGTACTTCAATTTCTACCATCACCAGAATCAGAATCATACTTTTATGTTAAAAGATTCAACTGAGCTATGGCTATATTATGCTACACATTTGCCAAATTAAGAAGGAAAAAAAAATGCCTTTGTATCTGTCAAAATAAATAGGTGAAGTTTATCCCCCAAAATGTGTAATTTGGATGTGTAATTTGATCATCATATTCCCCTCCCATATTGAAATTTGCATGTATTAATAGATGAAAACCAGCTGGTATGTGCCTCAAGTATTCCTGCAGCCCTCTACGTCATGACCCATTCACATGATAGCCATGTTCTACAGCTCTTGTGTTCCTTCATCTCACTCCTTGCTGCTAATAATGGTGGGTATTTTTTTCTTCTCACTTTTTTTTATTTTTTTATATTACCAGTTCCCCATCATTAATTGGTGTCAATTCTTAGGCATGTCTTAGGGGTACAGAAAAGAAGACATTGTTAGATAGTAACTGATTTGAAGAATTTTTTTTTTTTATTGATTTGCATGAATCACAAGTCTTAAATTTACGTGACAGGACTCTGAATATAGCATTTTGAAAGCAAATATAATAGGAATTACTTAATACATGAATGTAATCGATCATATGCATGTATGTTGGAAAGAAATGGGACGAAAGGCTTGTACTGTTGTATTGCATGTTTATGTCTTTGAATCAGACTGCAGAATCTGTTCATTGCTGAATATGTAGTTGTATTAAACGGAATTGTTTTCTTTAATCTATTATTTGAATCAAATTTTCAATTTCAAAATTCATTTTTCAAATTCATGCACTTGTTCAGTCATGTGAGAAATTGATGTTCAGATCTATGACCATCTCTAATATTTGAGAATAACATGAACATATCATCTCTAATTTTTCTCTTATGATCAAGCCGTGAATCAAGACCGTCTTCAAATGCTAGATGGACTGGATGTCATTGTATCTAAGTTGACCTCTGTCATAGATGCTATTGTAAAAGAGCCTGAGAAGGGGATGATCTCATCTGCTTCCAACATGATAAGCATGCTCAGCTCAGTCATTTCAGATAATGGTAAGATGTCTCTTATGTCAGGTTCCATAATCCAATCAAAACTATATGTGTGAATGAAAAAATAAATTATTATGTCTTTGCTTTCAATATTTCAATTTCATAGTGCAAAAGTAATTTTTTGAATTTATCTTAAATGTGTGTGCACTAACTTGAGGTATTGGGTATTTCTTGTTTCACTAAAGAGTTTCATCTGATTGGAAGACAAGATAGTGTCAGAAGAACAATTTCATTACCTCCTAATTTTTTCTTAAAATTAACTTTATTTCCATATAAATATCTTTTCTGAATGCAAATTTTCAAAATTTCTTGTTAAATAAATCATGTGTTGCTTCAGAGTGAAATAAATTTTTTGTTCTAGATTGAACTCTTTATTGTATTTCCTCTGTTTATTTTTTAGAGAATAACTTACAGGCCTTATCATCTCTGAAAGTGGTGCCTCTACTCTTGAAGTTGTTATCTTTAGAAGTAATCACTCTAGAAGTCAAAACAAAGGTTATTATTACACTTGGCTGTTTGGTTTCAGCAAATGGTAAGTATTGTTGCTGTACTGCAAGTGTCACCACACATAGATTTTATACATTTTTATTGTTATTGATATACAAAATCACTGTCAAATTATTTGTGCATCCTTGGATTAGCAAAATGTGCAATATGTTAAAAAAAGAGAGAAGACCTACAACTCAGAAATGCTAATAACTTGTTGATGACTGGATTATGTCATTCCCATTGGTACAATATGTAGATAGAGATAAGATAAAGCATTTATTGTCCAATACGTAAATTTGTCTTCCACTGGTTAGTACAATTTACAATATTTACCTATACATATAATAAGTGAAAACATATATAACAGAATTCAATGTACAAGGTTCACCATATCCATCTTGTCATAGGCATCTTAACAGAAATACGGCAACAAATTATTATTTATATAATCATCATTGTTATTGAGGTTATTTACATTGCTGTTATAATTATCATTGTTATCTCTTTGATTTATCATTTCAAACAGAGGGAAGCAAGCAGCAGGTGGTTGACTGCGATGGTCTCAAACTACTTCTCAGTTTCATGATGGCTAATCAAGATGAGGAGTGTGCTAAAGCTGCAACATTGGTCCTCCATTCTTGTATCAATTCAGGTAAATTATCCACCATGGGACCATACTTTCTTGTAATTTGAACATTAAAAGATTTTCCCAAATCTTATCTCCCAAATGTTGCATGCAAAATTCAGTCTACTCCCATTATAAAAGGTTCCATGACAATCGCTCTACTAACAATTGCTTCGCTGCATGTTCCATACACTAATGGAATGACCAACTTCAATCCTGGACTTAACAATACAACCTACCCTAAACCTAACCCTAAACCTAACATAAAAACCCTAACCTGACCCTTCATCTTAGACGAAATATAGCCGGAGCAATTATCGCAGGAGCAAATGTCCTGTCACAGTTATAAACAGGATGAATACAACAAGATTTGATTAGAACAAGGTGATTTTCCCAGTTCTAATTTCAAGCATAACACACTTCTATATATGCAACTGTGTGTTTGTTCATTATAACAAGGTGAGTAGATGAGTCCTTGGCACCTTGATATAGAGTAAATATTTTGTCTTGCTTGTTAAAAAAAGGACATTAGATTTACATGTCAATGTGGCAAGACTCTTGATATGTGTGAGTGAAACATAAAATATCTGTACCAGTTCAGTCGATCACTAGTAGTTGACCTCTATACAAATTTAGGGAAGGGAAAAGGGGCAAAACTTGCTATAACTTATACTGGTGAAGATAGATTAAAATATTAGCACTAAACTCTCATGAAATACAAATACATTTGAAGCTGGAAAATAACCTTGCTTCTTTTTTACAACTATTCTTCATCTCCATCGAAGATATTTGAAAGAGGGAAAGAAAGCTAGACAGGATATAAAAGGCAAATCATCAGAGAAAAAACTTGATTCTAAACCCCCCCTCAAATAAAAAAAAAAAAATAAAAAAACAGGGAGAAAAGCACCCTCTTGTCAAAAACAACATTACAATCTTGAATCTAGAATAGATGTTCTGCAGCAAGCATGATCAAAACAGAGATAGATTGAAATTCTTTATATAACGTGTGTTCCGAAAAAAAAGATAATTGAAGTTCAAAGGTCAGTCATTTTAAAAGTATTAACGGTCTAATCTTGTGATTTGTTTACTAAACTCCTAAGTAACTCATCAGCTTTAATTTGAGATATTGCTGACGTCCAAACTGTCATGGTCACAGAGTGGAGTGAAGGTGATAGGTACAAACCCATTTTCCAAGTTTTTTGTTCGTAGGGTACGAAATAAACTTTTTGTAAGTTTTTGGTTCATTGTTTTTTTTTTCTCACAATTTCAATTCTAATGAAATTCAATCTCATTTTCAAAGGACCTATCTCACTAGCAATGAGATGGGTTCACCATTATGAGTCTCTTGAGTCGTGGAGACGTTGTGGTGACGTCTCCTGAAGACTTGACGTGGTGGTAAATCGAATAAAATCTAAAAAATTGTCGAACCTGTTCGATTCCTTTTAATCGCTAGTAGTTCCGACAACGTTTCTGTGAAGTCATGGATACTTTTGTGAATACTTAGGGACGTTGCGGCAACCACAAATACGTTACAGAGACTTGCTCGCGTCTGAAAGAAGTCTACTAAAATATTGAACATGTTTGATATTTGTTTGATTTTCTTGCGACTTCCTGGAGACTCAGGAGACGTCGCGGCGACCTCTCCGAGACTCCAGAGACTCATAATTGATAACGCATCTCATTACCATTGAGAAATCCACTTTAGCAAAGAAGACATTTCATTGAGACTTGCTGAAAAAGACCCAATCACATCAACTACTTTAAAAAGGTTTGTTTCCTACCCGACAAACCAAAAACTTGGAAAAAATGGGTTTTGTACCTATCACCTTCAAAGGACCTTAACGCTGTGACCCATTTCAGTTTGGACGTCAGCAATATCTCAAATTAAAGCTGATGAGTTACTTAGTGTTTAGGAAGCAAATAACAAAATAAACATGTATTTTTGCAATGACTGACCTTTGAACTTTGATTACCTTTTTTTAGGAACACACTGTATAGTCTATCAATAATTGGCAGCTTTTTATAATTTTTTGAATTGTTTCGCCAATAGATTCTGCAGTTGGCGATCATGAGGATAGAGAAGGTAAATCATCAGAGACGAAACATGGTAACGAAAAGAAGATCAGGGAAAAAGCACCCTCTTTCCAAACAACATCACCATCTTGAATCTAGAATAGAAATTCTGCAGCAAACATTGGAAAAGGTAATGGACCAACATATTTAATTGAATTAGCAGATATACATTTATCAGTAAATAAAGAAAATATTGCTCTATGAAAATTGTACACTGACCACTCCCACTTGAACAAGCACTGATATGGCAAGATTCTTTTATAAATATGAGGTACTTGACTTTGTCTTTCATAATTACCAGAGTGTGTCAAAAGGGAAACTTATCATAAGGATTTCTAGTTGAATTAATACATAAATGAAAATACAATAAACTGTTTTAAATCCTTCCTTGGTAAATTCTGGTAGAAGAGTATCAAGTGAAAGAGCAAAATATAGAGGAAGGAAACTTTTCTGCATTTATTAAAATAAAAAAAAGTTTGAAATTTTACTTTTGCCAACTTCCAATATATCTGTTCCAGATTTTCTTTTTCCTTAATTTTTGGAGAAAAAATTTATTCCTACAGATGAAATTCATAGAGGCAATTCTGTCTTTAAAGAGCATCGCAAGGAAATTATATAATTTCTTTATAATCATGTAGTCTCGAAAGCACGTTTGTCCAAGTAATCAAAAGAATAAAGAAAAGTGGTCTTGATAAGGTGATCATAAAATATTTCATTATAAACATTCATTTTATGCTACAATAAACAGGAGAGGAGACTGAGAAGAGTCTAGAGGATGAAAAAATGAGCCTTCAGGATTCAAAGGATAAAAGCGATGGCAGTATTAAGAAGGGAGAAGTTAAAGTCACTGTAAACGATCAGCTGCTTTTTCCTCATCCTAAGACTACTGTGACAAGTGCAGAAGTCACAAGACAGAACTGCAGGTTTGTTAGAATAGCGTATAGTCAACTGTAAATTTTGATTGCTACATTAATTTGCAGCACAAAAAGAAATTGGACTTTTTTTTAAATGATATAAAAAAAGTCTTGTGTGACATAAACTTACGTAAAGATACTTCACAAACACTAACAAGGAGTATTCTTATCATTCAAATCCTGTAGTACCAGCTTTAAGTTGAAAATTACAATGATTGTGTGAATTTTAAAATTGTAAACTTGTGACAAGAAATAGACTCCATGTATAGCAGACAAATAATTAAGGAATAAAGTCCTAATTATAATATGTAAAATAGTCACAAAGTTTTTATTATACTTCTTAAAAATATAGTTGTCTGTCTTAGTAGTGCAATTTGTACAGCTACTGCACCTGTAGCTCTTCAAACCATCAGGTCAAGTTTGGATTATGCAGTCTTATAATATGTGCACTCTTAAATACATACCACAAAAAAATGTTAAATACCAAGTAACATCATGAAAAAACTTACAAGGTTTCATAGGAATTATGATAACAAATAGAGAAACATTCATTGGCATATTACATCAAAATAATTATTTCATTTCAAATAACAGAAGACTTTAGCATGTATACATTGTAAGCATGTTTCTCTTATTTAAATGTAATTATTCCCTTTAAAAATTGCATATTAAATGAAGCTGTAAAATTTTGATCAAGTGAAATTCTTCTGATTGATAGTTACTTGTTTCTGTTCGAATATGCTCTGGTTTTACAGGTTTCTGGTCGGTCTGATGTATCGAGGCAATCATCCAACAGCTTCGTACAACTGCAGAAAAGGATAAATTCCCTGGAACGAAAACTGCAAAATATTACCACAATCAGATCTGAGACAGACATGGGCAGTGATACTACCAGCAGCGATTCATCAGGTTAGTTTGTTGTCCTTCTGTCCATACATTGGCTGTGTTTGTTGTTATTGCATTATCTCAAGAACTGCTTGAGACATGAACTTAAAACTTGGAGATAGTATGTAACACCATAGGAATGCGATCTGATTTGATTTGGGTTCTGCAGGTCAACTGTGATAGAAGTTAAATTATGAAATTCCATGCATTAAGCTCATCACTATATCTCAAGAACCACTTGACATATAAACTTAAAACTTGGGGTAGTTTGTATCACCATAGGGATAATTTGAAACTGATTAAATTTTGGGTTCCACAGGTCAAAGGTCAAGTGTCACAGTTTGAATTGATTTTTGCTTCTCTGTATTTCTTTACTTTTTCTTGTTAAAAGGTCCTTTTCTAAATTTAGATGTATGCATTTACTGAACTTAGTTATCTTCAGTAGATGCAAATATATAAAGAAATTAATGTCTGGATTGCATTGTGAAAAGGAAAAAAAAAAAGGTATGAAGTACTATATATTGAATATCTCTTGTCTTTTCTTTGCATTTAATTGCCAATTGCCAATCTCATAGGAATGCAATCTGATTTGATTTTTTGTTCTGCAGGTCAATGGTCAAATTATGAAATTGATTTTTGTCCCTTCTGCATCTGCTTCTCTTTATTTCTTTACTTTTTCTTGTTAAAAGATCTTTTTCTAAATTTAGATGTATGCATTTATTGAACTTAGTTATCTTCAGTAGATGTAAATTATACTAAACTTCTTAATGTCTAGATTACATTGTGAAAAAAAAAAAAAAAAAAAATATATATATATATGAAGTACAATATATTGAATATATCTTGTCTTTTCTTTGCATTGCCAATTTAAAGATTTAGGGGCCACACGGCGGAAGCATATTGTTTACATTAAACGATCTAGAATGTGTGTATCGATACATTTTCATTAGTTTTTTATTCTTGTACTTTCATTATTCCGAGGTCGATTTTCTTCGTTCGAAATTGAAAATGAATTAACATTTGATTTCTAAATATAATATGCCTGTGAAAACTTGAAAAATATCAAATACAATCATTTCATTCCGATGGGCCAACAACAGGCAGAGCTACTCTTACGTAATATCACAGCTGTTTATCATTAACCCTGGCTCAACGTTCAGGCTAGCCAGCAGAGTTGAAAAGTTAAGATAACAGGGATTACCTGGCCATGCAGGGTCGATAGTGCTTGGAAATGATTATCTTGGAGTTTCAAACAAGGTTTTTTGATAGGGGGTATCTTACTGAGTTCAGCTCTGGAACTCAGGTCGGCTTGCAAACGAGGGTTGACGTAATGCCCGAAAGGATATAAAAGGCCCGTTAACTAATTATGCATTGAAATCTGCACACAGACGATTTTGCCCAAAGGCTTGAAAGAGCCCCCATGAAGGAAAATATTATTTTTTACCTTGAAGTATATCAATATTAATTTTCATGAATTTCTTAAATTTGTTGGTATCAAATATTGTAGACAGGTGTACCGATTTTTTATTTTGTATTTCTTTTAACTTGGCTTTTCAGATATCGAATCAGCAGAGCACCTGCATCGTTCAGTTTCTGAAGCAGAGGAAGAGGAAGCCAGACCTTCAACTGTCCTAAAGGAAAAACTTTAGCAAACAATACCAGATAAAAGTGAATCCTTCTGTTATCAACCAGGAACATACTGCTAAAGATACCCATCAGCTACAGATCACTACATCTGAAAAGGTGCAATCTAAAGAATTGCCACTGCTTAAGGTGCCACAACTGGGTAAACGCTGCAGGCCGCTCCAATTCAACCATGAATCAACAGAGACGAAACGTTCTGAAAAAGAAGATCAGATAGAAGAAGTGCCCTCTTGTAAAGAACAACATTGTGATTTTGAATCCAGAATAGACATTCTACAGCAAGCATTGAAAAGGTAATTAACCCATATACATGTGTATTTATATTGAGTTCCCATGCCACATCCCTAGTTGTTCAATAAGAAATATTGCTTTATGATGTAAATAGTCCACTCCCACTTTTACAAGACCTGATATGACATGATTTTTTTTATAATAACAAAGAGGAGACTGTATTGCACATTTTATGTGGCCACTGTTATAAAAAGCCAACATATAAAATGTGATTTTTATGCCTCCGCCACCGAAGGTGGTGCCGGAGGCATTATGTTTTCGGGTTGTCCGTCCGTACGTCCGTCTGTATGTCCGTCCGTTTTCGTTCTCGCAATAACTTAAGAACCGTTCGACAGATCACTTTCAAACTTGGATCATGTATGCATATGGTAGGGACAATGATCTGATTAGACTTTGGGGTCATTAGGTCAAAGGTCAAAGGTCAGAGGTCATTGTATGCATGAAAATGGCTCATTTCTCGCCATAACTTAAAAACCGTTTGACGGTCAACTTCAACTTGGGTAATGTGTGCCTATGGGAAGGCAATGAACTGATTAGCTTTTAGGGTCATGAGGTCAAAGTTCAAAGGTCACAGAGGTCATTGTATGCATGAAAATGGCTCGTTCTCGCCATAACTTAAAAACCGTTTGACGGTTCAACTTCAAACTTGGTAATGTGTGCCTATGGGAGGGCAATGAACTGATTAGATTTTAGGGTCAGAGGTCAAAGGTCAAAGGTCACAGATGTCATTGTATACATGAAAATGGTTCGTTCTCGCAATAACTTAAGAACTGTGTGAAGGGTCAACTTCAAACTTGAGTAATGTGTGCATAAGGGAGGGGCAATGAACTGATTAGATTTTGGGGTCAAAGGTCAAAGGTCACAGGTCATTGTGACGTGAAAATGGCTCTCGTTTTTGCGATAACTTAACCCTAACTTACCCTCGACATTTTTCGCGATAAATCCGCAGTGCGAATTTTTTGATCGCGCCGCTCGCTGACTTTTACTTTCAAGTCTTGCGCATCTTTTAAAACTATTTTTCGCGGAAATCGGGGCGTACCGTTAGGACGTTCCACAATTTTGAAAAATTTTGGTCAGACCAAAAATGGCTCAAAAACGTAATTTCATGTACAAAGTCAATACAAAATGTGTTTTCAGCTTCTAGAATTCATAAATGAGTATTATTTTTAATTTTATTGACAAGAGTCATTTACTTTGATGCTATTTATGGCTGAAATAATGTCACGGACGAATTGTGTCGAAAAAACAATAAAAATAAAAACGTCAAAACAAGAAAAATAAATAAGAAATTGAAAAAACAATAAAATACTAAGAAATCGATTTTTGTACAGGAAATTTTTTCTTGTACAATTCTTAGGAATGATATAAAGAACATTTTCACAAAAAATTAGCTTTCTAGGAGCTTTATTTAGTGAATTAGAGCAAAAAGTATGATTTCATGAATAAATTAGCATAATTAATTCATATAAAAAAAATATATAAATTTAGTGTACTTTACCTATACAACCGCGTAGATTATGTCATTCTCTACCTTCATGCAAATTTTCGTCGCGATCGCGCGATCCGCGGCCGAGATCTTAGGGGGGGCCATAATGGCCCCCCCCCCCCCGGACTTTGAGCTCGCGAAATGCCCAGGTAAGTTAGGGTTAAGAACCGTTTGAGGGATCAACTTCAAACTTGGATCATATTTACATATGGGAGGGACAATGAACTTATCAGATTTGGGGTCATGAGGTCAAAGGTCACAGAGGTCATGTGTGTACATGAAAATGGCTTGTTCTCGCATAAACTTAAAAACCGTTTGACGGATCAATTTCAAACTTGGGTCATATGTGCATATGGGACGGACAATAAACTGATTAGAATTTAGAGTCATGAGGTCAAAGTTCAAAGGCCACAGAGGAAATTGGTACGTGAAAATGGCTTGTTCTTGCGATAACTTAAAGCCCAAGTATAGTTTGTAGTAGAAAACACTGATTTTTTTTAAAACCTGCTCAACTTGTCCTCATAGTGTTCTAAAGACATAACAATATATGGGCAAAGGATATAATTATGTTCCAGCATGTCTTTCCATGATATATGTAATAGTTTGCATGAGCACGGGGAGATGTTCATCAAAGTAAGGCCATACTTCCTTCATTCTCACCCCAGAACTCTGGGCATGCCAACCAGCAGCTGATTGGTATAGCTGAGTGAATTCTGTGTGTACAGTCTGTGTATGGGAATAGCATATGCTTTGCACACAAACCGCTGTATGCTGGCATTGTGCCTGTGAGATCCTGTCGATTGTGGGACTGTCAATTGATATATTTACACAGTTTTGTTGCTAAATTCAGGTGTTAGAGTGGATTTTATAACAAAACCTTTTGTACACAGAGGTTAACTGAGGTATTCATTCATATTATTCTGCTCTGGAAGCAAAACAAAAATGTATTCTCCCAACACTATACATGACCTTTAAGAACAGTTTGATGGATGAACATCAAACTTGGTCATGTGTGCATATGGTAGGGACAATGAATTTTATTATATTTTGAGGTCATGAAGTCAAAGGTCAAGGGTCACAGACGTCATTGTATACATGAAAATGGCACGTTCTTGCTGTAACTTCTGACGTTTTTATGGATCAACTTCAAACTTGGGTCATGTGGGAGGAAAGATGAACTGATTAGATTTTTGAGGTCAGGACATCAAAGGTCACTGGTTATTTATGTTAAATGACTCGTTTGGCAATTTCTGAAGGACCTTTGACAGATCAATTAAACATGTTATTCCTTTTTATTACATCAGTAGCCATCCTTCCTGAGTTGGAAATAATTCTGAATGACAAACTTTAATAGATTTGGGGTCAGTATCTCAAAGATGTCATGGTATAAATGGATGTAAAATACTCAACATGCGCATGCCTTTTTTTTCCGATGTGGCAATAAGGAGGCATGCCTTCCGACCGTGCGCGGTCGAAGATTCATCTAGTTTTTTTTTAAATCTGTTACAATTCAACTCTTTCTTGGTAAGACCTGGTAGGAGAGTATAAACTGCAATACCAATATCTACATGTAGAGGGATAAAACATTTCTGCACCAGTATTTGTTGTAGTATGAAATAATGTTATCTAACATATTACTTTGCAAACTTCCAACTGTATCCTTAGAGTCCCATTTTGTCTTTCTTCAATTCTAACTAAAGTTTACATTCATAGAGAAAGACATGTCTGTCCTAAAAGAGCAAATAAAATCAAAAGGCAACCTCTTGACAAACTTGTATTCTCTGAGGCAAGTTTGTTTGAAACACTCAAGTCATCATAAAAAAATAGAGTAGGATGGTTTTGACAAGGTTGTCATGAAGGCAGCCCTGACTTTATGAATATTTACTTAATACTACAATAAACAGGAAAGGAGACTGAGAAAGAGTCTACAGGATGAAAAAGTGAGCCTTCAGGATTCAAAGGATAAAAGGGATGGCAGTATTACCAGGGGAGAAGGTAAAGCCTCTGCAGACTATCGGCTGCATGTACCTCATTCTAAGACTACTGCGACCAACGAAGAAGGTCAAAAGACAGAACAACAGGTTTGTTGAATCATACAGTCACCTGTATAGTCTCAATCTTCTGTTAGACAATCCCATTGTAATTATTGTTAGGGGAACTGTCTTAGTGGTGATATCTTTAAAGCTACTACACCAGTAGCCATGTATAGCTAGAGTCCTGAGCAACTAAAACTCTCAATTCCTTACCCAGAATGATCATGCAGTCTTATACTATATGCCAACTTTACTTATTTACATATGTGTCCTCTTTTCTTGACATCATACCACATATATGCTACCAAATAACAACATGAGTAGAACTTAGAAAACTTCATAGCATAAGAAAAATTAAGTACTGTTATATTCATGTGTCTTTATTCATTCCAACGTACAGAAGTATTTACCGTATAAAACGTATATAATTATGTAGCTGTAATTTATTCTGTAGAAAAGGTACACAGAGATAAGAATAAAAACATATGCTTTCAAAATAATTCTACCTTTTCCTGTTCTTGCTTGGGTTTTACAGGTTTCTGGTAGGTCTGATGTATTGATGCAATCATCCCACAGCTTCGCACAACTTCAGGAAAGGATGAATACCCTGGAACAAAAACTGCATAATATTACCACAATCAAATCTAAGACAGACGTGGGCAGTGATACTATTAGCAGTGATTCATCAGGTTAGCTTGTTTCTCTTTATGTAGTATAGAGTTATGTCTCAAGATGAATAATTGCTGTTAAATTACTTTTGGAATCACCTTTTTATTCATGTATCTTCCTTCTTTTTTTTTCTCTCTCTCTGTTTTTATCCCTATGTAATTTTTTTATTCACTGGTGTAATGATGTAATGAGCAAGTATTTAAAATAAAATTAATACAAGCAATGCTAACATGAAGTGCAAGCATAAAATTTTGAACTTTCAAATGAAAAATAAAAATGCATTTTACTGCCCCCCCCTCCATTTTGCCACTGATTCCATTTTGTTGAGTTTTGTGTGCCCTTTGCTTACCAATTTCATTTATCCTATTTAATGCTTGTTTGTGAAAGATAAAACTTCAACTTCACAATAATCTTTGCGTCAAAATTTGCATGTGGTCATATTCAAACTAAGTGGGACATTTAGCTGAAATTTTAATGTATCGCTGTGCCTTTGAAAACGCAAATTAGGATCTGAAATCAACACAAAGGCTTCTTTACAATACAACCAATTATTTAAGTTCATACATTATGTGATCCAATTTTCTTACGCTGAATAATTGATCAAACAAGAATTTGCACATATGGGACTATGGTGCTTTAAATGCCTCTTATTCTTATTATCTAGTCACTTTTTTCAGATCTTTTTGCTTAAAGTAATTATCATGGACTACTCTTACATCGCATATACACAGAGGTAATTCAATCCGTTATTTACTTGACTTGTTGCATTTAAGGCACTGGTCATGTTACTCACGTTTAGGATGTTGTGTCACTCACGACACATAGAGGTGGACCATTTAACACAGGGAGGGAATGATTGATAAGGACAATAAATGTTACAGTGGTACACTATTCATGTACATATACCAGCACAATGGTACCCTTAGAGATCTACTTGGGCACAAAATCCAACCATAACCAATGATGGTCAGAAACCCATGTCTTTTTTTTTTTGTCGTGTCACTCACGCACTGTTTTTTAATCACAATTTCCAGGACCAATTGTAAAATTCAAATCCAACTGGTAATGACACGAAAAAACCCCACACCTTAATGATTATGATTACATGATAAAACAATAATACCATGACCCGGAACTCCCTGTTACCGCTAATTGCTATACATGCTGCTATTTGCAAGCATGAATCTTAATATGTTTTCTTTACAACAATTAGCGTAATAAACATGGAAAGCAGTATTTTGGATATTGGCCATCTCATTGGATCACATATTTTTTCCTAAGCCAAAATGGATAACATGCAAAGTAGTAGTCTATTTGACACTGACTTTTTTAATACCCCTCCCCCAAAAAAAATTACATGTATGTATAGGTACCAGAATTTCAACATCGAATACTGCATTAAGAGATATTCTATGAATAGTAATATGCTAATTTTAATGGGCCGTTGAAGAATAGAGGTTATTATTTTTATAATGTATATGGCCTACATGAAATACTTATAATCATTATTGGTGGCTGGAAAATTTTTATAATAGATGCTCTTTATTTTTTTCAAGATTGTAATTGCTTGAACAATTTGTTGCCTAAATATTTGTGGCCAAAAGACAAAAGAAAAACCACGACTCAGAAAATTTCCAGTTAAAGCTAAACAATTCAAAGTATATTCACAATGTGTAATTAGAATATTAATTTCATCTTTCTGTTGACATCTTAAGAAATGAAAAGGCCAGCATAGACGAGCGAGAAGAGTTAAATTCAAATGATAATCATAGATTAAATCGCGCAAGGCAGAAGCTTTAAACGATGTAAAAGCGATGGTTCATTAGTATTTTGTTAATCGGGGGGGGGGGGGGGGCCTCTGTCTTTCGAGGTTTACTTTTTCCCACATCTCTCCATGAGATTGAATAGAGATTAGCATATGAACTGCTTACTTGCACATGTGTCACATGCAGATGTTTTTTAGGATGAAAATTCCTTCCTCTTTCCTTGCGTACTTGACTTTAAACGTACAATTTAAATTCCAAATTTTCCTTTGTACATCATTTTATGCATTATTGCATCTAAAGAAGAATATCTGAACGAAGAAATGATACATTTCAAAATTGTTGATTTCCACCGGGGAAAAACCAGGACAGTCTTTGGTTTTCATTTTTTTCGTGGTACGCACTGTATAGGGGTCTTTCCAACTTTATTGTGATTTCATTGATTTGATTTCTCACAGTAGAAATTATGCAATAATTGTGGTGCACAAGAGTATTTTATCATAATGATTTATGCTCTGTGCCTGTGTGTTCATATGAAAATGTAATTTGATTATTATAAAGTGATTTATGATTTAATAGAATTTTTAAGAAATGGTGAGGAACATTTTTATTAATTTCATGTATTTTTACTCTGTGCACTACACTGGTATGGATCCAGGGAGGGGAGGGGGGGGGGGGATAACGTGATGTGAAAGAATTCTGGGGAGCATTTTCATGAAAGGACTTGTCGGACGTTTTATCTGACAAACTGTATAAGACTACTGAAATGCTTGCATCTGATTGCTGAGAGCAAATTGTCGGATAAAATGTCCAACAGTACCTTTACATGAAACGCCCCCACTGATGTAACCCTTTTTGCTTGCCTGGGAAAAAAAAGATAGGTGTTCAATAAAATCTGAAATTCCAATTTGGCCTCCCTCCTTCCCCCCCCCCCCTATGAAATCCTGGATCTACGACTTGATACAGACAGACCATTTTTACAACACCCCCTCCCCCTACCAATGATCGTAAGGAAGCTCAGCTGAGGTGAAAAAGGAGATCTAGAGGAGAAAAAAAAAACAAGAGCTGAAAATTGAAATAAGAAGAATAACTGAGGAACAGTTTAATACGTTCAATAATCGTTTATACATAACAGTGTTGGCTGATATTTAGCATAACTATAATTTAGCACCTTTGCTAGCACATTGCAATTAATCCAGAACTTTTAATATTCAGAACTTAAAGAAGATCCATCCTCTAGGATGATATGAGCATAAAATACGATGTATATGACAAGATAATAATAGGGTAGCTAGTATGGACATATAGTTTGGTTTGCAGTATAAAGGAATTTTATGGTATTAAAAATATAATTACACAATGGTATTTTTGTTCACATTGTAGAAAAATAATATCACAGAGCTTATGCCTTTTGTATTAAGTGATAAATCAAATACATATATTCAGTTAATATTTCATATCATTTGAGGTATGTGTATAGATGGTAAAAAAAAAAGAGAAAAGAAAGAAAAGAAAAACCTCTTTGGAATTTAACTTATGGTTTGAAAATAATAAATTGGTAAATGTTTTACCCCAGCAAGCATAATTGCTCTCTGTGCCAAAAAACGTAATGAATGCCAATTTCAAAATGTGAAGATATAATGTGAATTTTAAAATGATCAACATCACTCTACCCTCGTATTTTATAATATTGGTAAAGCTAATCATATATGCATGACATTTGGCATGAAACCGTTTATCACAGTAGGCCAAAAGGAAAGACATTGGTTAATTAAATCAATATAAATACATTTATATGTAATTAAACTCAATCATAAATTATATTTTTCATTAATACTAGATTGGAAGAATAAATAATCATAGAGATATACAATATTATAACTTTATAGATTTTGTATAAAAGAAACTGGTCAAAACAAAATTCTATTAATATTTGTACAATATTTACACAATTTTAGAGCACACCTCAGATTATTAATTCAAATAAAATACAAAATTCTATCATCTTCTTTTCCACATCCACTTGTACAATGTACTACAATACAACAGTAGAAAATTCATTTCAATACAAATTATCTTCAAGAAAATGTGTCATAAACATAACTGAGGTTAGAAACTAAATTTAGAAATAATGAGCACAATTTTTCATTAATGTAAACTGCGTCAACATTGAATTTTGAATAATCACACAATGTGCTTATTTGGTACCCAGCTGACACCCTGTTATGAGCCCTTAGCATTTCTTGGGTATTATTTAGTATTTTTAAAACATACAATTGTTTCCAAAGTAATACAGATTAGAGGCATGTAAGTTTACAATGATATAAATCATTTTCAACTTGAATCCTTGTCATATGGAGTCTCTAAAATAGGCAATTGTCATGTAAGGTGACCGAGGAACAAAAAGATAAATCTGTGGTATGCTGCGTGAAAGACCGCACAGCGGGATTATATGCTGGATATACATGTACCAATCCCTTATTATTCTTCCATTTACTTAATAGGAGGGGACATACTACATCTGGTATAAAATACTGTAGGACTGTTTATTTTACATTTAGGTTTCCTTTACTAGTTGACTTACTTTTTCTATTCAGCTTTGTTAGTTATTCAGCTTGTTTTACATCATTTCCTCTTTGACTTTCAACCTCCTTCTCTATCATTCCTTTTCCTATTCAGATGTTCTTCATTCATTACATTCCACATCTGATTCTTTTGTTCAACATTCTTATTACATAATCCATCTCATCATTTTATCATCTTCATTCTTTTTATCTCTTATTGGTTATTTCTATGAATTGGACTTTTACTTATAGATCCTCCATTCTCTTTATTTCTATTAACTATACATTTAATATATTATGTTATGTAAATTATCTTGAATATTTCTATGATTTTTGTGTGGCAAAAAAGCCCCCAAAATAAATACAGTCACTACCAGACTTCATCCTGAGTTTGAATTTATTTTGTTCCTGTTCCTTGTTTCTGAATCTTCTGCTGTTTCCTGACTGATTGTGTGTTTGAGCTTATATTTACTTCACTACAAACTGTTCATATAAACCCCACATATACTAGTGCAGTAATCACGCAGTACCGCAGCTCATCTTTTGGTAGGTTACCTAAAAGAGCATCCACCAAATTTGAAAGTTCAGAGTTTTACAAAAAAGTGTCTTTTAAGCAATATATACACAATTTTGAAGGCAGGTACACAACTATGCATGCAGGGAGAGTGGCAAGTGCCAATCACTTTCATTCCAATGGCCAGGATTCGAACCCTGTACCTTGTTGTTAATAGTCTAATACCCTTTCATTAGACCCCGCGACACCACAACAGGTACATCAAATGATAACAGAAAAATTGGAGTAGAAGCTTCAACTTTCTAATATTTAAATACATTAACATCAACATGGTTCTTCATATGGCAATCATTAACCATTTCACATGGTAGCTACAGGCTACTTTACGCTTTAGATGCACACAGCATTCAAATAATTTTCTTAACATGGTAGCTGCTGCCTATTAGCCTCACCACAAGTCAAATGTGAAAAAAATCATGAACCTAAGAGGATTTTTTTGCAATTGGAGTGGGACCAACCTGCCATGCTTCCTACACAGATTATGTCCTGGCTACATGGAGTGCAGAAGTAGTAGAGCACCGACAACATCAAATGAATTTGCTTAATAGTGGCAATGCAATGTTCAGTGTGTGTAAGACAAATCAGGAACCAAAAGAGATTTGTCTTTTTGGAGATATATTTTGCAATTGAGTGGACCAACCTGCCATGATTCCTACACAGATTATGTCTGGCTGCATTAAAGAGTCTTTAGCAGTGTGCGACTATCAAGAAGAGGACGCTAGCTGTGGGGGAACACATCCTGTATAAAAAAAAAAAAAAAAGAAAAAATAAAGTCAAAGGTTACAGAGGAACTAAAATTCTGGAGGCCGATTTTTTGACGTCATGCTGGTCTAGCGATAAGCAAAGGGGGGGGTAGAGGTGTTGAAAATTTTCGGCCCAACCATAAAGGTCATATATCGGCGTAGGGTAGGTTTAATTAGGTCAATCGGCTCAATCATTTTTTTCCTTACTTTGGCGCCCCTTTGAAGTCATTTTGGTGCTCTTTGGGTGCCTACCTGGGATGCACCGGGCCCGTAAGCCCCCCCCCCCCCTCTCCAGAATATGTGCATGGTTAAAGCAAGACAAGTCATCTGGTCCGGGGGGGGGGGGGGGAGGTAGGTGTTAAAAGATGTTAAGGTCATTATATCGGTCTGTAGGGGTACGTTTTTCAGTAAATCCTACTTCACAAATCTCTGATTCTCGTTTTTTATTAGCAAAATACCAAGTACCTTTCAGGAACACATAGCACAAGACTGGGTTAAAAATGAATGGGTAAGATTATTAGTTTAATTAAACCTTAGTATATAAAATACACCATAAGTAGCATCTTCAGAAAATATAACCATTCCAGCATTAACTATCAGTAGCTATAGTTTGGCTTCAACCCTAAAAGGGACGGGGGGGGGGGTGGGCCTAATCAGCTCCCCCCCCCCCCCCTGGCTCTGAGATGGCAAAATAATGTAATGTTGTCTGAAAAATTTTTCCAGCGCTCCGTGCATTTAGCTTTATTCTCTAAACTTACGCAACTTTTTAAAACTTTTTTTTTTTAATTGAGCGTACAGTTCGGAAGTTGCGCAACATTATGTAATGCAGCGCAGGCTCAAAAACCAGAGATTTCTGTATTTGTGTACAAAACATGGGAAATGGCTTTTCATGCTAAAATCACATTTCTGTATATAAAATATGGTTATTGGCCAATATTTTGTTGATTTGCTGTAATCATTAGAGATAATGAATGACTAAAGTATTCCACCAAAAAAACAATAAAATACACAAGTCGAAAAACAAACAAATACATAAGATATCCCAAAACAATAAATACATAAGAAAGTGAATTAGATACCAGATTTTTTTTTTCCATAAATTGTTAGGACAGCTACAAAGAATATTTACACCAAGAATTAGCATTCTAGGAGCCTTATTTAATGAATTAGAGCTAAAAGTATGATTTCATTCATAAATTAGCATAATTAATTAATATAAATTAAAAAGACATTATTTTGGAAAACAAACGAACAGTCTTGTAGATTAAATCCACACTACTACTGTTGCAAATGTTCGCATCGTCACGCGATCGGCGGTCGAGATCTGAAGGGGGGGGGGCCTAAATCTACACCCCCGGCTGTGAAGATGGCAAAAATAACCTGGCTTTTAGGTTAAAGTTCAAAAGGTTTTATTTTACGTAACATAAATACACCAAACTCACAAATAGTGCTGCATCTTCATGAGATGTAAATATAATACATACATGTACTAGTATCATATCCATTCAATTCAATACATTATCCCTTTTCAACAGCTCAAATACAGATTCAGAATTCATAAGGTGAGACTTTTTGTAAATCAAACAAATGTTAATGATTCACATTGTGTTGTATCTTCATAAGATGTAAACATACTGGCTTGTTAAATCCATTTCACTCAATACATTATTCTATTATCAGAGACAAAAATTTTGGCTTGTAGTGACAGATCCTGAGCGGGACAAGCCCCCCCCCCCCCCCACTTCCTCAGTATAAAATAAGTGAACTGCATACCAATATTTGTTAACATCCCATTTCACTATACTGATTTACCTTTTGATCTACAAACAATTTGAAGTAGTTTCCAATTGGTCTATTCCCGATTCATGTTTACTGTACATCTATTTTGATAATCAATTTGCTTATTTATCACTTGGTCTGACTGACCATTCAGGATAACAGCCATTTGGTCTCATGACCACTTAGGATACAAGCCATTTTATCTGAAGACCATTCAGGATTCCAGTCATGTGGTCCTAGTTTATGTTTAATTCCAAGCTGATCTAATACAAATTGTACCACTGCTCTAGTACCATAAAACTCCAACGATAAGTAGAACTAGCACAATCAATGATGTGGTGCTAATCCGCATCTCGCAAAGAAATAAACGCAATTTTTAATATTTTGCATAAATTAACATAAATAATCTTCTTGTCACAATTTGGTAGTTTGGTGAAACTCATACCAGATGGAACAAAAAAAACAACAACCACAACAAAAAAGAATCAAAATTGGTCAACAAGTAAAGAAGAAGAAGCATTTATGTGATATTTTGAAAAAATGTATAAATTAAATATTTTAATGAGTTTCAAAATTCTGTGTAGAAGTTTTGAATCCCCACCTAGAGCTATCATATAAAGCAAACAGAATTGAAATCAGACTTGAAATGACGAAGAAGAAGCATTTTGAAAATTGTGGTCAGACGACACGCCATGGCATAAGCTCTTCTGGCTCATTCTGGCTCTTAACAATCTACAAGAATCAACAAAATATAGATGTAGAAACTCACCTGGACAGATTGAGGAAGCTGAAGGGGGGAAAAAGAGAAAAATGACATTTATGAGACATTTCCCAACCTGCAGTATGTAGAGAGGTGTTTCTACAAAGATAAAACAATGAAATTCAAATTTTCCTACATCATCTATGTAGACAAATACTACAGTATTCAGAAAATTCAAGTTTGAGTGTCAATATACATTATCTTATAATGAATAAATAACTAAATTGGTTTGTAAATACATTAATATAATGAACCCTAAAACCGATTTATTTCCCCTTACTGTAATTCTGTAAGCATTGAATCTTTACACGTAAGTCTACATGAATATGTGACTTATGTATGAGTCAAACTTTTAAATATGAAGTAAAGCATTTACTCCTATTGCTGTTTTCAAAATAATAAATAAAAATAAATAAAATACCCTGGTTTATATCATATTGAGCACAATGTAGAAGTTTGAAATTTCATCTCTCCATATCCAACAACTATCTAGTATCAGACATTTCAATTACAGACATAAATCATTCACCTCAAGGTTTGTATACTCACAAGCATCAAAAAGCTCCACTGGCACCATGTGACACGTTTTTTCCTGTAGAGACGACTGCACTGGATTTTGCCTCTGACATAGTGCACGAATAGGACTTTTCTCTTGCTTCCACTCTCCTTTGTAGTGAATATTCTAGTAGATTCTCTCTGTGATCCACCTGTGTGCTTTTGCTGATTCAACGGGTGATCCTTCACTCCTTGAACAACTTTCTGGTTTATCCCTGCTGCTATCAAGCACCAAGTTGTCTACTTGAGGTTTCCCGTTAAAGGTGAACATCTTCATGTTGTGACCTTTCCATGGAGCTTTCTTCAACATAACTTTAGGCGTTGCTTTTAGTTTAGCAACAAGATCATCACTCAGAACTTTGTGGTTAAAAGCCTTACTGGATGATGCTCTTTGTGAGGACTCCTTCTCGCAGTCATGCACATCCTCTTCAAAATCAAATACGTTGTTTTGCTTTGGCATAAGGATCAGACTCTTTCCGACATTTCTTTTGGTACAATTCTTACGTTTCTACTCTCTACGGTGGGCTTGTGTACGGATGGTTTTACAGGCCTCATGCTAACCTTTAAACTGTGTTTAATTGGTTGGATAGGACTGCAATTGAGTGGAGGAAGGCTGTGTTGACTGGTCTGATAGGACAGGAGAGATGTCTCACTCAAGGAACTGAAGACACTATCAGCAATTGAACAAGTGCCACTACTCTCACTATCAGCATCAGATCACTTTCTGGATTCACTTGCTTCTCCTTGCTGAGCTGAGCAGTTGAAATATGATCACCTACACTAGTATATGTTAATGTTCTGTTTACATTGTGCCTGTTTGATCTTCTGGCCCTCAGTCTTTTACCACAGCTTTTTCCAGGATGTACAGACTGATCCAAGGACTCTTGAATTGATCTATGATCATCAAGATCAACCTTCTGCCCACTTTGTTGGAGGAGTGACTTCACCTCGATCTTCCTGCTTTTTCTTTTTTGGGGAAGCGGTTTAATTTTGGGGGTAACACTCTCATTCTGTTCACAGACATTTTGCCATGGACAAACTGAAGTGCCTGTACCTTTTAACCGGAGTGGAACCTTGAACTGTGGCAATTCTTTAGGAAGCTCCTTTTCAGTTGTAGTCTTTTGCACTTGATTTTGTATCTTTACCAGTATGTTCTTGGTTCATACTAAGAAGATTCATTTTTGCCCGGTATTGTGTGTTAAAGTTTTTCCTTGGAGGACAGATAAAGGCCTGGCTCATCTTCCTCTGCCTCAGATACTGAACGATGAATGTCCTCTGCTGATTCGATATCTGCAAGGTAGGTAGGTAGGTAAAAACATACATCTGTATTACCAGTATTCAATATACTTCCACATCATTTATATTTATTCACAATGTTAATCCTGACATCAAGAAAATTAATGTATTTACATTCTACTGAAGATAACTAAGTATGATAAAAACACACCATGGTCATATTCAAACTTGAGTGACACGACATTTGATCTGATAGAAGGGCGCATATTCTTGCGCTTGTAGGTTATGAATGGATCATGACACCATATTATGTACAATGTAGAGTGGCAT